>CM051700.1:23210920-23483420 GCA_028022725.1 Lycodopsis pacificus | reverse complement strand
AGCAGTATCGACCAATCAGCAGGCAAAACAAAGCATCGACTGCTGAGTAATCCCGGCAAGGTGACGTGTCGTGGAAGAGGAACTCCACCGGTCTGGCACATCAAGAGTGTGTTCACGGGTTTTGGGTTGTTCTTCTGCACAAGTCTGATGAATGGTCTCAAGTGATGTCACTTGAGTCCGAATCGCTGGTGCTGAAGATTGAAATCTGGGGGCGTGAAGTCGAGATGCATCGTGGGTAATATTGCCAAAAACGCGGCATTTTGTTGTATCGATTTTAAAAAGAGACTAAATCGACGGTGCACACTTTCCAGGTAACTGGAATAAGTGCTGCATAACGTTTGCCTTACTGTGGTTATGATGAAAGCATGAGTGGACGTTTAAAAGCCGTGAACGTCCTCTGACTGACAGATAATGTCTTGCTCAGCCCGTCCTGCTTCATCTTTGTAAGACTCGTGATGACAGGGGGCCCGATGCGTTCAAAGAGAAAACTTCCTCCATTAAACGAAATGAGCCTCGTATGAAACGCAGCTTTTCATTTCTCGAGGAGAAAAACCTTTTAGTCGAAGCTCTTCAAGGTTGACGTCAAATAGAACATCTTACATTTTTAATATCGGTTTATACATTTGTAAAGTTTTGGGAGGTTGTTGGAAAAAAAAAAAAACTTTTTTTGTGTTGAATGAAAAGATGTCTCCTGCAGACAAAATTCATTTGAAACACCTTTCACCCTTCCCCAGTGGGATCAAAAGATTCATTTCATTACTTTCTCGCTTCAGATGTTTTCTTTCATTTCAAAAGGAAGTTTGCCGCTGAATAGAAAATATTCTTTTAACTTCTTCTCAGCGGCAGAATGAACCGAGCTGCTCTTCTAAAGTGCCGCCACGCTGTGTGCAGAAGCTCTATGAACACAGCTCCCAGGAGACTTCAGTGAAGCTGTGTGTGCTATTTACAGATAAGTATACTGCTGGAACCATCATGACATCGGTCCTGTGTGGGAGGCAGGAGAGGGAACGAAGGGAACCGAAGGAGGGCGGCAGCGGAAATTCACCTATTTGACACTGAAAGTGAACTTGTCACAGTAGAAATGGAACGCTCTGTTTTGTGTTTTTCTGTCTCTGCGTGAAGATGACGAACAGTTTACTGGATGTGGGAGGTTCGGAAGCTGCCGTGAGAGCTCAGGAAATGAAAAACAATGGGAGGAAAAGTATTCATATTTATGAGTATCTATTTCTACAGTTCAACATGCTCACAGATTCTAAGATGAGCGGCAAGATCGCGTGTAAATGCGACTCCTAACTAGGGTTGGGTATCGTTTGGGTTTTTTCCGATACCGGTGCCTGAACCGATACTTTTTTCTTCAAATTGAACAATATATTAACTGTTTAAAATATACTATAAATATAAATAAATACAAAACACTTGACTTCAAACTACAGCTTCAAGCTTTTTAACTATGAACAATATGTGAACTGTTAACAGTTTACAGTATACTTAAATAAATATAAATAAATACAAAACACACACACACGCTGTACACACACTGCAGCTTCAAACTTCAGCAATTATTTTGCAGAAATATGAGCATATTTTCCTTCTCTGGCAAAATACGACACGTCTCATGACTTATTTTATTTTACCAGTAGGTGGCGGTAATGCGCCAATTCGTCGTTTGCCAACCGCCACTAGACCTCAAAGGAGAAGAAGAAGAAGCTTCCGCGTGCCTGTGTTGTTGTGCTTATGAGCGGCAGCGCTAAGTTCCCCGTTGTAATAATACGATGAGTGAGGAGCGGAGGACCGAGTCCTGCTGCCAGGACGGAGTCATCAGAGTAGTGTCGAAAAAGTATTTCAATCGGCTCAGGCACCGAAAGGAAGCACCGAAATCTGCGTTGCGTTTCGGTCCGGTTGCGTTTCGGTCCGGTAGCTACCGGACGTATAGGAACCGGTTCCATACCGGCACCGTTTTTCGGTACCCAACCCTACTCCTAACCCGAGGGCCGCTGAACGTAATCCACGAAAGCCAATGATCGGGTCATTTTTCTTAAACTTATGTAGCAGAAATGTTGGCAGTGGAAGAACAAGCCAACAGCACGCAACCATATTGTAGGAAATCCCAGAGCCAGATACCTCAAAACCTTTTGCACTTAAAAAACAAAACTATCGACTTTAAACCGACACTTTGTTTTTGAACAACACAGCTAATCCCACGCGTCTGTGGTGAGATACTTCAAGACATCCTGTGACCTCATTCTGCTGAGAGAAAGACTCAGGACTCAGGACGACAGGAGACGATGAGTAACAGTGTGTGTGTGTTTTTATCCACACTGGTTGCTTTCCATCTGTTGCAAGACCGGCTGGCACCTCCGGGAGGCTCCGGGTTGGTCTATGTTGCGTTTTTTAAATACATGTTTTAGAGCGTGTTTACTTCTATAAACATGTGACAGCGTTTGAGTGCGCTCGGCCAAACCCAGGGTGGAATATTGACGAGTAAACAGAAGACTGTGCAGAATCTGCAGCATCCCCTTTTCTCTAGATAAAAGCGCCGACTAAGCAGCCTGTCTGCCTGCTACAGTGTGACTTTTACCTCCATTTATCTCTCCGCTGCTTTAATCTAAAGAGTGCGCCGGAGCCTCGCAGATCAAGCATTTCACTTTAAATTCACATGACCACACAGCGTGGCTCTTTTATTTGCTATATTTAGTGTTTGTGTGAGTGCGGCAGGGTGCCAGGGCTGACGTACAGTCATCAAACGCAGCCTGGCAGCGGGGACGTCTGCTCTCTTTCTGACTGTTGATGAGTTTCATGTTTGGTTCCGTCTTTAAATGAGTCGACTATTGTACTGACAAGAGCAAGGACTGTGGTGTTAAGTTCGTAGAAGTCCTTCAGTGGGAGAACTTGAGTATCTTCAAGTTACAACTAATATGTGATGACAGAAGTATTTCACAGCCTTAAGTACTATATACACCTGAACTTGTTGGCCGAACCTTTACGCATCGATCGATACCATGTCACCTGTACATGACAGCACCAGGATGGCCGAGTGGTTAAGGCGTTGGACTTAAGACCCAATGGGCGAATGCCCTCGTGGGTTCGAACCCCACTCCTGGTATTGTATTGTAAAATGGATCTCTTCTGGAAAGATGTTGTCGTGGCCAAAACACATTCCACAAATGAATATTGATTACTGTGTAGACAATGAATGTATAAACTCATCTGTATTGGCCGGAGGACTACAACAAAGTTAGATGATAACTTTTTGTCGACTGACTTCAGAGCGGTTGAAATGTGGCAAAAAAAGAAATAGTCTAAACAAAACAAAACAACAAGAACGATCTGTATCTGCCAGTATGGATCATCAATTGGTCTCGGTAGCAAACAAACATGATCTGAAAGTTATATTTGCTGCTTTTGTGCCGATACGATCCGTGACTCAAATCCGTGATATGATCCGAACCGTATGTTCTGTGGTCAGTTGCTCCCCTAAACACCACGATATGAGAGAGCATACTGTACCTTAGATCACAACTACAAACATGTAAACGGATCTATATCTTCAAACAGAGGAAGTCAGAGTCCACATACTTGGGAGTAGTCAAATGAAAAAGCCTGCTCATATTTAATATCTGCATCCATGTAAACGTCAACACCGAGTCCTTGAGGGAGGAATACAGCAAACTGTGGAGCTGAGCTGCCACGACGGTTAAAGACTGCAGCAGAAGAAGTAATTAAATGAGACAGCTCCACGCTGCTGTTGCCTTTTCTTCTTCAATTCAAACTAACGTTGATGTTCGGAGACGGGACAAAAAGCGCCGTCTTGTGCGTTAAAGTGTGACGCGCTCAGCGCCTCCATCTCGTCCTCCCACTCTCAAGCCTTTGACGTCAGTGGTATACGAGGTTGTTGTTGCCCTCATTCCCAGGTTGATCACCTCTAACGGGAAACGGACTTCTCGTGACTTTTTGATCACGCTGCTGCCGAACGCGGTTTAGATCAGAAGTTCTTCAGAGCCCTAGTCCTGCAACAGGGCTGATGGGTCAAGTCCATTAAATGCACGGCTGCTTCTGTGTCGTACTCGCCGTACGGGGTTCCACAGCTATTAAGCCTGCACACGGACACGCCGACACAGATGTGACTCCCTGCTCTGAGGTCGGTATGGAAGCAGTGACTGTAACTCCATTTTCCTCTTAACTTTATATTTTTAACAGAGTTACGATGAAGGGACGCGCAGTGGGAGTCGTGGTTTTTGTTTTGTTCTGTTCCGGCGAGCAGCTGTGAGCGAGAAATGAATCCTGCTGGATGATAACCTGATAACTGTAGAAACAAGGATATAATTAATGAAACCCACTGGAGCAGATTCTCCGTCTCTGGTGAGGATATGGCTGTTTGTATATATATATATATATATATATATATATATATATATATATATATAAACAACTATTGGATGAATTGGTCAGGCCTTTTGTAGACGCCTAAATGAACTACACAGCAAAGAGACAGTGAGAATAAAACCAGAATGATGGAACATCTTGACATTAACAGATAACTTTAACACTGCAGATATCATCGTGGTGCTGAATGAAAGAGCTGATGAACAAAGAGGCAGACGCTGAAGTGAGATTTACGCTTATTATAACAAACAGGTTGGTTTTTTTTTGGGGGGGGGGGGGGGGGATTGTGGTTTGTCAGATATCAGGAGGATTTGAACAAACGGGGCTGTCTTTGGCGAGTTTATTTCACACCTCAGGTCTCCCCCGAACAACAATTCACCGTTCTTTAATGGAAAAGCTGGGAGTGCGAGAGGATGCTTCCGATTGTTTCTTTCTAATTATTCTGGATGCAACGCTCACAACACATCGCTTCACCTCACAAATAGACGACTCTGCTAAGAATTCAAAGAAAAGAAAAATTACATTACATTTCACAGCAGGACTGTGAATATTGATCATTAACCAGGATGGCCGAGTGGTTAAGGTGTTAGGTGTTGGACTTAAGATCCAATGGGCATGAGCCCACATGGGTTCAAACCCCACTCCTGGTAGATAAGGACTATACCTAATGTGAACACCTGCTAATACTAATCATTGTGTACATGTCTGACAGTTCATAGGAGGACCTTGATTTCTATGGGTTGTTTGATTTACACATACGTCCCCACTCAGATGGGTAATAATAACCAAGTCAATTAAAGACAGAAAGGGGAAAGAGCACCAGGATTATTGTACCCACATGGTTCTCTGCTATACACAGACTATTGGTTTGTCCTTTTGTTTGTGTTCCGTTTGGTTTAAAAAACAAAAGATGCTATGTTGCCTTTCTACTCAAACTATATACATATATATATATATGTATATGCAGGCTGTTATATATATATATATACAAAATCAAAGAGACAGGATAACATTTAATGCTGAAGGTTTTCTTCACAGCCTCCCACAAAACATGGAATTTATTCATTTGCCGTTTAACATAAACAAGTGAACTAATCAAGAGGATGTCATGGACGCATTACATTATGCTGCACTGCTTTGTGTACTACTCTCACGAAAATGATGTCATTGAAAAAGTTAAATCACAAGTTAGCGTGCTGATTAGACGTGTTTGATTACCTTGATGAGCTTGATGAAGTGAAAAGAAAAGATGGTTTCATGTAATTTTCGCGTTTTGGCTTTGAAAGCACTTTCATTGTGTGGACAGTGTCAAAAGATGACCTCACTCTGACACGCCCATCAACCAACAGAGATATAGACATGTCTCAAAAACTGCACTCCATTGAGGGGAAACTCATTCGACCATAAAACCAATGCAAGTCTGTGCCGAATGTTTTATCGTGAACACTTCCAGATGCCCCACCATATGAAGCTCAAGGCAGCAAACGTAGAGAACACCAGGCGATCACCTCAGGAATACAATGACTGACGCTTCGCTGCTCAGTAATGGCAGGGAGGGTGAAATGGCGGTTCAGTGGTAGACCAGTGAGACGGGTTTCGGTGGTTCTGACCTGTCGATGATGCCACACATGTCAATCTGCAGGTGGCTGTAATTTCCCAGCAGTCTTTGCTGCACCATGATCAGGTCCACCGGCCGGCTCTCCACGCTGAGGAGACGCATGCAGCCCTGAAAGAGGCTGAAGGGATTCTTACAGTCCTGACCGTCTTCTTCAGCAGGACAACCTGGACAGGACAGAAAGCAGAGCGCTAAAGTGATCAAACGGATGCAGTTATTTCATTTGTTCGTAGTCCATTTAACCTGGAAACAGAGTTAGTGTAAACGTGTAAGCGTGTGTGTGTGTGTGTGTGTGTGTGTGTGTGTGTGTGTGTGTGTGTGTGTGTGTGTGTGATGATAAAAAGCCTAAGGCAGTTAGACAACATGCCTGGATTGTAATACGGCCGAGCAAAGAGCGGACAAGAGATGAGATTTAAGGAAAGGAGGCAGCGAGGAAGCCAAGTGGCGAAAGAGAGAGAAGGAGAAAGAAATGAAAAAGACTGGAGGGCAGGAAGAGAGGAAGGGAAAGAGGAGAGAGAGAGGAAGCGAGTGAAATGAGCAGAGGGAAGAGGGAGGGGAAGACGAAGCAAACCTCATAACTTTCATTATGAAACAGCCTCGAGCTAAACTTGGCTCGGAACAAACACGACTGTAGAGGAGAGACACCAGCTGTTCTGTACAGTAGGAAGACATGTCACAGTGAACAGTCACTTCATATGATTCCTGTATCTGCTGCAACTATAGTTTGAATAATAAAAGCTTCTAATGAAAAGACAACGTCTTAAGTTTTCTGAAAAGGTCATATAAATATTAATAATGTAAAGGTCAGGTGGCATTGACTGGGAGTCTGCGTCTTGACATCAAAAGAAAAAGAAACGCATTAAATAGAATAGTTCATAAATGAGAGATATTAAATAAGATTTTCTACTGTTTGAATTTCCAGTGAATACTAATTCAAAGTCGCAAAATCGACGCATGTCCAGTATAATGATGTTGAACAGCTCCTTCTACAGTTTGGTAACAGACATGATTTGTTTCAGTCTTACCACCAAAGAAGAGTTGACTTCCTGCGGTGACGGAGTGGCTGGCGTGGGCGACGCCTCCTTCCTCTTTATCCACAGCGACGGTCAGACGGCCTCGTCTGGAGTTCAGCTCCACTGAATGCCACTGGCCGTCATTCAGAGCAGAACCTGGGAGAACGTTTAATGATAATCATCATAATCATCATCATTAAATTCAGTCATTTTAACAAGAGTCAATTGCACAGGCCGGTAGACCGACCTGCACTGAGCTCCAGCAGCGCCCTGCCGGCTTCATGGATCTGCAGCCGGAGTCGGGCCTCGCTCAAGTACAGCCAGACCACGCCCCCTTCCTGAGGCAGGTCAAAGGTGAGCAGAAGCCCCGCTTTGTTCCACGTCCTGAACTGGAACCCAACGGACACGCCCCCCGACGAGGACGCAGACGCCCCCGGCAACTGGAGGAAGCTCTGGGGGCCCGGGAACGTCACGGCGACGGAAAGCGACTCAGCACAAGAAAAGGTCACATTGCCCTGAGAGAGAAAGTGATTACAAGAGAGATTAAACAACATTAAACATGAATATTAAATCAGCTGCAGAGGGCGTGCCGATGTGACCTCGTGTCACTTGATCTCATCAGCAAGTCTCCTTGAAGCCATGATTGCAAACTGAAAAATACCAATGTCACCCAAGAGGTGTGGAGGGAGGCGGGTATGAATGTGAGCAGTGCTCTGCGGACGCTTCCGTTGTGGCCCATTGTTTTGAGTAGTGGTAATGACACCGGGTCCATTGCAAAGGCTGCAGCGGTTACCGTATATATTACAGTCCCGGCCCTCTGCAGGGAATATCAGCCTGCTTTCTTTATAATGCTCCGGAAACACAGATGACATCTAAAAGCCCTTTGCAGAGCTGTTAAAAAGATGTATGGACGTCGGTGGTGGAGGATGCAGCACCACTGCAAAATACAAAGTAGAAAGTGAGCAATAAAATCCCCCAAAGGCTATTCGCTAACACACTGTGCACCCCAAAATCCCCCTCACACACATGCATCATTTAAAGCTCTCCTTACATTGTGTTATCGCACCTTTAAGAATGGCCAAAAGTGGTCTTTATATTAAAAATGACTACAGCTGAGAGAGCCCCTATTAGATCTTCAGCCATGCATCTCTGAACCGTTATTTCTCCGGTCCTTCACTGTAACGACAGACCGTTTATTAGAAATGGTTCAGCTCTGCTCTCCACTTAGCTCGATCCACTTATCGCCACTGTGGAAACACCTAAAGGTCCTAATGAAAAAGACGAGGGAGCTTTGCTGAAAGTCTACCCACCGCCGACGCTTCACTGTCCTCTCATCACTCACTGTCCTCTTTTAAGCGCTCGTCAGCTTCAACAAGCAACGAGCAGCTAGCAGCCAATCAGCAGCAGCGCCATCAACCTGCATGTAGACACGCACCACCTCATCTATAATGCATGTGAGGGATTAGTTCTGTGGACTCGCAGCTTGCGTGTTCGTGGTCGCCTCTCTTGTAACGAGTAAGTCACTAAACAACACCAAGCGGGATCTTTTGTCAGCTGGTGGAGGGACAGATTCAGCCTGCAGATTGTGTTTTGGGTGGCGCGGCTCCAGCTATTGATGCCGTCTTCTCTCTCAGAAACAAAAGCTGAGAGTTTGAAGAGCTGAACATCAAAAGCTCCTCGCTTTCCCCAGATGATCAACGTGGCGGCATCACAGTGAAGGAAAAAAGAAAACTATGTGGTGCCACAAAAGAATCGGAGACTTTATTTCCCATGGATCCAACTTTCTAAGCTGGTTGCTTGTCTACATCTGATGATGATGAGTATGCGCAGTGTGGATTTTTTTTTTGCCATTTAGGCTCTGACCTAAAGCTCCTACCAACCATATCAACAAACTGAAAACAAAAAAGCTAGATAAGTTCAGATAAGAGCATTTCAGGTAACCGGGAGTTCATGATAGGATGTTCTCACCACAACAGTGACTCGGTGGTCTTTGTTTTTGGCTGATTCTATCAGGTTGAGGCCGTTGTACAGCAGGTTTTCCAGGCAGCCGTGAAAGTTCCTCTCGGAGACGAGGCCCTGGACCGCCCCGACACTCAGCTGCATGGGGACAAAACATTTGCTGTGAAAATGCATATGTTGTGTTTATGTCGGCGTGGTTTTTGTGTCAGAGCAGCGTTGTTCTCCTCTCACCGTCTCCATGTCCCAGCCGCTGAACTCTGCGGGGATTTGAATCCTCTCCGTGTGTTTGTCCACGGTGAGGTTGAGCTGAGCGCTGCGCCGCTCCACTGCTAAATGATGCCAATGCTGATCATCCAACAGGCTGCCGAGGCAAGCGAGACGCCGGCGTTCAGAGGAGGAAGTACCTGGAAGAGGTGAGGGAAGGAGGAAAAGATGGGCGGGGTGGATAGGAGGTGAGACGGGGAACGATGGAGGAGGGGCGAGAGACAAGCACAGGTGAGGAGGAAGAGGGAGGCGACAACGACAAGACGGCAAAGGACGTCGAGGTGGTGAAGGCGTGATAGGATAGAAAAGGGAGGGGAAATAGAGGGCATGCAGGAGGAGAGGAAGAAGGAGGGGAAACAAGGATGAAGAGGAAGATCAGGAGAAAGTCAGGTGACAAGAGGTAAGAGGAAGGAGGGGCGAGGACAGGGAGGATGAAGGCGAGGAGGAGGGAAAGTGTCGGGCAAAAGGAGGAGGATGAAGGTGAGCAAGAAGGGAAGGTAGCAGATGATGAGACGGCAATAAGAAAAGGGAGGGAGGGAGAGAATAAAGCAGACAGACACAGAGAGGATTAATCACATACTGACAAAGTCTTTTAATCAACATCTCGCCGCTGTTTAACTTTCAAAGTCTGAACCAGACGTTAAAAAAGAAAAGAGAAGATAAAATGAAACGTTTATTCCAAGTTATTTGACGTGTGAGTGTGGTCTGCGTCCATTGAGTATAACATCAGTCGTTTTCTCCTTTTTCTATCTTTAGTTATCTGACCTGTTTGTTTGCTTGTTTGTTTGTCGTCTTCTCGTTCTCTGACCTGCTTCTTTCCAACAGTCTGACCTCGTGTCGGGGGAAACGAAAGCCCCGTGACAGCTTCAACACACCAGCCTCCGTATTGCGTCTAAATATTTCTCTTTTTTTCTCGGTATCCCGCGGAGAGGATCGCAGCGAGGTCGCCCTCTCTCATCTCATTAGGGACTACAGTGTATCTGCATACATGCACTGGGAGCCAAATATGTGATCATGCCTAAAAAAAACCCACAGAGGAAACACAGCGAGACGTCATTAATGATTGATGAACACCAGCGGGTCCAAACAAGTGGAGCCGTCCCCAGAAAGCACTGGAGGAGAAACTTTGTTCTGCTGAGAGAAAGAGCCGAACAGAGTCAGATATTAAAAATGTATTAGATCTTCTTCAGGGAGAGACGACTCCGACTTCAAAGAGAGAAGCAGAGACAGTTTGAAGATGATGGACGAATGTGTTTCTGATAATGCAGCCCAGTATGTGAGAGGGCTTATTTGTCTGCGGCTCGGAAGAGAAAAACGACTTCATGCAGAGAGACGACCTCGTGATGCAGAGTTTTATTGTGATGAGTTGGACGAGGGGAGAGAGGTCAATCGGAGAGACAAACAAATCAGATGTATTAAAAGGGATTGATTAATAGAACAATTATTATGCTGTCGGAGGTGGAGAAGAGAGGATCTGATGATGAAGGGTTTCACTGGATGGATGATTTGATGACTGTGTGAATGACTGGAAAGAGAAAGCAGGAATCAATGTGAGAGATCAGAGGCCAAGCAACTGGAATATCCCTCTATTGATATCAATATTTATAAAGAACCATCGCTCTCTCTTCGTCTGGGGGGAGAAAAGACATTGTGAATGTCGAACCTATCCGTCACCACTGCCCTTTGTCACAGTAGATATTATTGTGTTAATGAGTTCGTTCCTTAAATTCTGCAGCGAACAGCAGAAGAAAGAGAAAAGCGAGGAGTTTATAGGGCTGATTAAAAGCTGCATTCCTTGGATGGCTGCATGGTTTTAGGCATCATCTATTAAAGGTCAGTTTGCTTTGTATTCTTTCTGCTTCGCAGCAAAAATTAACAACCACGCTGCCATGTTTTTTTTGCATTTCGAATCTGGCTTGTCTACTTACTTTTATAATTTCACATTCTTTCGTTCAATTCTGTCAAATTTGGTCGTGTGAGAGAATCGCCGGCACCGATTGTCGTTATCGTGACAGACACATGAAGCATTAGTATTGTTACCATTTTTAATTGTAAAATATAACCAACTGGCTCGACATGTCTGTTGAATCTCTGCTCTAACGAGCCGTCTGTGTTGCCTCTGTTGATAGACTGTCAATTATTTGTGATGCGTGAGACACGGGCGACAGTTGCACCATGGATTTGATGACGCTGTCGAATTATTTCGTGATAAAATGGGACATTTTAAGAAATAAGTGGCTTGGGCTATATCTCATAATGAGCTTTTTTTGTTGCTACATACCAGTCTAACCAGGGAACCACGGGAAGTATTGTGATAACTCCAACAGTGGCATGTTGTTTTACCAAATAGTGCAAGCTATTGCTATCATTACTGCTTTTATTATTCTATTATATCCACTGCTGCTCTCATTATTAGTAGTCAGCCTTTTTTCCATCATTATTCTGCTTACTACTCTCATGATATGAATAATGTTTGTCATATGCATTGAATGTGTAACTCTATTAACCTCCTCTGTTGCTCTCCCTGAGCTTTCAGCCTTTTTTTCTCCCGTTAAATGTTATTTTTGGGGAGTTTTCCCTGGTTCGAGGATGTCGGATGCTGTACAGATTGTAAAGCCCACTGAGGCCAATTTCTGATTCGTAATTGTGGACCGTACAATTGAATTGAATTGAAACAAAGACGGAGCAGCAGCTGTGCGTTTGGACAACTGCAAAACGGCTTCGCTCCAATGCAAGTCCATCCCCATGCCTTGTACGATAAGAGAAGAGAAACAAGTGTCCGTGTGCGCTTTCAGATATTAGCTTTGTTTGAGCGTGAATCCACTTTGATCTCGTTTGAACTATGAACCCACGAGCGAGAGAGCAAACTGTTGGCGGAGCTGTTCGGTTTCGCTTCATGCAGGCAAGCACAGGCGTTCAGAAAAAGCTCTGGATGAAGTCTGTGCTGCTGAACTGTATTACCTCATTATTCTCCTCATGTCCTCAAGACAGAATCACCTCATCGCGTCTTGTCTGCTATTCTGCTACTGCCGCTTAAAATCTGATTATGGAGAGAGAGACACTGACGGCTCTCATCAGAAAACATGCTGGTGTAATCATTTCAGCAATTGACTCTCGTAAAGCACAACGCCCGTCACATATTCAGCCCGAATCAGAAGCTCTGACTAGAGAGGCAATTCTTCATTTGACAAACTGTAGAAACCAGATTAAAAAGTGAAAATGACAGCAGTTACAGCATCTTCTTCTGTGTCAAACATAAAATACATGATCATGCAGAATCATTACGGGCTTCACAAAAGTAACTGGAAGTAGAGGTACTGACTCTGTGAATATAAACTAGAGTGTGAATCCAACTGTTCTGTATCCACCTGCTTATTGCTCCTTATTGAAGGACACAGAACTGAAAAGGGCTCATGGACATGGAGGACAAGTAGGCCACGAGTTGTGTTGGCACATTCAGAACACAGAGACACATAACAATGAAGGAAGACAACGGAGAAGATGGTTGAAGGGGGAATATCAAAGAGTGTGCACGTGTCAGGGACAGAGAGACAATGAAGAGATCGCAGCTGAAAGAGGCAAATGGTCTCTTGTGATGTGGAAATAAAATATAGCAACGAGATCTATGGAGGCGAACCGTGATTACAACAGAAAGGAAGAAGAAAACAGAAGCAAAGAGTCACGTAGAGCGGAGCAGAAAGGAACAGACATATAAGATGAAGAACAAAGACGGAAGAAGAAGAGAGACGGTCTGAGCTCCTCTCCATGTCCCTGCTTTCATTTCAATGGATGGCTCTAATTAACTCTCGCTGAGCTGCTTTTCAATGACGCAGACTTTCTGTGACACGCCGGTCTTTAAGGTGGAGCTATTATTTATATATTCAGTTAAATCCAGGCGGCAAACTCCGGTTCTGCCGAGTGACGCCGATGCAAAAGTGTCTTAAAACGTGCATTCTCTCTACTGACCAGCAGGGGGCGACTCCTCTGGTTGTATAGAAGTCTATGAGAAAATGACTCAGAATCAGAATCAGAATCAGCTTTATTGGCCATGTGTGCTTACACATACATGGAATTTGTCTCCGGTTTCCACTCCGCTCTCAATGTACAAACACAAATTTACAATAAACAAGAAATATATATGTATAAAGAATAAAAAAAAGGGCAGCAAAAAAAGTAGAACGGATGTAGGTACAACTCTACTTCTCACTCAATTTATTCCCTCAGTCAACATTGTAAATATGAGTTCATGGTCTCGAAATCAAAACAGCAGTCCACAAACCAACGGGCAGCATAACCATGACTACGTCCAGCCTCCTATCTTGGGTTAAATCACACGGAGGCGTTTTTCTTGTACAGTCTTGTACAGGAGACAAGGTGATGCACTTGTCAGGGAGACGTCTGGGTCTTTAGAAAAGAGGATTCTTTACATATATATATTCATCAACATTTTCTTTAAGGCTGTGCCATCATCGTTTCACATCGTGAGATGGAGGAGAGAGCGAAGGGGCAGATGGACGAGGGAGGCAGACGGATGAAAGATAGGATAGACATGTGGGAGAGGAATGGATGGAGGAAGATAAGGATGCTGGGATGAAGAGTATTTGAGTGAAAAATATATCAGAGATGGACAGAAGGAAAGAGAAAGGGAAAGAGGGAGGATGGGGAAAACGTTTGGGAGAGATGAAACGCAGAGGGTGAATAAGTTGGATGGATGGACGGATGAAGAAAGTATTTCAGCAGCCAGATGGGGTTTCTGATGAGAGGGGGGCCATATGGTGATGATTCAGCATGTAAACCTCTGGTTTAACCCCATTTAAACACACACACACACACACACACACACACCTCCCTATGTACAGGCTGTAAGCCATCCATCACGTCTTGCAGAGTCCGGCCCTAACACATGCTACAGCGAGCGGGTACCATCCATCATGTCTGCAACTAGACTGAGAAGCAGCAGCAGAGCGTGGGCCAAGATTTAAACCAATCAGGCGGCAGCGCGCGTGTCGCCCACCTCAACCAACCACAACCAATCTAAAGTTATCTCAGAGGGCTTTATATTGTCAACAAACTTTCTCTTTGCCGATCGAATTGTTCCAGCTCAAGGATTTTCTTCACTGGATATCAGAAAGGAGGAGTGTAAGTGAGTAATCCTAAAACGACGAGCTTTCTTTAGAGTCTTTAAATAGCGTGAAACGTCACAGGGGGTACATTTTTAAAGGCACCAAATTCCACAAAAAACGTTTTAATTGCTGTAAAATGTTGTTATTTTATGAATTACAAATGCTTTTCTTCTTCTTGTATGTTGGGTATATTTGAGGAGCCTGTTGCTGCGTCCCATTGTTTTACTTTCTAGTGTTTTCATCTGAATAAAAAAAGCAGGTAGAGAGGGTTTCAGGATAGAGAGGATGTTTGTGTGATACTCCAGTGTACTGCATATGTACTGCATAGAGAGGAGGCCAGTGCAGTATTTGTCAGTGGGTATGATTATGTATGCGGTGTGTCCTACCTTGTCTGAGCAGCAGCAGTAGCTTTCCTCTCTCTAACTCCAGACTGAGGCCGAGTCCTCCCTCTCCCTCTGCGTGCAGCAGTGTCCCAGAATTCCTCAGGGTTTTAAACTTCAGGGAGACGACCTCTCTGGACGTCCCCCGCGGCCCGGGACTCAACCTGTACACCAGACTGCTGCTGCCGCCGTCCAAACTCACAACGCCAGAGGCTGGAAGACAAAACAGACACAGAGGAGTCAAAAGACTTCACGATCAAAAAACTGTGAAACATCCGAACCGGAGCCTGAACCAAAAACAACAGCTTAACAATCACCACTTTCCTTTCAGTGTGGAGGAACACACTGCCGTCTTCAGAATATCCAAGTCCACTACAGATAATTAGGTGTCAGAGTTGCTGTTAATAACACCGACAAAAACACAAAATCCTCCCACATCTGGGCATACATTCGGTTGACGTGATATTGGTTGACATCACATATTGATATTGATATGGTTGCAGCAGAGTGTACGACTGAATCTGTATTCTGTTCATC
The DNA here is from genome assembly GCA_028022725.1 of Lycodopsis pacificus. Taxonomy (NCBI): domain Eukaryota; kingdom Metazoa; phylum Chordata; class Actinopteri; order Perciformes; family Zoarcidae; genus Lycodopsis; species Lycodopsis pacificus. The sequence goes on along the minus strand of CM051700.1, from coordinate 23,468,146 downwards.
ACTTTTCATGATTAAATTTCACCTCCGGGTCTCACTTGCTCGATGGGGATTTGGGCTGAGGTGAGGTGTGTAGGCTGTGAAATAATGCACCGCAAATACTAAATTCTTGAAAAAAAAGAAAAGCAAGAGCAGCCGCTGAGTTCAGCATCAATTTCCTTTTGCAGCCGTACGACACGTTTCTCTGACTGAACTCTTTTCAATGAACTTGGCAAGTCTTTTGCTGCTTAAACGCACTCCGTCTCACAGACACTTCGCTCGCAGCGATGCTCTCATTGGATTGCCCGGTGCTCTTTCTGATTACAGAGCAGCGAGATGAAGCTCCAGAGCAGCGAGTCATCCTCCGTGTGTGAAGCCGAAACATTACTTCAAGTCCACTTTACTACTCTTACCACTCGCAGGATTTTCTTCACTGGATATCAGAAAGGAGGAGTGTAAGTTAGTAATCCTAAAACGACGAGCTTGGACGCTCGGTAGGCTACTCTTCATCTTACAGCATCGCTACAGTCTGACAAGTCTTGTAGCCTGAACATTAATTAGGAGTGTCTTTGCTTTGTGTTCAGTACAGCAACTGACAAGCTATTAACCTCTCAGGTTTTATTATTCTATGCAAAAAGTGATGAAGCTTGTTGCTTTATTAACAGACTCTTCAAAACTGCATTAACACCACTTAGGGGCAGTAAACAAGCTGCAGACACAACAGTGATATATATCATGAAGTCGAGGTCGTAAATAGTTGTTTATTCATCCAGCGGATACTGATTAAAAAGCAAAAAGCATGTGGCTGGTACTGTTTTCACCGGCGGGGCCCCTGGCCTGATCTGGCGTTGCGGCCGGTGCGATGCTGAAAACATCTGTCTGCTGCAGCTGGAAATGATGCTGATGAAAACTGAACCAACACAGTTAACGTGCGTGCTGGATAACAATGAGCTAGAAGACGAGACAACGAGCAGTCATGCGTCATCGTTAATACAGAAATATTGATTTTAGCTTCTTAATCTGTCAGACCCAGAAGTGACTGAAACTCAATTTCCCCCGGAAGGAACGCGCGGCGAGATATTATAGATGGGAGGGTTAAAAAAAGACAAGGTACTTTTTTTATGCTCTTGCAAAACTTCTGCATCATCCTGACAAATACTTTACTTGCAGCAACAACAATAACACTTCTGGCACCAAATCCTTCAGAATAAAAGCTTTGACTCTCTACATGTTTCCTGTTTTGAAAAGAATAACCTGGCACAAAAAGTAAAAAAAACGACATATTAAAATAGCATCCCTGACTTTTACTTTGTCGTCATATTATGGTTCAATCTGTTGCTCTGTAAGTAAAAACAATATGGCAAACTCAGCTATACTGATATATACATATCAACTGTACAACGTGTGCTAACACATTTATCCTCCACTTCCCTTTGGACTCTGTCATTTTCTCATGTCACTGATCATTCTTGGTTGTAGCCATTTGTTGGGGGCACATGTGCGTACAGTGACCGACATCATGGTGCGATGTCTGTGCCGTTTGTTCAGCTCGGACCACCGATGTTGAGTCAGTTTTTATCGATTTGATGGGTTAAGCCTCAACACGTGATCCGCCAAGACGCATTATGAAACGTTTTGTTGCGTTGCCTCAATAACAGACTAATACCCACAAGACATTTTTTCACACTGCGGTAAACTGTTTGCTGCCAGCAGCTATATTTCAGCTCCCTTCAGTACATTGCATTTGTTTTTCCAAAGAGGATTCTGCTGTGCATGCTACATTAGTTTACCAGCAGGAAAACCACGAGTCTCCTCCGACAACCGTCACGCCGACTGATAAACATATTAAGTTATATATCTGCTGTGTCCTTAGATATTTCCAAACCACTACAGGCTATTTATCTAAATCCATCTATTTAATGTGTCCCATAATCCATCTTCTTCCAGAGGGGACACCGTTTTATTAAGGGACACAAAATGTTTTTCATCATAAATCATCTTTCCACTTGGTGAACTCATATAATGAGATAGTGCCGGGAGTGTTATGCTGCTGCGGTATACCTGCGTCTGGACCTCTAAATATATGAAGTACATCGAGGCCACATTAGTGCAAGATCAACTAACTAACTCGGGACGCGCTTATCAACTGGACGTAAAGCAATATGCTTCATTATCCTTCCTAAATATTAAGCTGCGGGCTAAAAACGTCGGAAATAAAATTCATTTTACTTTACTTTCTCTGATAATTGTGTTAATGCTTCCTATCTTTTAAATAAAGACATATACAGACATTCATGGTCCCCAGAGGATGAAGACAATTGACTGCAGTGTCCCCTTGATATTTGTGGTTTTGAATTACATCTCAATGTGTCCGATACTTTTAGTTTATGGCCAAATACCTGCTGAACTAATGCCCTTAACAATTAGCTTCCGCTGTGCTTTGTGTTGATCATAGTGAGCATGTTAGCATGCGGACCATAGAAGTAGAATAAGTGAAATGACTCTATGACCCTTTGATGTACTTCCTGTTTCACTCCAATCAACAGTTTGAAAACAAAAGTACAGATGAAAGGAAGAACCAGAAATAACACACTGCTGATAGAATACGAGACACATAAATCATGTTTGCACATTCATATTTACTGTTTGATAAATGTATTTGAGCATATATATGTAAACGTGTGGAGCTGTTGTCGATATTCACGAGTGTGGTGTGTTTTTATGAGGCCAAATATAGTGACAGACCAGCCGGGAGGACAGAAACGAGGGCAAACACACAGCAGGGAATTAATGCTGAGCGGACAAAATATTACAAAGACCTGCTTCTTCAAGCGAGTCATGGAGAGGATGAAGAAGATGAGGAGGAGTCATATTCAGTGCAGATATAATGTATGTAGATTCATGCTCATCCTAAACTCGTGTTTGTTGTATTTGTTATTTTTTATACATGTTATTATGTGTTTATTGGCTCACATAAGAAAACAGATTTTTTTTCCCCCCCATGGAGCAATTTACTGATAAAATGAACTGGAGTGTAATTTAGACACAGAATGTGAGAAAGTCAGAACATGTGTTTCAGTGGGATGCGTGTTCAGTTCATCGTGTTGATGCCAGCGGCTGAAGCTGACAATATGTTGCATCATCTGAGAATCACAGATCTGTTAACACGACGCGACACGTGTTGTTTTCACTGTTAACATCAGAGCGGAGCGCGTGAAGGAGTTGTGAAATATGGAAACGCTTCCAAGAAACGGCGGCCAGGGGGCATTGGTTGTTCTATGTATTCGTGGGGAAAGACCAAAACAATACTTGGTGTGACGAGTGTTTCTTTTCTTTTTAACCAAATGAAATGTGTTGTATATTGATTGAGATGTTGAGTCCGTCTCTGATTACTCAGTTGTAGTGATTTGCTGTTTGCTATGTCCTCCATGTAAACTATGTCTCTCTGGAGGACAGCTGGGCGACAGAGAGTCCAGTCAGGCCGGTGATAAAGAAGAAAGGACTTACTGTACGGACACCCGTAGGTCTCCAGCCGGAGTCCGATCCTCCCGCTGGGGTTCCAGTCCAGAGGAATGAGGCGGAGGAAGCGAGCGATGGCCGGCTGCTGCAGTTTGTACTGAACCACGCTGTCTGCATTACTGTTACCGGGAAAAGACTGAAACACACAAACATCATGAGGACGTGTTCATTACACATCTGTATTGTTTCTACCTGGAAAACACACAGAAGAAGTTCAGCACAACTGTGTTTAGAATATATACTGCATATAAATCAAACTGTACTTTATTAAATATAGGATTAGCAACTTTAAACATAAACAAAGGCTTTGATTGTAATCAATTTAATGAACTTAATTATACTGAAACAAGGAGAAGTCCAAATGTTGACATTGACAAATCCTGTATATTTTTAACAAGACAACTTCAACAGCTGCCTTTGAGGAGCAGAGAACGTGAAGGAGACATGATGAGAGAGATGCACTGTGAATGGCAAAGGGACGAAATGAAAACATGGTGAGAGTGAGACGGACGTAAGCAGCAGTGTCAGAAAATGAGAGGAGGAACCAGAAGGGAGAGAGGACACTTTGAGAAGAACGGGGGAAAGTGAAAGAGATGACTTCATCCCCAGACCGCCAGGCAGGAGGAAACAAACCGATAAAGATGAGGGAGACCATGAAGAAAGGATGGATTGATATATGTTCAAGCACCCACAGGCCTCTGGAGGAAAAAAAGAGGACGGAGAGAAATAAAGAAAAAGAAAACAGGATATTTCCTCCGCTGGTCTTCAGGCAGAAGCCCAGGATGCTCCAACAGCTCTGACATCAACTCTCTCCTCTGACGGACTGTGAGCTCGACTGACTAATGCTCAGAAGTTGGGAAACACTTTGAAATGACTGGGATTGTGCTCAGTTTGTGCAGAGTGTCTGATCAACGTGTGTTGAAGCCGTGAGAAGTCGTCCTCTGCTCTCTCAGAGACCGTCCTCAGCGCTGAGATGAGCTGGATTCCTTCCATGTGGGCTCTCCTTCTCATCAAAAGCTCCTCTCTGCACCGCCGTAACAGACGTGGGTTTACCCGGGATCAATGGCCACGCAAAGAGAAGCGGGAAATATTACACTTTTTTTCTATATTTGAGTTGGTGCGAGGCTCAGAAGGAGAGTAAGTAACTCAACTGGCTCTCTGTGTTGACAGGATTCATCACCGTGTTTGCAACACCAACAAGATCAGAAGCGCTTAGTATTCCTGTGGCTGCGTGCTGAACCGTGCACCATCACCACAGCGTGACAAATACAAGGCCAACCCGGAAAAACACAGAAGAAGAGTTGTGTGTGGGTACCAGGAGGTGGGAGGTGATGCCTCGCTGCCTCCGCTGTCCAGCTGACGGATTTCTTCATTAATCAGCTCGACAGAGACCAGCTGAGCTTTTCCACTTTCATGGCTCATGTTTCTACCGTGCTGCGACCCGTGATGACCGACTAACGAGGAAACACCATCAGCAAACGGTCTACTCAGGTCGAAGTGCAGGCATTGGTGTGACAACCAAACGTCTTACTGATGTGACATTACTTTCATTTCTTTCGTGTCAGCCTGTAATGTACTCCAAATGGCAACGTACGCACTCAACAGGAGAGCAAACTCGAGAGCTTTCTTCCTCTTCAGAGTTTGACTCTGTAAAGCACTTCAGAGATTCTCTATTCATTATTCAGAACATTGATATCAAATCAAACAACCGTTGGGTTTGTAAAGATACAGCGGAGTAATGTCTACCTGAGCAAAGAATGGAGTCGATCTCCCGCTGTGCGTGTTGTTACCACAGACTGTATGTCAGACGTGGACGTCGTCATCGTGACGTCATTCATTGGCTGGTGGACGTTTTAAAGCCTTGAGTTCGCGATCTAGGATCAGAGCTATCGCAATGTTTTCCGTGGCCAATGAACAGAAGTCACCATGTTTGGAATGAGGAGGAGCGACGTAGCGACCTGTCAATCACCGTGTAGCCCCGCCCCTAAAGCATCCCCTGCTTCATGGTCTGTGTGACTCTAAATGGACCATCATGCTGTATTGAAGACGACTTGAAACTAGAGATTGAGACATAAACTCATGTTTACAATGTTTACTGAGGTGATAAATCAAGAGAGAAGTAGAGTTATTTTCTCATAGACTTCTATACAACCAGAGGAGTCGCCCCCTGCTGGTCAGCAGAGAGAATGCACGTTTTAAGGCACTTCCGCATTGACTTCACTCGGAAGAACCGGAGGTTGCGTCTGGTTGTTCCCCGAGCTTCTCTGTGCTTTGTTCACATCTTTCAAAGTGACGGACGATATCAACATGTTCACTCCCTCTTTCAAGAGTCAAAGTGAGAGAGAGACAAAAGGCGACACCGAGTACCAGACAGAAATAAACAAATAAAACAAAATGGTGCCACTTGACTGCCTCTCTGTTCGTGATCAGCAGCTTAAGTGTTTTGTCAACAGGTGCGCCGAGTCAGCAGCGCTTCAGCGTCGGTTCATACATTATAAATGGAGAGATAAACTCATGATGACTCAGTTTATCCGTTCAGGGTAGACGTGGCCACACAGCTCTGCAGTACATCACTTCAGATGAATTACACAAAACAAAATACGATGTTATTATTCATCCCTGAGGGGAAATACAACAAAAGAACGAACGAAAGTGAAGCCTTAACAATGAAGTTCTTTGTCTGGAGGGATGAGATGATTCATGCAAACATCACAGTTTTGATGGTGTTGTTCACTGCAGTACGGACTCACCCCGATACTGTCCTCCTGTCTGTACTGCTTCCAGTTGTGTCCCGTGTCGCTGAACATCAGCAGGTACGACGTCAGCCAATCAGAGCTGCCGTAGCGGCCCTGAGTCGCGACAGCGGCGATCTTGGTCCGCTCGCCGAGGTCGACCTCCAGCCACTGATACCCGTCTGAGGTGAGAGGAGACCAGCCTCCAGCTCCTGCAGGGAGAGAGAGGGAGACAGACGAGCATACATAAGTTATTTATTAGATTTCCATTCAAATAGGCTTTGGTAGATGCTGAAAAGGAAATTGCATTGCTTGACCTTTCATTCTGAACGAAAATCACACTTTTCTGTTATGAAAGCCGACTGAAGAAAAGTGATTGAAACACAGCAAACACCTTGAAAATCTAAACTGTTGAAGCTATAATGGGATATGAATCCCACTTTCGGAACTTTCCAGATGCATTTAAATCACTCATTCTTGCTTTGTGTCTCACAGCGGCAGTTTGTTTCTTGTCATATCTTTTTAAGTAAAGCACGCACATTGTCTTTTCCGTTGTGAGACAGAAACAAGCGGAACAATCAGCATTTCATATTTCACTCGTCAAAGCAACAGAGCTCCAAAACCAAAGAATAATCTGTGGCCAAAGGTCTCGCAATATTAATGCTAATTCTGCACCGTCAACTGAAACAGGGTTTTCATATCTTACTGAATATTTGAGAGGTCGGACAGTGACGTGAATCAGCTGTTTCGGCCTTCACAGTCACCAGATCTCTACCAAACTGAACAACTTACACCTCCACCACCATCTTTAAAAGGTGCATTGCAGGTCACGTTACCTCATGAAAAATAAAGCAGAATGAAGATAGAAGCACATGGAAGCTGATATTATTTCCCATGAACAGCAATGCGTTGCCGAGCCTGGCTTTTACAATTTGTATCCTTGAACGTCGTCAATAAAGGTCCTGCGTTGTGATCGGTTGTGCTCCGGGTCATCGGGCTGAGATGGTTTCCCACAGAGAACAAACAAGGAGATCGATTAGAGTCCAATTACTGAAGAAATGTGCACTTTTCCAGTAACCTTTCTTTGATGCAACACACTGAGTTACATTGCATTACAGCCACTTACTGATGCCTGAGGGATTGTACAAAAGGTGTATGCTGGCAGGAGTCTGTGCATGTGTGCGTGTAACCATGCACACTGCACACACTGCAAATGCAAGTGTGTGTGTGTGTGTGTGTGTGTGTGTGTGTGTGTGTGTGTGTGTGTGTGTGTGTGTGTGTGCGTGTGTGTGTGTGTGTGTGTGTGTGTGTGTGCAAATTGGGATGCTGGTCAACAGCCTCCTCCTTCAGAATCTGCCCATATGGTGTTTAAGCTCTGAGTTGTCGTTTTGGCCCAGCAAAGTATTTTCCTATGTACACACACACACACACGCACACACACGCACACGCACCCTGGTGCATTTTTTCAGTATTTTATTGTGCAGTGTCTTTATTGTGCAGCAGCCCATTCAATCAAATCACAGTTTCTGTCCAAGCAGACTTCTGTCAACAAACCCCCCTCCAACACACACACACACACACACACACACACACACACACACACACACACACACACGCACACACACACACACACACACACACACACACACACACACACACACGCACACACACTGAAAGCTGCTTAAACGCCACCCGACTTTAAGAAAGACACTTCAGTTCTTTCCTTCCAACGGCAGCAAGTAAAGTGTCAACGCTGTAAGTTAAGCGCGACGTGTTGTGTGTTGACGTGGTTTTAGATGGAAGACGTGCTGAAGTCTGTCTACATTTGTTTCCTCAAAGACAAGAAGCCTGCTGTGCACCTCACACCAGGTTTACACCGCACAACAGTTGTATTACCATACGATGACTTTGTCCCTTTGGATTACCACTACGCCATACCTTCCTGTTGTGCCTGCTGGGAAACAGCCAATCACAGTCAGCAGTCAATTAGATCTGGAACGTCAACAACACAGATGTCTGAAGCATCGCAGAGAACGTCATGAGCTGTGAAACTGAAGTCTTCCACTGACCCACTGCACAGGATCAATGTCATGTCCTCTGCTAATGTTCCTTCCGACAGAGCGCCACAGACAGACAAACACAAATACAGAGATTAATGCCAACCTCTCCGTTGTCGTAGCACTGAAGCCATCAGTCCATCCGAACGTTGTATTTAGAGCGTAACACCGACAAAACAACCCGCCAGCATGTCATAAAATGAGCTGTGGCTGTTCATGATCCCTTGAGGACCATTGAACATGACTTTGACTCGCTGACTTTTCAACCACTGACAACATGAGGACAAAATCCCACAACAACACTTTGTTCTATGAAAAGGTATCTTGAACTACTGTACAGATTTACATTACATATGCTGTGTGTATTCATGTTCCCCAGAGGATGAATCCTAATGTTTTTCATCATCTTCAGTGCCGCCTTCAAGACATCATTTCACTTTAACTGACAATGAGCATATCTAACGGTCACTCTGACATTAAAATGCAACGAGCTCATGGACTCAAGACACTAAAAGGTTTTATCGCACAATATTAAAAAAAAACTAAAACCAAAAACTATCAGGCAACTTTCTGCACCCAAAATTGAACCCTTTTGATGATCTAATTACTTTTTATGAGTCTGTGTGGTGCAGTTTTGTGACTGATATCAGTGTTGGAGCGTTCATGTGCGCTCTGTCTGAATCGTGTGTACCAAGGCACAAACAACATTGTCTCTACTGACACAGTTTTTCCTCAAAATTGCTTCTTGCGATTGCCTCTTTGTGACGCCAGTAATGTCAGCGTGAACTCCTCCTCACTGATGCCAAAGTGAAAGTTTTAAATGTTTATATTACAGCATAGACTCTCGATCTGAGCGGCATGTAAGTTCAAGAGGTCAACAGTTGGAAATGTTGTTAGTCAGGAATGTCTCTGACCAGAGAAAGGAGAAAAGAATCGGCGTCGGTGTGACGGCTGGTGGATCCTGATCTTTGAAGAGCTAAAGGCCAAAGCTAATAAGCAGTTGACTAACAGACGTGTCCAGTGACAGGACGACAGAAAAGAGCAGACTCTGACCTTTACTCATGGAGATGAGACTGAATCAGAAGGAAACAGCTCAGAGACAGAGCGGCGTGACACAGATTTACTGCGTCCACCCGGACAGTGGAACTGAAACGAATGTAATTGAGGTGAACTGACGGCAGATTGTCTGCACACTCTCTGCCACGGATGTCGCTTTAAATCACAGCGATCGCCGCGGTTCCTCTCCCTCGTCTGTCCGTCAGGACAGTGAGAGAAGTAAAGAACAATGCAGGCCAGCAGAGTGACAGCAAACAGGGAGTAGTGGGGATGTGGAAATGTAAAAACCACATCAAACAGGGACGCACGCCACTTCATGCACACCGTTTTGTGTCTTCTTCTGCTTCGTTTTGTGTCATTTGTGGAATAAACATCACGATACGTTGCTCTTCATTTGCTGCACCAAGTCAGACACAAATTTAAACTGCGTCTTCATTTCCACGAGCGTGTAAATACGATTTATCTCGGCCTATTTACCGACACGGGTTTCACAACTACGTGAGTAAAACCGGGAAAAGAATCAGGCAAACAAATCATCTGACGAGTCAGCTGTGTGCACACAGTAAACATGACTGCTATCAAAGTAAAGTATGAAACTATGTCAAAAAGTCTGAGAAAAAACTGAATCCAAATGAATACATTATTTTAACATTGTTAATTAAATAAACAGTAAGTTTACCACCAGAAGTCAAAGATACTGAAACTGATATTTATTGGTTTTCCTCCCGAGCTGAACCTGCTTATCGGCCGATATTGATTAAGCTGTCTACTATTCATCTGTATGGATGTGCTGTGATTGTAATCATTGTTGTATGGCCTCAGGTTAAACCCTTTCTGAAACATGAACGAACACACACAGGGAATAAATACCGCAGAACCTTCTTATATCATCGAGTTTGACAGATTTTCCGGTGTAAAATGTTTCCAAATTGCTGACATTTCCTGAGATGTGGCTGACGTCGCACTGACCACCAGCCCCTGAGTGCTGATATCCAATCGGTGCATAGACTTATATACCTTCAGCGTTCTATGCAATATCAAAGGCACTCTAATCATATATTACACAAACGCAACAGCCATGAAAGCAACGATGCCAGAGAAAGAACGATCCGACTAAGTCGACACTAAAACCAATCAGTTATAAAGGTGATGCTGTAGTGTGTAGGGGACATTCTGACTGGTCACAGCAGACCTAAATGATGACGCGTCACCTTTACGCACTGATAACAATGATAACATGGCGCGTCGTCTCATTCTGTAAGGAAACGGAGAGGTTTGAGGGGGTTCATATCAGAGTGAATAATGAGGCTGAGTGAGGACGGAGGCACCAAACAAAGAGGAAGATGTGTTTTCAGAATCAGCTGGCTGAGTGTGAATGTAGTCTTTGTCTCAGGTTAACTGTGACATAATACCAGGTGCAGCGAGCCTCAGCCCGACTGAGCCTCACGGTAACTAAACAAAAGCCTGTTTGATCATCGGCAACGCAGTAATGTTCCTTCAGACAGCTGCAGAGAGACAGACGGGGAGGTGGGCAGTGAGGCAGAAAGGGAAAGAAGAGGCAGACAGCAAGTGGGACAGAGAGACAGGCGGCTTGAAGCGGCGCAAGATGCAGCTGGAGAGGCGCGATACAGACGGGCTGTTGTAAGTGCCAGGTCCAGAATAAGCGCTGGTCATTTGCATGAGAATACAAAGGCCGGAGGGTAACCTCTGATAACATGTCGGTGTGAGAGCGAGTCCAACAGGAAGCTGACGGGCTCGATGCTGAACCGACAGCAGCAGCAGGCTGGAAGACACTGCAGGTTCTCCGCAGGTGACGCAGGACAGATTTACATTTTATAAACGCTGCACTGCAAAGACGGCACTTTGAGAAAGTCAAAATATCACAATTTAGTACGATTAAATCTTATTTCTTTACAATTACAATTTGCATTTTAACTTGTTTTAAGGTTGGTGTTGTTGAGATATATATATATATATATATATATATATATATATATACTCTCCTCAACCAACACCTGACGAGAGCGTCTGTCTCTTTAGCTGCTAAATGCTCCACTCTGTCCACTCTGTCCACTCTGTCCACCAGCTAGTCGCTAACTTTGTCTTGTCTGCTGTTAGATGTCGAGTTGTCGGCCGGGAAACCAAAACAATGAGCTGAAAGACGCTGAGACGCTCCCCAGAGCGGAGGGGAGCTGATCAAATGTTTCCAAGCTCGAGAGTGAACATTCAATCTCAACTCGTATCCGTGACAACTGGACAAACTGACTCCGTTGATGAGGATGGTGCGATACGATGGAAAGCTCAAAAACATCGACCGAATGGGCCTTTGAGAGGATATTGTTTTGGACTTTGATGATTCATAGAAACCAGGGCGGCTTTGCTATCAAGAGATTAACGTTCGTGCGTGTGCATTTGGGCGATTTATTGTGTATATTTTGACTGGGGACTTGCTACCAGAAGAGAACAACTAAGGAAAGAATTGCTGTCATAAAAACACTCCATAGATATTTAAGTGTTTTCAGCTTTCAACCTTTCAGAAGCCACACAGGAGAACTAAACACAGAGGGTTTAGTTGGCTGTTTAGTTGACTGTTACACAGTCGGTCCAAATTTACAGGTTCCAATTAAAGTTGAATTCCACCTTCAGACTACTGTGGCACAATAATCATACTCAAGTCCATTCCAGCATAATTGCAGTGGCGTCATGACGACTGTCAGCGTCGCCCCCCCGAAGAAAGAAAGCGCTTCAAACATGAAGACTGCAATTAACATGTTGGCAGGAAGACAGAGCCGGCTAAATTAGTTCGTACCAATGAAAATGAAAATGTGACGGCCGTACGGAGTGAAACTAATGATCACAGCAGCACACAGACTGTACAGCGCAAAAGAAGAAGGACGGGACCGATGCTGATAAGAGAGGAGGTGGAGAAGAGGGGAGAGGAGACACAGAGAGGAAAGACAAGAAAAGGAGAGGAAGGGAGGCAAAAGAGAAAAAATGAAACATAGTGCATTCCTCCTCAGGTTCCTGGTAAAAGGCCATTCATCTCCAATCAATAGACTATCGGGGCTTTTTATCCACTTCTGGCGTCAGACTCCGAGCCATCAGGCCTCCACTGAGACCAGCTGCATCAGGTCAATGTCAGGTCCTCTGGTCTCCCTGCAGAGAAGCTGCTGCTGGGTTTTATGAAGTGTCTGTGTAAGAATAGGTCACGCAAGGTTGTTGTTTCCCGCTGGCCGAGCTGCAGTGATCAAAAAAACAAGTTAAAATGCTCCACTCCCCTCATGTCCATGGACTAGTTAGGGCTATAGAGCAGATAGGGCTCTATGGTCTGCCGGTCGGATGCCTATTGGATGAATTATAATAACTTGGGTGATGCTCTGACTTTTCATCGCGCGCCATTATCAGGTCAACATGTGTCCAAATGCTTTGGTTTATGATCAAACGCCTGAGAAACTCATGACATTCCCATCAGCCTCAGCTGTGCTTTGTGTGTAATGCTAATGATAGCATGCTAAAGAGCTAAACTTAAATGAAATATTGTAGCATCGTCGTTTTGAGCATGTTAGCATGCTGGTGTTATCATTTTAGCTTCATTAGATTTAGAAAATATTCAAGCTGGCTACATATGTAGCGAAAATATTCGTACGCGGTGAAATGTGGTGCCATGATCTGTCTGTACGTCCCTCTCGCTAAACAACGTCTTCACGTAAACATCACCAGGATGGTCCAGCGTGTGTGTAATGTTGTAGGTTCCAGCTGCGAGGCTGACTGATTAAATCCCTTGTAAAGATGCTGTGTGGGTAGTATTCCAAAACTGGTAATCTCTGTTCACTTAGTGGGTAATTGAAGCGAGAGCAACGCTGCTCCTCGGAGAACCAGAGAAGTCAGAGTGTTAGCAGCGGCAGCGCGAGATGGAGACGTTCATTTATTCATCGATTTCCTCGGCGAGCAGCTGGAATCGCACTCCGGGATCCTGCATCAAGAAAGTTGCTGAAGAGGAAATGTGACACACACACACACACACACAGCTTTCTTTATCCATCTCCTCCATGCTGGGGCTTGATTAGGAACATGCATGAATGCTATCACTGTTGTGAAGTTGTTTGTTGAGCCATTTTATTTGCTGTGGAAGCAGAAAACGCGGTGGCTGATCATACAGTTGAACTGTGTTGCCGTCACGATCTAGGAGTTCTTTTGCAGGGCTTTGACTTTGAATTTGAAATCCAGCTTTTGCGTCAACGTGGGAAAAGTTAATAACCTGTTCAAAATGTACAGTGCATGTCCAGAAAAGGGCGCTCTTTAAATCCAATGTCAGCCTGATCTATAGCATGCTCTGCTGATCTATTTAAAAGCTGGAGGCGTAGGCGAGCAAGCAAAACTATATTGATCGGGTAATCACGACACAGACGCATCAGAGAAGCAGCGTGAGGAAGCATTTGGGGTTCTACACCACAGGTGGCTAAACCGAATTACGGCTGTCAGTAAGAAGCAGCTGCCCGACTCTACAACAGTCTGAGCAACATGTAAAGAAAAGGAGCAGAATGGACAGTGAGCAGTTTGGCAAACTCTGAATGTGAGGAAAATATCAGGTATCTGTAATACATCCGTCCAATCATTACATAACCTGCCTGTCTGCCCTTGCACTGCCAGCTTATCAGCTTTAAGTACTAACAGCCATATCTGTTCTTTACGTTCCCAATGATACTTCTGGAGGAATGGTTTTGGAGGGAGGCCTGAAGGGACGGGCTGGTGGTTTTGGCGACTTTCTTGCTAGATTTAGCAACTGTATAGAGCTAACGCTGCTAGCTACTTTCATGGGATGGGCTTTTTGGTTGAATTATAATTAAAATCTAGCGCACTCTTGCTAGTTTCTCAAGATTACCAACCGTAGCTTTAATGTAAAACCAGGAAATGTCAGCAGCATTATAGTAAACTGGCTTTAGACCAGGAAGTGTCAGCAAAGGACAACAATACAAATTAGCCCTTAATGTCTTCACTACATGACCTAAAGTATGAGTGCAACTTCGTCCTACTTGTAATTTTGGAGTTCTTGGAGATGAATCAGATTCTTCAGTTGCACTTCAAAGTAAAAGCTTAACTTGATATATGTTTGAGGTGATACAGATGTGTACTGGCACCACAGCAGAGAGCGTTGTCAATCCACTGTAACCACAAATCAAAGTCAGATCAGCAAACAAAGAGAGCGGACCGGCGGCATTCTGCGACAGTTTGTTTGACGATCGAGCCTTTAAGCAAAGTGAGGCCTGAGCCGTGCTCTGCAGGCTCTGCTTCCTTTAGTTTCGCAGGCGATGAAAATCATTCAGGTCCAGATTAAACCCATCTCACCCTCCCACATGATTCTGGGCTTTGACGTCGGGATAAAGCAGTCGAGCCCCTTCCCTGCAGGACGCTCCACAACAAACCATGATCTTCACTTGGTCTCACGACGGCATCCAGCACAGGACTCCCTGCTGGGTTTATGTTGGGCTGGCAAACATTCACACTTATCCTTCAATACAAACAGCATCTAGAGAATACAGAAGCTATAGCTTGTTCTTTCTTTATGTCTCGCAGACATCATTTGGATCCTCTGTCTTTGTATATAGAAACGTACTTGTTGTGTTTTGTGCTCTGCGTCCTGAGCTGAATCAACTCTCTTCTCTGCAGCAGAGCAGCTCGTCAGTGACAGAGGAGGGGTTTGGCAGCGCTGCTGGTCTCAGTTAGACTCAGGCAAACTCCACATTTCACTAGACTAAAGGATCAGCTCACATCTCTTAGAAACAAACAACGCAGGCAGCAGAAACAGCCCTAAAACACTGGAAACGATGACAATCATGATATGATTTCAGCCCAAACCAGGACTTGTGTTTGCAGTCTGGTCGGCAGCAGGAACTCTTCCTTACCGTCTCTCCTGTTGAGTTTGGCGAAGCCCGGCGCGTGACTGCTGGACAGCTGTGACGAGCTTCTGAAGGACGACGGCGGCAGATTGGACACCAGCGCGCTGTCACACGCCTCTGTCATCACAAAGCACAAGGAAAAGCACACTTTAAAATAATTCAATATGCTTCACCTCAACTTGCCATGTGCCCATTTTTAGGGTGAGGACAATTTGTCACATTTGTTGTGTTTGAGTTGAGACTTTAACGTCTGTCCTCTTCATTGCTGGTACAGGAACTCAAGCTTCTCATTACCCAGAATGCAATTTGACCAATAACAGCTGGGTCAGATATTTTGGCATGTTTAGCGAGTAATGGCTCATCTTTCTAACTCAACACCCTCAGATTGTTTTCATTTTCAAACTTGTCTTCAAGGTGAAGTTCTGTATTTGTCATAAACACAACAACAGCAGTACAATATGTACTCCCACCAACAATGCTCCTACAAAATGTATAAAAAGGAAAAAATAATCCAAGACATAAACTAAAAAATACTGCAGAAGTTAAAATATCGGAATAAAATCTAATATTTATGTCAGAATAAAACAGAATACCCTAGAAAACATTCTCCTTATTTCGTCTTTTTTTTTACCACAGGACTACATGCTCGTCTGTCGCTCTGATGAACACGTAAATCACTCACACTGTTAAAAATGCCGTAACATTGAAATATATGCTGCTGCCGTTATAGATCATAATCTCACAGTTTTTAACGCAACTATTTTAAATACGTACATCTGTCACTGTCAGTTCAATCCATCACACAGTATACAGACATGATCATACAGTCCGTGAATGCCCATTCAGTATTTCATTATTAGCACTATTTGTATGGTTTAAACTGAAACAACACTTTTTATATACATGTCTAAATACTACTTATTTATACACGTTTTTCCACATAGTTGTGTACAAAACAGTCCTTTCGTCTATTCTTTGCTTGTATTTGTTCAACTCTGTAGTTCCTGTTCCTCTTATGTCTATTTCTGTGTACATTAAGCGCAATGCAAACAAATGTTTTGAGTTTCAGTTCAGTATTTTGACTTGAACCACGGCCTTATGACTAAAGATAGGCCCGTGAAAGAGACACAAGATGCTCAGAGTAGTTGAAGTAGTAGGTTGAACAGGAGCACCACAGCATCCTGAGTCCTGAGTGATTCAGCACGTCAGAGGACAGGAAAGCAGAATACCAGGAGTAACGGGGCGGAAGCGTCACATGTTTGAGCCGCAATAGCTGAGGAGAAGTGGAGTTTTACCAAACAGGCCTTTGACATCACGCTGCAGTCTCTCAGCGGTTCACAGCAGCAGCTTGATAGAGGAACGTCTCCTCTCTTAGCACGAGTATAAACATCTTTATGGGTCAGAATCATAAAAGCAGATGGAAAGAACCTCTTTACAGCAGAGAGCAGAGCTCTGCACTAAAAACACTCCGAGGACGGCACAGCACCAGACGCAGCTGGAGGTTATTATTATCCTCCATCTCTCAGACTGAGCGAAGAACTGATGCCGAGAGATGAAAATCATCCGCACTTGCTTTCAGCTTGACCATCGTGCATTTCAGTATTCATCCAGGTGCAAAACACAAAGAAGCAAATGCCTTCAAATCCAAAAGAAAAGGTTTTCACGGCGTCGTCTCTGTTCCTGTCGAGTCTGTGAATATGAGCAGACGAGTGGCAGAGTGGAGTCTAATCATTGAGAAGCAGGTTTTTAATGGTCCCCAGGTGGAAGCAGGTCTTTCAGCTGTAATGGCGCCATATTAGAGGAACGAACAGTGTAATAATGTGGATGAATGAATGTAGTAATGAATGAATGTAGTAATCGTGTGGTGGAGATGAACGGCGTCCTGATGGAGACGGATCAGTGTTGTCAGAAGAAACCTTTAACGTTTCACACTTTAATTCTTTGTGGATGACTGGCTGCAATAAAAACGTCATATATTATACATGAAGCAATAATCTATGTTAATTGGGCTTGGTTTAATTGACTGTAAATCAAAGCATATTTCCAATTGAAGCACTGGGGATGTGTTGCTGCAGCTTTTTCTCTCATTTGATAAAACTACTGAGCATAATGTACTAAACACTAAGTGTTTGTTTTAGAGGAATACACAAACATCCACACAGATTCATGAACGTGGGCTCAATAAATATCCACATCTTTTCCCCCTCGAGCTCCGAGCTCCGAACTCTAAGCTGAAGCCAAACTAACGCTGCCTCCATCTAACGCCGCTCTGTTAATGGATGTTGTTCTCCAACGCTGCGATAAGAGACAATTACTATGATTCATGCTGCGGTCCGATCCAAGCCCACAACTCTGACAACCAGGCTTTTAGATTCGATCACTCTGTCAGCGTTAGTGTCAAGCACTTCATCTCAACAGCAGCACACGGTCTTCCTAGGCCTCTCGACATCCACCGCAGCCTGATGATTTCTGATGAGAGGAGTTACTCTGCATGCGTAAGGCCCCGTTTCAACCTGAACATTTAAATAATACGTTCAATGAGACAGATGTCACAACAGCATCAGATCATTTTCTGTGGAACTTTGGTGTAATTATGGTGTTCAAGGAACTTAAGAACAAGAACAGTGTCGGGCTGGGTATCTACCTACAAACAATCACAAACAGCATGTTCTAGATGAAATTACCACATGGTAAAACCTGCTTCTGTTTGCTCCCGTGTGAACTAAATACTTTGAGTCATTTTGTCATAGACTTCGATACAACCAGACTTCTTTTTGCATCCGGAGTTCAGTTCATGGAGGTTTAAGAAATACAACACAAGTTTGAGATGTGAACAGTTTTACAGTCCAGCTGATTAAAGAACATCAGAAAGCCTCCAGCTTTGCCTCGGTGACACTGTGGCTCTGAGGAGTTTCTCTTTGATGATGAAATGATCTGGTGTTGAGTCTGAAGTCCGTTTAGGAGAGTTTGTTACAGCAGTGAAGATAAAGAGTCCTGATGTACAGTCACATTACACACACTGAGCCTCACAGTGGCTCTTTATAGTCCGTCTTTAACATCTCTATCATTAGTACTAGAGTGGTTTTGAGCTTCATACATATTTAATTCCACTGCTTTAGATGCGGTCCAGCTGCTCAGCAGTCGTCAGAAGGCCTCCAGCGCTCTGGTCCTCTGAGGCTCCTCCTGATAGTCTTTATCCCGGCAGGCTCTCACACTTATACTGTGGGTGGTGGGAGAGAGAGCCCTCAGCGGGAAGAGCAGGTGAATTACAGTCGTCTGAAGAGGTGGAACGAGAGGGACGGCTCTCCAACGCTGAGTGATGGAATCTCTGAGGAGATCATGTGTGTTGAGAGTTTAAAAACACCGGGCGGTTTCTCTCAGCTGAGCTTTGGCATTTAAGAGCCGGCGGCGCTGACATTGTGACCAGTGAAGCGCGAACACGGACGACTCAGAGGGAAACGGAGCTAAACGTTGAATACCTGCTGGACTCTGCAGCCACTGAACCTCGACACCGACCCCGGCTGTGTCAGACAGAGATCCCCATGAATATTAAACCGCTGCAGCTTCACCCTCGGCACGAACTGGAAAACAAACGCACCTCCTTTCTGTTTCTGTCAGACTCAACGTCTAAACAAGGGTGAACTTAAAGAGCTTCCCCTGGCACTGACCTTTGAGGCTCCAGATTAACAGAAGAAAGATCCACAAACCCTGAACAATGGACAATATAATATATACAAGCACTACAACTCAATGTATGAAAAGAATATGTCATTCTGGGAGGAGATCATTTTTCAATATATAAAAGAATATAGTGGTGTCTTAGTGCATTAACTGAGGACCACAAAATGAGTTCCAGCCTCAGGGGAAACAATAAAAAAGGGGAGTCGCTAAAATCTCAACCACAGTTGGGCAGGAGACCATTATGTTGACACTTGAGTGAAGGTGAACATCTTTTCATTTCAATCAGATCCTGGACACCCATCACTCAGCCTCTGGCCAATTCATCCATCCATACTTTGTGAAGTTTGTCATTTTGCTGAAATGGCGAGTTTGACAGCATGTTAAAAGTGAGAAGCCTCAAAAACGATTCTTCAGAAATCTCCGGAGGTTTGAGGCCTTCCATCAACACCGCCGTGGCAGAGAGGGCAGCTCATGCACCTGCATCGTCCACTTCTTTACTGTTTCGCTGAATAACAAAGTGCCCACAGAGTCCACGACGGAGCCGGAGACCGTGAATACCGATGAGCTCCATCCATCACCTCCACAAACAGCAGAGAACAGAAGGTCCTGCACTTCAGAGCTCCGTAAGCCCCACAGACCCAGAGTTCAGTGCTACTCAGTGTGAGCCCACTCGTTCAGCCATTCAGAGCATGCAGCAGTGAGCAGGATAATGAGGCTCCGACGGACGCTTGTTTTTGCTGCAGAGCACCAACAGTCATCCTCAAGCAGAAAACATCAATGTTCATGTTACTAATCCGCTCAACTTCTACCTCCAGTTAGACCCGAGGGGGTTACAAACAGAACGTAGTGGGATACTTTCTTTTCCCGCTGAATCAATAATTCACTGTCATGAAACGCAGACATAAACAGAGAGAAGTTGCATTCTGAGTCGCCAAATCATGCTCGGTAAAAGTTTTTCAAGAAAAAAAAAAGAGAAAACTTCAAGACCCACACTTCCGCCTCGTCTCCTTAATGTTTTAAAAGCGTCGCATTTTTAATCCGGCCTCATCCACAGAGACGTGACGCAGACAAAACATGGTCAGACTAAAGTGACTCGATAGCCGACTGGTTACAACGCTACAAAACATTACCAGTTCGAGTCTAACCGGAGACCTTTCTGTCACTTATCTCAGTCTCCCTCTTGTAAAAGCAAAACACACTTTTTGAAAAGACTTCAGAAAAAAGTATCCGGTGGATGAGACCAAACAGGACTTATGTACCTTCAGTTACCTTGTAGTTCTCTTGTTGGCTGAAGAATAAAATTTTCAAAAAAAAAATTTTATTCAACAGTTAATATGCATCCACTGCAGCTTCACTTCATACAGTGTAATAATTCTATTTAGCTGAACCATTGACATCACAAGCTGTTTACAGCTATAGTTTGAGATAATTAAATGTGATTACTTTAAATGTGCCAGGAATTATAAACATTTACAATAATATAAATAACTGTAGAGTTGGACATATTGGTATTTAATAAAACACATCTGCCAGTTGTGATGGAAGTTCCCCACAGAAAAGGATTATTGATATAAATAACACATGTTTGTCAAGTGGTTATATGAAGAATGTGCTCTCAAAGTGGTAAAGGCAGAAATATTGTGATTTATTTTATACTGATGCAAAACGTTTCACATTAGATGTTGGGGTGTGATTTTGAGTATTGGGGTTCGTGCACCACTTTCTTCCACCACTGCAGGTTTTTTGGTTTTACCCAAGAAGGGAATCCGTCTTCAACCTTCACCGAGTACTTTACTTCACCAGTTTGTGACTGCAGGGGGAGGAAGACGAGTAAAAGAGATCGCATTGGTCATTTCAGAATACGGTGCAAAGCAACCTGTTCAGTTGTTTATGTTGGAGAAACAACGCTCTACATGTTAGACCCACTCTTACACCGGAGCTAAATAGAAAAACCACTTCCTACATGGAAACTGTCAAACGTCACTGAATAGGAGCAGAAACCATCACAAAAAGTGCAGAAGTTAACCTGAGCAGTTATTTCCAGTTTCCTCTGTCATACAACGCTTTGAAGAACGAGTTTCCTGCCGGTGTTTCTCTCTGACAGCTTCCAGAGCGAGAGGCTCGGCCCTTCTCACTGCTGACAACATCCAGAATGTTTGTTCCTCATCTCCAATCCTTCACCCAGCTGTCAAACACGCTCCCGCATAATGTCGACTGCTCCTGGCCTTCAACCCCTTGTCCAGCAACACAATACCAGATAATAAGATCAGGTGAAGCACAATCTGCAAGACTGCAGCCCACACGGATTCACACGAACAGCATCCCAATGCATTCGGAGGCACTCTTTGAAAGGAGAGAACAACCCTCCTCCTCTCTGCGGCTCGTCACACTGAGCAGCGATGGAGAGAGACAGACATCAAGCAAAAGAAGTGATCAAAAACAGCGGCGAGCGGCATTTAAAACATGTTCTATTCTTTTATTTTAAGCCGTCAGGTTCCGCTCACATTACCGCAGACGAGAGAGTTAAAAGAAGCTGTTGAGAAATTAGATTTTCTTTTTTCTTTTTCACCAGGGTGCAGTACAAACACGGCTGAAGCCCCCAAACATCCACTGCGAATTAGAATGCCAGAATTATGCAGATTAAAAGCGAAAAGCTGGCGGCTACATCACTCCTACTGATGGCTCCAGGAGGAGGTTTGTGTAATAAAATATCTGCTAATTCTCTGGCCGCACCAAGTAAATAGTTTGAATATATTTGCCTGGAAATGTCTCTTAATAGCGAGCAGTAGAGCAACGGGTCTCCATGGGGACTAAAAAAAAACGTGTAATTGTGTTCTGTCATTCAAATATATTCACATCATCCAAGCACCTCGGCAAACCTAATTTATGTCATAAAGGAAACACTGGGGATTCATAAAATTGAAAACTATAAATTGCACCAGTAGAGGAGCTTATACCACAAACTATATTTATGCAAATGTTGGAGCAGCATATACTGTACATGTTGTCTGTAGGGACTACAGGCAATCACCTGCTCAAATATTGTGATTGTAAAGGTAAATATCATCCTTACGTCGTGGCGTGAGGCTAGATATTCATTGGATGGTATTTGGGTTGTCATTAAAGTCTGGTCTCTTACTTTATCTTTATATAAAACAATTGGTGCTCTCACACCCGACCTGTTTGGAGCAAATTATGACGCATTTGCCTATTTGGTTGAGTTTGTTTGGTTCGGTGCGACTGCAGTTACTCAGACTCTGGTGCGGCCCAAATAACTGGACAAAGACCATCTGACCATCTTCGCATCGTGAAGGCTCAGCAGAACAAGCCAGATTGTTTGATATTAAGTGTGTCATTTTAGAGGTAAACGACTGCTAAATCCAACAGCTGGGTGTGAAGACAGTCAAGCAAGCGATATATAGAGTGCTGCAGGAATGAGTCCTAAAACCCAGAAGTCAGCATTTTTGCACTTCCAGTTCACTTGTCTCAAAGTCAACGGGTTATTAAAGTGGATTTCTGGATAGATGCTTGAAAAAAGGGTCTGTGGTTGACACACGCTTAAGAGACTTTAACGTTTTGTTCTACAACATAAAACACGTCAGTACAAAGCCCTCTCAATGAAGCGCTCACGTGTCAGAAAAACAACGCTCGCTAACAAGTGGCTACAGTTTGTTTATATTCAAACATTCAACACATAGGCTTTAAATTCTGCATGAGCACCATTGTTAATATTTCAAATATTGCCACATTATCAATATTGAAACACTGACCCACAAATAATATCATATTTTATGCATCCCTAGCTCCATGTGATGGTCAACAATGTAAGAAACCGAATGTGACAGAAGAGATATTCTGATTGATTTTGTTCATGAGCACAAGGGACAAATATGGTGTCTAGTTATCAATACAAAGTAAAATGTGCCAAAAGTTGGGAGGGAATTCCTGTGGAAGCTCATGATGAATGATGGTTTGACCCATCATTAGGCCCTGCAGTGGGTGACAGGCAAAACCACTGTCAAGTAGAGCTGGGCAACGAATCAACGTCAGCAATTAATTGGAGTAAAGTGTGAAGGCAAACACCGTCCGCTGTAAAGTTTGTCTCGTGTGTAAAAGCAGCAGCACAATTACTTTATTCCAGCATCTCAAGCAGAGACATGCGGCACCTAAAAACACTGACGCGAAATCAATTTCTCATAGTATCCCACGTGAGGAGAGAGCGGGCGCTAATGAAACGCCTGTTTTTCAAGAAGCATCTCGTTTAAAATTAGTAAAGTTTTGTGAAAGTTAAATTTGCACTTTATTAATCCCAATCAGGCAGCAACCTCCGGCTCTGAAAGGTGAAGCCAATCCTGAAGAGTCTTCAACCTGCATTCTCTCTAGTGGCCACCAGGGGGCGACTCCTCTGGTTGTATAGAAGTCTATAGAAAATGACTCTACTTCTCTCTTGATTTATTCCCTCAGTAAACATTGTAAACATGAGTTTATGTCTCAATCTCTAGTTTCAAGTCTTCTTCAAT
The DNA here is from genome assembly GCA_028022725.1 of Lycodopsis pacificus. Classification (NCBI taxonomy): domain Eukaryota; kingdom Metazoa; phylum Chordata; class Actinopteri; order Perciformes; family Zoarcidae; genus Lycodopsis; species Lycodopsis pacificus. Next base: position 23,444,708 of record CM051700.1, on the reverse strand, counting down.
ACAGCATGATGTTCATTTAGTACATGATGGTCCATTTAGAGTCACACAGACCATAAAGCAGGGGATGCTTGTGTGACGTCACGACGATAACGTCCACCTCTTATAGATAGATAGATAGATAGATAGATATGTACTTTATTTATCCCCACGGGGAAATTTGTAATATAGCAATAATATATGTAATATAGTAATAAATATGTTATATAGCCTATGATTCCAATAGGGGAGTTAATCTTTGTTTGTTTACTTTTGTTAATCATTTTATATTGTTAAAAACAGAACAATAATGAATTCAACAATGAATAATCTTTTGTTTTTATGGGGGAAATAAATGGTTAAAATCCTAAATCGGGTGTGGTGTCAAAAACTTGGGAGATTTCCTTTTCAGGCCACATCGCCCAGCCTTAACGTCTAGCCCTGACCTAGCGTATACACTCAGCCAATCACAGAGCAGAGACATGGCGGCGTGTCCCGGCCTTTTATCTGCATTATATCTACTTAAGCTAAACTGCAGTGGCCGGTACAATTCATCAACACAATGCAATACCGCACATCGTTACCTCGTTTGTTTAAAGGCTCCGCAGACACATCGCTAATCTATAAACCAGAGTTGTGGGGAAGCAGAAGAGATCTATCTGATTGATCTTGTTAAGGTGAGGGGAAACATGATTCCAGCAACCGGAGGCCGGCTGCAGCCATTGGAGCCCAGACAACCCCTTTATACCCGCACTGTAACAGCTGGTCGATGGAGACCTGCCTGCACTGGCACTGCAATAACACACAATTTATATCAGCTCCAGACCAGAGAATATTGGATGTCGTGACCAAAGGAAACTATGTGTGTGTGTGTGTGTGTGTGTGTGTGTGTGTGTGTGTGTGTGTGTGTGTGTGTGTGTGTGTGTGTGTGTGGAGCCTCTTTACACTTCCACTAAACCACAACAGCAGCCGCAGTCACAGCATCTACAGTTCTACTTTACAGACGTCTTCCCGCGGGGGACGTTAGCAGATAAGTGCTCTTTAAAAAAAACTTCTCTGCAGATAATTTGATGTTGTCCGTCTTCTCCCGCCCATCACACACTCGGAGCTCGGCTTCTCCCGAGGCTGGAAACACAAAACGCGACCACTTTAACTAAGAGAAGAGTGTCTGTGCTTACTAGAAGTTGTGGAGACGAGCTATGAAGCAGCACTTTCACATTGAACTGTTAAACCGTCACGGGACAGTGTCATTGGGGACATCTGGGGGAAAAGTCATGACAGACTCCAATTAGGGCACCGGTCAGAACCATGAGATACGGTGGTGAATATCTCCTGTCAAAGCTCGTGAGTCACATCCGTCTGTGAGCAGATTCTTCTTGAAAACGTCTGATGTGAAACTTTAGCGCCAAGAGATCAAAGCTGAACGGATAATAACACTTTTGCATTTTGAAAATCCACCAATTCTCTCCGTTTACACCGGATACCAGATTAAACTTGCACTGCAATCAAAAACTATTTTAATGATCGATTAATGCGTCCATTATTACTTCAATTAATCGATTATTAATCAGATAAAAAGAACAAAGGTATTATTCTTTTTCTATTGTTTTTTATTAAAACAGCAGAACGTATTCTTCCTCTTCTTGTACAATTCTCTTTTACTGAAATTAAATAACAAATAAACAATAAAACAAAACATGGGAAATGTATATTTGATCTGATATTGCTTTCGACTGCTTCCAACGATTGGCATGAAACATTCCAAAAACGTCAACGTCTCTCTGACCTAATTTCACTGAATTAGCCACAAAAAAAACGCAAAATCCTGACGAGGTAGCGTTTTTTATTTTCATCCCACACTTTAAAGTCCGGTGTATCTTCACGCATGGTTTCTGTCCATCTGCATCTGCGTAGAAAATGTTGACACGGACAGGCGAAAACCTCACCGCACGGGACCCCCCCCCCATAAAGGGGTGTGTCCAATGGTGTGACATCAATTTAAAACTTTAACCCAAGCATGAATCAAGCTTTACGACACGTTGCACTGATTAAAACTAGTTTCACACCAAAGATACTCTCGACTTCCTGTCAGAAGACGCTGCTGGTGATGATGATGATGATGATGGTTTGGGAGCAGAGGATTGTAGGTGCTCCAGAACAGTATTACACACATTTGTTCTCTGCCTGTCTTAAATTTAATCTTTTCTTTCTTGAAGGTTGAGGTATTTTATCACAGTGTTGATAATTCACCGAAATTTTATTTCTTTGCGGTTTCTTTTCTTTAGAATTGATCTCTGATGTGATCGCTCAAGACCTGAAGCCTTCCTGCAGCTTCTGCTCCCCCGAGGACCAGAACCAGAGCCGCTCCGAGAGTCCGGCTCGTATACGATCTGGTTTACGCGGAGCTCCGATGTAACACGGGCTGTGTGTCGAAATCTCTCCTTCACTACTCCCTCTCTCATGGACCCTTGGTAGTTCACTCCGCAGTGTGCAGGACGTTGATATGTGGGATTGTTAGGAGAAAGTAGTGCACTTGCCATGGTTACTACTTACGATGCTCCACTGTAAGCAGGGAGCGATTTCAGACGCAGCCAATCAGGGTCAAAGTGAAGCTTTGAGGAGGTGAAGTCTGTGAAGTGTCCTCCATAGTTTGCCACGAACAATAAATGCCCGGCTATACATATGAGTGTTACCATCCTGTTCATATCCTCATCGAGCGTTCCATCGTAATTGCTTAAAGGTATTAAGCTGCATTGACAGATCCGACCAACAGAAGCTGTTCCTTAAACTTTCACTTTCTTCGACAAGGCATGAATATTTATAGCAGAGCAGTCGTGCAGAAAGTCAGTCCTCTCGGGGCTGAACGTGAACACACACGCTCTCCCTTAACAGCCAGCAGGTGGTGAAATTGTAGAAGCAGTTGAGAATGTCACAGCAGGGAAACAGACACGGGAAACTATTAGCTCCTCATCCTCGTTCCTCCTCCGGCCCTAATCCTCCTCTTCCTCTCTCGTTTGTCTCTCCTATCCACCATCCTCAGCATCCTTCCACACTCCTCTCCTCGTTTCCTTCCTCTCTGACTCACTTCTGTCCCCGTCTACTCGCCTCACTTTCCGTCATACCTGCTGTCCTCTCCCTGTCCTCCTGCTGCTTCCTCCTGCTTCATCTCATGAAGTCAAATCATCTCAAAGATGTGAGGCGGTGCTTCCAGAAAGCAGATGGTGGCCCGTATGCACACACACACACACACACACACACACACACACACACACACACACACACACACACACACACACACACACACACACACACACACACACACACACACACACACACAGCAAAGTCATTGAGGGATAAAATCGGAAAGGCAGCAGAAAATGTCACTGCAGTTGTGAGAAACAGAGGGAGTGCTGCTACCAGACAGCCTGCAGACTCTGACCCCCGAAACTTTATCCTCTCATACTTTATATTGCTTTTCCTCCACTTCTTTCCTTCCCCCCTACCCTCCTACCCTCCTCCTCCTCCTCCTCCTCCTCCTCCTCATGTCCACCTCAGTGCTTAGCTCAGATTAAACTCCATCTTGCTGTATTGACATTCAGCCGTCTTCCGTCCTTAATGGCCACTGACTCAGCTCCGTCCTCTCGAATACAAACTGACCGGTTTCTGCAACTTCTCATCGGCAGTCGCTGCAGATTGGCGGCCACCGGGTTTACAACAATACACAACAGAGAGATCGTAACTAACTTATTGGAAACGTCCGAATCGGGGGGAGAGCAATCTGACACCCACTTCATGCAGTGATTGGTCAGGTGTGATGAGGTGAGAAAACAAGTTCTCTCTCAAGCTGCATTTTGTTTAAATCTTACTGCTAAACTTAGTTTTATCATTAAATCTAATGTTTTATAATGTATAGATTTTAATTAGTTGCCATGTGTGGAGAACTTCGTGACTTGAAAAGTGATTTAGTTATCATGATCATGTTGCCCCCCCCCCCCCCTTTTTAATTGTGACATTCCCCGAGGTACACACTTGGTCAGATCCCCAGAGGATGAACCCTAATGCTGACGATTAAAACGCATCTGTAGCGCCGCCCTCACACCAAAGTGTCCACTTTGCATACGAGCGATATAACCGTTTGATATGAACTTCACATTCTCGCTCTTCTGTGGAATAATGACATGTTGCGCTTGCAGCAGCTGCAGGAAGGACAATGTGTTTCTGGTGAAATGCGAATCCCCAGTAACAGAGCGCGAGAGAGCGCGGTGACCTCGCTGACTAATGCGGTTACAGTTGGTAAGTTTAATGTCCCCAGTAAAATATCCAGTTACGACAGCCATAACTAATGCATCCGCCGGCACAAATAGAGTTGCGAGTGTAAAATCGGGTCCATCGTCTCGGAGTGACGGAGTATCACGACCTCAGCGGATGAAAGCTGATATTTGAGGCGAGCCATCGTGTGATGAACGGCTTCATTTTTTGGGGGCGACAGGCTCCTTCTGGGGACGGCCTTGAACAAATACAGTCCAGCAGGTCCCAAGATCAATAGGGTGGACCGCAGTCCCCCTTCAGCTCCTCGCTTAACTACCTGCTCCTGGGTTAATAAATCCAGATTCATGACTGGTGGCTCCACATCCCGAAACCTTGACTTCATCAGGTCCCCGTTCACGGCTCCATTTTGCCAGCACACATTTCCATAAATGACACTAAAGAAGAGATATGAAGGGGATTTATCCTCGGCTACTCGTCCCGGCTCTCGCTGAAGCCGCCCTCTAATGAATCATAAAGGACCGGGAAGTTCGCTGAACACCAAACTGCGAGGGGCTTTGTTCTTCTCAGAGCAAACAAGCAGCTCTCTGAAAAGCAATAGATTCCCCACGAGACGAGCCCCGGTTCACGCTCTCCATCCTCAACCTCTTCTTACCACATTAATCCTGGAACAGATGAGGGATAATTCATGAGCTCAGAGATTTAATCAAGCACCTCGAATATTCCCCTGGAGCCTCCACAGTTTAAATAACCAACTCTTTCTCTAGGCAACGAATTGCCTTCAATGGGTGAGTAATAACACCCACGAATTGGCCAATCGGCCTCCAGCATCTCTATTATTTACTGTAACTGTTAAACCTCTCCACAGTCTGCAGCAGCTGAAGAACCAAACCGCTCCTTCGACGCATGGGCGTGTAAATACCCGAACCGTGCCGAGCTCAGAGCCTAATTAGCGGAGACACTGGTCAGCAAGTTCACGGCACCGAAGATGTGATTACCTGTCCGTCATGTCAGCCCTCAGGAAGTCTCATCACGGAGCAACGAGGCAGAAGCTGTCTGAATAAGAATGAATCTCACAAACCTCTTTTCAGATTTGACTTTCAGGACTCAGACCTCAAAAAGTTTTACATTTACTTTAGTTGCGAGTTTAAAAGTGGGACGAGGGCGCCAATGCAAATCAGCATCCAGACACGTAGGAGTGAGGCGGTATTATCCGTCATTAGGCCAGGATTAAAAGTCATTCAGTGGTCTTCAGATGATCTGCCGTTAGGCTGTGATTATAGCGCACTCACTCCAGTGGCTCCAAATCAGCTCACACCAGAGAGAGGAAGTCTACTCAAAGATGACGACTGGGGAAATTGCCTTTTTCAGACTGATATTGTGATTGCTCTCTGAAGTGAAATGCAACTTCAGGACTAATATTAAACAACAGATGATTGAGCCGAGGATCCCAGACTTGTACTGTTCCGAGATGAACGTAATCTGATAAAATGATGCAGCCCGATATAAATAATGGTGTTTCTTTTCAATAAAACCGTCTTTGTCCGAACAGACCGACACGTGCAAACGGAGAGCATGTGAAGCAGACAACAGCCGAGACCTTCTTTCTGTTCCTACGTCAAATAATGACAGAATCAACTTTGATCGACTCACATTTCACGTGACAGTTGTCGGCGGTGAAATGAGAGGCAGCCTGAGTTCATCTTTGAAGGTTTTTACCACCAGTTGGCTTATTAGCTCGACTTCTCTCAGGAAAGACAGCAGATGAAACCACTGGGGCTGCACGAGTGTCCTTCTTAACATTCAAAGCTTTTACTGAGGTTTTCTACGGATGAAGCGTTGAATGACTGTCTTCATATTCTAGAAGGAGAATCTTTAAATCAAATGTTGTGGGGTTTTTTTTTAAGGTGACCGCCCAATTAAAACAAGTTGTGCCTCGTTAATGTGCAGCATACGGAAGAGGAAACAAGTTGCTTTTTAAAGGCTGATTGCCAACAAATACGGATCGCAGATGAAACAATATTGTGCATTTTGGAAATGATTACATCTATCTTTTTTTTCGAGCACTCTGAAGTTATCGGAGATGTTTGGATCACACAAGTCTCCAGATTTACCCCCTCTGGAATGTTCAATACAAAAATACTAATAATATTAATGTAGCAAACTGTGCAGAAACACCGGGTTGAAGCAAAAACAAATGTTCAAATGTTGATTTTGATTTCAGAAAGGATTCAGCTAACAGAACCCCGATGTTCTTTTTATTCCATATTCTATTTTAGAGGCTCGTGAGATCCATTCAAATGAATAACCAAATGATACAAAACATGCAAATTCTAGAGCGATGATTTCCTGTAACCTAATGATGAGTGTATGTGGCCAACAATGAAACGTAAGTGCAGCAACTCTCTCTTAATTTATGGTGTTTATTCACTGCTGTTTAGGAGGAAGTTCATATTTCACTGGTCATTTTCTGATTGGTCACACCCGATATGGACATTTCAGCAGATAAACCGAATACACACGCTGTCTCTTATAAATAGGGATAAAAAAGCAGCTCCACTTACAGAAGCGATTCGGGCAGCGCCGCTCAGATGCTGAATTACTGTGCGAGTAGAAACACAAATATCAAACCTCTCAGGACGTATTGCAGCTCGCTCACCTCGCTCTGATAAACAGCTGCAGACAGACCTCGCCCCGAGCGCTGGAAACAAATGAAATGTGGAGCGAAGTCGGCGTGGGCGATTATTAAGTGAATGATGTGCTATAGGTGGGCTCTTTTGGGGATAAATGTCTGAAGGACAACTTATTGGTTTCAGGGAGCCGTGTTTGTTTTTGGTTATAGCTTATAAATGTCAGATTCCCCTTCGGGTATGAAAGCTATTTCATCAAGGCGATGAGCTCTTCATTTGGCTCTCTGCAGCTTCTGACGACTTCTCATTCATCTGTCCTCTCCATCCAAACCCTCAACTGTAATTTACCTTCTTAAATGTAATGTGAATGTCCGGATATTCATCTGCCCGTCTGTAACCTTTGAAGAGTTCAGTTAATCTGCTAAGTACTGATTCATCCTCAAATTGTTGCCCTTGTACTTTTCTAACCAGGTGAGCAGGCTGCAGACCGTCTCAATCCACCGTCCTCCTTCTTTGACAACTAAGATGAGAGTTAGACAACACTTTTGCATTCGTTGTGACATATTTTGGGGATTTGTTACATTTTTAGATTGTGTGTGTAGTCTTTTCTTAGCTGCAGTGACCCATTTCCCCCACAAGGACCATTAAAGTTTAATTTCCTCTCATCTTCTCGTTCGCTTCCTTTCTCACGGGGAGCTTACGAGTCTTCTCCTCATCGATCCCTGCTGAATCCCCCTCTGTCAATAACGCCTTACTGTTTCATTAACTCGCCCCTCGGGTACTTACAAACCTTACATGGGTATAGTTGCAACTTCATTGTTTAATTCTAATAAAAATTTGACAGCACGATAACTGCTGCAGAAACGTTTGGCATCACTGTGAGGATCGATGAGCTGAATCAATTGTTTCCTGGGTGTTTTATTCAGTTTGTACACGCTGCAGTTTTGGTGCACAGCAGTGGGAGGAGGACCAGGACTTAAAGCACTAAATCATCATGTTTCATTAACAAAAAGGTCAAATACAGGGGAAAGAGACGATCCACAGAGAACTGTCCCTCGACTCTGCAGTTCCTCTCAGCTATAGAGCGGTTTAGCCTCTTTTAACTTCTTGTTTTGGTTTTCCGGACTACGACTTTACTGATTAAATAAACTCCCAATCGCCAATTAGACAACGTGAGCGACTAGCTGGGAAACATATAGTGGAGCATTCAGCAGCTAAAGAGCCAGATGTTTCCCTCGGGAGATGGTGGAGACCAAAACCAGAGCTAAAAAGAAAGAAACTTTCCACAGTACGAGGACAAGTTGTTTCGTGACACGTCTACACAACTGGATCAAACCAAAGGTTACATTTCTACTTGTAATCTACTTGTTTACACTGTTGACTCCATCAGCGCCGCTGTTGGCGCTGCTAGCGCTGCTAGCTTCTAGCCGCTGGCTCAGTTGTCGCCATGATGAGATGCACTCTGATGTCCGTATTGAGCACCTATAATTATAAGTTTAGCTTCACACAATTAAAACAGCAAGAGCTTCTTTCAAGATTCCCATCTCTGTACCAGTGTTCAGCATCCACACACACAGACATCCATCATGGAAGACGTGGGAGACCAATTCAGCCCCCAAAGGAGCCACGTCTACAGCCTTATTATAATTTGAAACGCTGCGACATCGTTCCTTCTTTCTCTACCTTTTCCTCGATTGGAAGCTCATTACTTCATCACCATCACTCCATCCACCCACACCTATACTGCGCACCAGAGAACAATATGCTGAGAGAGAGGAGGCATTCTGGGAAATTAAGTGGAAGCCACTTCACACTTAACACATTAGCGAAGTATTCATTGAACTTCACAGATGGATTAGAAGAAACAGCACGAATGAATTCAAAGATTTTTTTCGTGATCGGGCTTTGCAGTTGGAGCTCCGGCAGGAAGTGGAGAGCTCAGTGCCGGGCAGCATCGTCTCCTCTTCTGGCCAATAACTACATAAAAAGAGGCAATCTTCCAGCTGACGCTCTCGTTGACTTGTGTAGGTCATATAGAGGCGTCAGTATTAAATCAATACTGTTTCATAACCAGTTAAAGGTCTCTCGCAGTAGATTTAAGCTTTGATTTTGTGATTGGGGCCTCGAGAAAGTATTATGTCTGAGGCTCCCCATAAGTTCAGAAGTCTTGTGTAACCTTTTGTTTCAGTTTGTATCCTGATCCAACATAAAAAAGTTAAATATCAAGAACAAGTAAAAGTTTTCTGCAGCATATTGAGTTACGACGAAAGACAGAACGGTCTCCTTGCATCACGAGGTCTCAGGCTGCCGACATGTTGGAAACGCCGACGTGTGTTCAGGAGCAGCTGAAATCCAAAGCGGTAAAAGCAAAGTCATTTCTTAAGGCACCCGAGGAAAAGCACCAGCTAACAATACAGCAAAGCTAATTAAATCCAGTAATTAATACAGACATGAATTCAAAGTACTGCGGTGCTCGGAGGAGCCGTGAAATAAATCAGAACAAAACAAGTTATAAGACGACAAAACTTTCTACGGGCACAATTAGGGACACAGGAGAGAAGCAATGAACAGTAAAGAAAAGTAGAAACACGACCGTCTCTAATGAAATAAACTTCCAATGAGAAACCTCTCATGGCGTCGCTATTGTTATCCAGGGAAGGTCTGCTAAACACTTCTGCTGCTTTTCAGACTCATTTTGATTCAATTCCACAATTTTTGATGTTACAAAACAAAAATCTACGACCGTCTGCATCTCCATTAAAACATGTTTAATGTGCACCCATGGGCCGTGAACACAACAGCGCTCTGACAGCCATTGTTTGCAATGATTTGGTGGAAGCCACTTTGGCTTTTCGCTGCGCTGAGCAAACTCAAAGTTAAATCTGGCTGAACTTCTGTGTGCAGCAACGAAGGGCCATGAGGATATGTGAAGACGCATCGTGAAGCCCTCCAACAAACATGTATAGTGTTTACTGTTGACTACATGTGCAAGTTGGGCTATTTTGAAAAATTCCAGAGAGAGAGTGAACGTTCAACCTCATAGACCTCTCCAATAATTAGTCAGAGATACCACTACTTTACACATTCAGGGAAGCATATTCAGCACCTCAACATAACAGGCATACACTGGTTACATTCAGCAGATGCTTGTCCTTGTTTGGAGCACTCTGAGGCTCAGTCCTGCTGAAGGACACTTCCACATGTGGACAGGAGGAGCTGGGGATCAAAACACCAACAACATGATTAATGGCCAGCCGGAGCAGCCAGCCTGTTCTTAAATGTCACCGCGTCGATTTGAAATAAACCAAAACACAAAGCTGAACTACAAAGACCACAAAGTCACATTCTCTAATTGCTTTTTCAAACCTTTTCAGGAAATCATTCTGTATTTTCCTCACCGTTTCCCTTGAACATCTACACTAACCTGCAGCGCACGTGAGCAAAATAGGCAAATCAGTGTTTGCGGCAGCTCAAAGGCACACTTCTGTTTACATGCGAGCTGCTCAGCACACAGCGACTCTTTCATGTTGTAACGTTGGAAGGCGATTAAACGCGGAGGGACTTTCCCGCCCTGCGGGGCAGCTCGTTTCACAGGCCGACTCCCATGAATCTCGTCCCTAGCGACTCGCTCCTTCGCTGCTCCGGCTAAGAAGTCATCAGGGCGCCATCTGTGGCCGTTAAAATATGTATTTCCACTTTGTCGTCATTTAGTACCACCTCCGTAATGAACAGCGTCTGCACGGCAGAAAACAACTACTGCAGCAAGAACTGCACCGAACAGAAGCTGATGCTTTGGGCCGATATCAGCCTTCTGTTAAATATGAAATATTGATCATTCAGCGGTTTCAACCTCTGACATGATGACACAATTTTGTGACAATAGACTGGAAAAAAAACTTCAGGGATTTTTTTTATTTTGTAATTTGCTCGTTTTACATAATCCCCTAAACTGCTAACCGCGTTTGTACTTTTTTTCATTTAAAGGCATTGAGTGGCTGTGATGGGACAACGTCTTCTATACAGAGCTGGAGGCAATTAAACAGTTCTGCATCAGTCTGAACTTCAGTGGATTTTTAAAGATGAAATATGCTCCTGCGAAGATACACATCAATGTATCTGTGAAGCAACACAACCAGGGGGGTTATGGGTAACCGTAGGTCTCAGAGGCTCACAGAGGAGCTGGCATACGAACCGTAACCGCGTCAATATCATTGTAATTCTATGACAAAAGGTCCCATAACCGAACAAAGTACTTTAAAACAAACCACAATATATCCCTAAATCTAACCAACCGAAGTGTTGTCTCATCGTTAAACAGATTTATTTTACAAGGTGACCGTGTAGGACGACAGGAGCATCAGATCAGAAAACGCTTCTATGTGTCGTACTGAAGGCGACGGACAAACAATACATTCTGTTGTGTCATTTGAAGGACCAGTTGCCCCAAATCCCAACACCGCATCATGGACCGGTGCATCGAGCAAGCTGATTAGTAGATTCATCTCTCCATTTCTGGTCAAAGCAATCGGAGCAAGAAATATTGAGGGATATGGACATGAAACAGGGAGGAAATTATATGTATAGAGACCATAAAGGAGGGAAAAGAGGAAGAATTGAGACGAAAGAGCGCCACAGCAGCAGGAGGGCGGAGATCCAGGTAAAAAATGAGAGGAAAGAGAAAGATAGAGGGTAAAAAGAAATGAAGACAAATGTATCGGGAGGACGAAGGAAGAAAGAAGCTGACAGGAAACAACAGGAAGAGATAAATGAGGCAGGAAGGAGAGGACTTAAAGTTTGCAGCAGACCGGAGTCAGAAACAGCAGGAAGGGAGACGGAGAGGATCAGACGCTTCAGTGGTGAGACTGTGGATGTTTCTTTCATGGAGGAAGACGAACAGAGGGAGGACGGATGAGGAGCTGTACTCTAACTGAACATGTTGCCTTCGTTAGACTCATGTCGCCTCCTCACTCGTCTCCTCATTCATTCATCTGTCGAACAGAGGACGCTGCAATCTGTCTCTCTCATCGTCTCACTACCTTACATCCAACTAACAGTAAACTGCAGCAGGAAGTTCAGACTCCAGAACAAGAACACCTTTTTGTATATTTACGCTGTGTGTTGCTGACAAATTAAATGACAGAATAAAGAGATAAGGAGCTTTGGTCTGACTGCACAGCATGAGTTTGTGTGAACTGCGGGGTTTAAACAGGTTCAAAGACAACACAGGTGGGTGTGAGGAGAGGTGAGAGAAGATGAAAGAAAGACGCAGAAGCAGATGAGGAGCCAGAGAGAGGGGGAAGATGAAAACATGGCATTCTGTGCACACCTAAGATTATCTTTAAGAGCAAAGGCTGAGAAGAAGGCAAACCCGGCTAAATAAAGAACAGAAAACCAGGGCAGGAGACATCATTGTGTCGTGGAAGAGGAGAGAGAAACAGTGATGGATGGAGGACTTTTTCAGAGGTATACATCACTGAGCTCTCTCTCTCCTACCTTTGTCCTGTTTCCCTCCTCTTGGACCCCCCCCCATCCTCTCTTTCTCCTCTCTCAGGCAGGGAAGCTAACAGCAACATCCCACATCATATGCACACACTGACCCAGCTTCAGACCTGCAAACTGCCTCAATGTAAAACACCAATGGCCCAAAAAAATGGTATGAAACCAGCAACCTCTCAGTCCCAAAGCCACATCCCCAACCTGCATACAACCTTTTTTTCTGACACACACCTCCACACTCTGGCTGCTCTTTGCAGTGTGTGTGTGTGTGTGTGTGCGTGCGTGTGTGTGTGTGTGTGTGTGTGTGTGTGTGTGGGGGACATGGCTCGGTCCCAGGATGCTCATCATGCTGCACTGAGCACCAAATTAAGCAGAAAGAAAACAGATAACCTTGTTTTATGCACACAGTGGACGGACCGGCTTCTGAGTGGAGACAATGCTTCTTCAGCCCACAGGACAGAAACACACAGCGGTGTGAATCCAGCACATTCTTTCATGCAGCAGCAGCATCCTAAGATGCAAACGCGTTTCAGAAAGAATCAGAAGAGATAATATATATAATATAGTTATATATATAGCTGCATAAAAGTTGAAAATGCGCAGGGGACACGTTCTGCTTAAACGTTCGTGTAAGAATAATGTTATGATCCAGTTCTCATAAATACGCAAAAATAAAAAACATTAATCACATTAAACCGAGTTAACGCTCCTTATATATTATCTCTCAAACAACCGAGCGATGATGCGCAACCGATACGCGCAAACCCTTCAAACAGAAGACAGCTCTGCACTTTTCCCAGGTTGGAATAGAGTAAATCAGACTAACCGCTGAAATATCATTGCAGACTGAAATCGGGAGCTTTACACATTTGTTTCCAGGCGGTATGATGAGAGAGATGAAGCCTCTGTTAGACGCTCCGGGGTCTGCGCTGCATGTGTCCGGACTCGCGCCGTCTCCTCGGGGGGAAAGTAAAAAAAAAAAAAGAGAAAAAAGGCGCATAGCCTGCTCACCTTCTCCGGTTGTCCCGTACGAGCTGCAGAGAAGCAGGACGACTTGAGCGATAATCCCAGCGGCTCTTTTACTCCTAAAACCCATGATGATGAAGCGGCGAGAGGCTGCGGAGAAGAGAGAGAGAGAGAGACGGCTAACCTCTCCTCTCCAGCTCCAAGAGAGATCTCCTCAAACCCGGCAGAGAGGAGAGAGAGAAGAGGGGGGGGGGGGGGGAAGAAAGAGAGAGAGAGAGAGAGAGAGAGAGAGAGAGAGAGAGAGAGAGAGAGAGAGAGTTGTACTATGTGGTCACAGCTCCAACTTCTCTTCCCCTATTCATGTTGAATAAAAGCGGTTTTAAAGACCCTGCAATGCCATCTGGTCCTCCAGTTCTCCATCTTCCACAGAGTCTGAAGACAAGCAGACAGATTTGTACCGTCAACCTTCAATTTAAGTCTCATTTTGTATAGGCATAACATATTTGTATGTAATAGTTCAGATGTATCTTTCTTCAGTATTCATGGTTTGGTCCCATGAGGGGCATATCCAACATTGCAGAATGAACTGGCAATTACAGTTAAGTGAGCCTGTAAATACATGTGTTTGTTCACATAAAAGCATTGTTGAGTAATATGTTAGTTCTACACAGATGATGCTGCTTCTTGTTGTTGAATTTACAACCTTTCCTGGTTCTAGAACTCTTCATGACGCCCTCCACTTTGAATCACAACCAAAAACGATGCACTCAACGAGCAAAATGGCAGCTGTCAGTTATTTCCCCTCCATCTATGACGATACAGCAGAAAACAAGAACATCTGGGCTCCTTTTCACCCGAACCCAGAACAGCTGAGCTCTGTGACCGTGGGCTCCACTAAAGACTCTCCTGGTACAGATTGTTGTACGCAGCAGGCTGGAGCTGAAGCAGCCTTTACGTCTACGACATCGGGCTGTTTGGCAGTGCCGGAGTACCGGCCTCTGGAAGTCTTCAGCGCGCCAGCAGAGGGTCCCGGGTCAGCCCCGTGGAGCAAGGCAGAAGAGATATGTGAGCGCTGCATCAGTCGGAAAGAAATGGAGTTACGCAACATGATGGGAGAAGCTCCTGGCGTCCAGCAGAGTAAGTCAATGATAGTAATTACCTGCGCTGCTACCAGACAGCTTAATAGCCCACTTCAGAGACACGCGAGTCGATGGAGTTCGTTGTTGCGCATTTTTTTCAATAGAAATCAATGGAATTATTGATTTATTTTGAGTCTGCTTCTCAGGACAAACTACATGAACACAAGAATATATATTTTGGAGATTTTGTCCTCTCTCCTCCAGATAAATCTCAGAGGGAAATCAGTTCCCAAGAGGACAAACATCGAGAAAGACAACAGTTAATACTTCGTGTTCACTTCTTTATTTTAATGAATAAATACTCGACAGTCTTCTGAACCATCAAACATCCAAACTGTTTAGAGATCTCTCAGTTATCCAGCATGTGAATGTGAAACAGCGTTTATACTTCTCGTGACACAAAAAAGCTTTTATGAAGTTGCTTTCATCAGATCAAGCTTTGAACTGAACAGATGAACGTTTCACAAACATGCATGTGACTATGAATGATGCAATGCTCTCATGAACCAACACAAGGACGGCTTTTTGGCCTATTTTGGCAGATTTCTCTGGTTCCAGACCTCCAAACTACTGCCGTCATCTTTTGTTTCTCAAAGTAATTTAATGCTGTCATGAATTGGTATTCCAACTGAACTAAAGCAGAAAATAATTACTGGTATCAGAAGAAATCCTCTTTCATTGTTAAAACACAAATGTATTGTTGAAAATACCTCTTGGCCTTTATTCAAAAGGCAGTAAAACTGCCTGTGCCAAAGCACACCGATTGTAATCCTGCGGGCTTAATAATAATAATAATAATAACTAGAAAATTCCAGAAGAAATTTTGACAGTGTGGCTTCTGCCTGACGAAATAGCAATATATCCACACGCCAATGTTACCGGTAGTGTCATTCAGGTTTAATTGGGATAGTGCTACTCTCTCTTCTGCATTTTAGATTCATACTCTTAGATTGAATCCTGTATTTGTGCGGCTTTTATTTTGAAAGGGTGGGGCTTTTATTTTGAAAGGGTGGGACTGGGTGGGTGAAAGAGGGGGAGAGGAGACAGAATCATAATGTTCGACACTAAAATAGAAATAAAAGAATAGAAATGTACTTTATTCATCCGCAAGGGGAAATTTGTCAAAAATGAGAGGCTTCATCACAAGCATTCCATAGAATTCATTCTGGGGGGCTTTTAATTTGAAATGGGGAAGGGGGGGGGGGGGGGTCCTCTAAAAATATCTAAGACCCGACAGAGAGAGACACAGAGAGGGAGAGAGAGACAGACAGAAATATAGACAGGGGAGGAGAGAGAGACTGAGTGAGACAGGCAGACAGACAGTTAGATGGAATGAGTGAGTAGGAGAGAGAGAGAGAGACAGACAGACCGATGGAATGAGTGAGTAGGAGAGAGAGAGAGACAGACAGACAGATGGAATGAGTGAGTAGGAGAGAGAGAGAGACAGGCAGACAGACAGTTAGATGGAATGAGTGAGTAGCTTTCTCTGACACAAACGGCTCAGAGGGAGGTTCTTGCATTTTCACTGTGCAAACATGTTACGATAAATTATTCACACATTCACCTTTCAACAGCAGAGTAAAGGTCAGGCCGCACTAAGATTTAAAATTTTATGGTAAAATACATTTTTCTTTCCCATGGAATCACCACAATCAGTTAATTTTGGTGACACAAGGAAGCAATCTCGACATTGTGGACCTGAGGGATCAGAGAGCCGCAGAGTCCAAACGGGAAGAAGCTCTTACATCTTAATAGCTGTGCTGAACTGTGTTTTAAACCTCCTCTGTCTGCGTATAAATGCTCCACAAGAGAGGACCGGTTAGCAGACAGGCCCGTTAGCAACCAAGCTAATGAACTTCCTGACTGAAAGTTAAGCCTCTTAAAAGTCCTCCTCTCTTCTCCCAACAGTGTTTCCAGCTTTGCCGCTCTCTTAAGGGCTCAGATGCTTTGTTGAGTAACTTATCTTTAACAGGATCTCGTCGCAATCTAAAGCGGAATTTCTAAGAAAACGTCATTATTCTAAGAATTTCACCAGCAGGAGCAACTCTCTGTACTAGAAGGTTTCCTGAATACGGCCGCAGGTCTTCAGTCTAAATCCTGTGACAGTAGAACAATCATCCATCAGCATGTGCTGCAGCAGGTCAGAGCCAGCGAGCTGTCAGCAGCAGTCATTACTACATATCGGAGTAAACTGAGGCATTACAGGCTCAAAGTGTCTCCGACGTGATGCGAGTTGTTGCTGAGCCGCTGCCTCGTGTTTACCTTTTGTTGAGACCCAGATGGAGATGGATGCTGCTCTCTGACTCTGCTTTGTATTCACAGCAGCAGCTGCAGGCTGCTGGACGCCTGCTGCCCGACCGGCCGGCCGAAACAGAAAAAGACACTCGAGAGGAGTTTCTTTGAGAGCGGAGAGCAGAGATCAAGCTGCTGGAGGCCAGAAGAGAGGCAGAGAAACCACCGAGTTTCAAAGAGAAGGCGACTCTGCTGTGGACTCTACACTGATGCATTGCATTGGGGAGCACAAAGGGGGGGGGGGGGGGGGGCGACCTTCTGTCCGCTGTTAATTAAAGAACCGTTGAAGCCAAATAGCACTCTGAGCTATGCTGTGTTTTCTAGAAACAGCTCTGAGGGATCGATGGATAGACTAAAGAGACAGAGAGTGAAGACAGGTGTATTCAGACAGTATGAAAAAGAAAAAATAATGTTTTTTTTCAACATATTCTATTAGAAACCCGAAATGAAAGAATGAACCGAAATATGAGCATGACTCCTTTAAGGCGGTCGTAGTGACGATAAACTATAAATCTGTGCCCATTTCAGTGCATTGTTGAAAAACACATACCTGAGGTTGGACCCCAGAGAGTTCACGTCCGGTCAGTCCTCAAAATGGGTCACAGGTTTGTTAATTTGAGGCAAAAAACCACTGAACCTGCTGGATTGGTGAGCAGCTGATCAGAATGCTCTGCAGGGTGCAATGAGAGCGATATGAGGAAATAGACACAGAACTCATTTGGGACAAAAAGCATTCAATTATATGTTGAAAACAAAATGAATGGCACTCGTATTATCTTCACGTCCTTCCGACGTCAATCCTCTTGACGACCGCTGATTAATCCGTCCGTCTGAAGAGATTAAATCCAAGAATATGTAATATTAATCAGGGATTGAAGAAAAACACCTCGCACCCATGCGCTTTAAACGACTCGTGTAATTACCTCTGCCGTCTGGGTTTAATGAACTTCTCTCAGAATTAATGACGGAAAGAAGAAAGAAAAAAAAAAATCTCTGAAAAGTGAAGAGAAAGTCTCCTGCGAACTAGATCCAGTCTTTGTGTGCGTGAAGGGAGATTGCTCGAGTTGTTGGAGCCTCTTGTGCGGACGGTTCAGCGTTGTTAGATCCTCACCCGACAGATGGCCTGACATGCCTGCAGGCTGCCAGCCAGATGATTAAGACAGCAGCGGGTTTCCTGCCTCTGCTGGGCGGACCACAGGTGAGCTGCTCTTCATCTGATCCTGCAGAGCCGAGGACTTAGGCTTTTGTTAGGCTTTTGTTTCGCTGTCAGCTTCTCGTCTGTCTGCAGCTGCTCTGCTGGCCCCTCGAAAGACAACACCTGCGTATTTGGAGGTCAGTTCTGTAAGAACCATGTCCGCGGTGTGTCTTAGTGATCAATGTGTACGTGTCCACTGTCTCATCTCGTCTGACAGGGAACATATAAACGTGTTTTCTATAGTTTGAGTTCACCGAACACGTCTTCAATAAAGACTGTTATCCAACTCTTTAAGAGAAGGCAGAACCTTCTTGCAAAAAGACAGATGTTCTTTCTTCGGGAGAGTTGGCTGAGAAAGACGCTACCGTCAAGTCTGTATTCGGAGCACGGAGCTTGATCCAGGGGGGCGGTTAGCTCAGCGTAAATACTGGAAGCCGCCCACCAGCACCTCTAAAGCTCAGTAATCATGTGACATAATGGGCCACATGTTAAAACGGGGCTCTGCAGGCGGACATGACACTCCACCAGAAACATCTCTGAATGCACAGAAGGCCGAAATCCTAGAGATTACTTCAGTAACATCTTCTGATAGCAAGTCAAACATCGCTGGTCATCCCTTCAATTGTTGATACACGATCTGATTGTCAATATTTGGCTGTTAAATAATGAATGCATTTGTTTTGCATATTTCCCAATTGTATATTTTCGCTGCGATAAACTTTATTACAATGGTGATATACATACAGGTATATATACACATGACATTTGACCTGTGCATTTAACCCATTCTAAGCATTTAGGAGCAGTGGAGCTGCTGTGAAGCGCTCGGGGAGTCTTGCTCAAGGACACCGACATGTGGACAGAAGGAGCCGGGGATCGAACCCCCATCTTGTGGTTATAGGATGACTCTCTCTACCTACTGGACCACGACACGCGCCACCAGCAAAAACCCAGCTAACATAAACCCTCAATCAGAATTAAACTGACAATAACGATAGTTCACAGTCGCATCATTCGTCTCATTGCTGAGCTAATCACAGGGAAGAACGGCTAAAACAACAGATGGAAAGATTGCCCTGAGGATGTCATGTTGTCCTGAAGATGAACACGCTGCACCACACCTGCAGCTGTCAACAACGATTAACACCATTCATGATTGCACCAATCCAACATTATTTTAGCTTTTGTTCTGCATCTTACGTCATAAAGCTTCACATAGACGCAGTAAATGTTAATATATGCCGCCACATAAAAAGGGCTTTATCTTATTTGTTTAATCGGTACACAAATGAAATGAAAGAGAAATTGTTGATTGGGCCTTTGAGCAAGGCAGTGAGCTGCTCCTGCTGGATGGAGGTGAACCTGACTTATCTTACCTGATCTCCCCTCACCTTTAGCAGCTCCTCCTGTCTGGTGCTATAAATATGATTTATTTTTAAACAGGTCTGGTTCAATGACGGTTGAAAACAGCCTGAAGGTGTTTTATAATCCTGGGTTCATGAAACCAGGCCAGACAAGGAGATCCAAACAGCATGAAAAGTCAGCTCAGTGTAACTTCTCCTCTGGTTTATCCTTGAAACACGGATGCTAGAAACCTCCAGACAGCAGCTTCACTAATCCTATTGGTTTCTCTTTCAGGGCAACTCAGAGGTTTTGTTGTTGTTTTTTGAAACAAAGCTGATCAGACCGGCTGCAGCCTCCTGGAAGCTTCAGAGAGTCGAGCTGTTGGTCGCTTCACCGCAGCTCGTGTCTGCCAGGAACTCTCTCTCACACACACACACACACACACACACACACACACACACACACACAGGCAGCAGCTCTGCTCCACTGACGGTATTCTCCTAAAAGTCCACAGCAGACATCAAAACATCTGCAAAGGAAAAATAATTGTATTGACATTAAAAATAGTAAGTGGAATATTCTGATTTCATCTGTGTCCCGCTCATTTTGTTTATTATCTGAACCCCCCCCCCCCCCCGCTCATCCATTGATCCTACGGTGCAGCAGTCTCTGCAGGAACACATATGGATTTTACCTTGGCTGAAAATACACTATTTACCACTTTATCTGCTTCGGCTCTCTGTAGGTGTGAACAATCTGAATATGAAAGACCAGCAAGCGCGACACTCTGAAATGAGTATCACATTTTAATTTCTGAAGAGTGCCGAGAGGAAATTAAGCAGCTTGTCGATCAGAGCGCGGTAGATAACCGGAGTGCAAATGGATCCGCCAGAGCTCTTTGTGCATTAACGGCCTCATTAAAAGTAAAAGAGGGAAAACGCAGTTCCATTAAACCTGAAAACAGAATTTCAATTCACCTGCTTCATTAAAAAAGTTCTAAATTTGATATTTGCCGGGTGAAGAAAGAGTGGAGCAGAGAATGAAGTCACGCTCCCCGTGCGTGTTTAATCACACATTTTTTCACAAAGCCGGGCCGACCGTGCATGCTTTTAGTGCATGTGAGCGTGCACCACTGGCTAGCTCATGGCCGCCGTTGTGCGCTGCACTCCTACAACGTTACAGCCGAGAACACCGTCCTGATTTACGTTGTCGCCGCAGAAGTGTTGCGCCCATCCTCCCATTCCTCCTGCACTGTTATCTCAGGTTGCACTGTTAGCTACGAGCAAACAGTGCTTCCAATGTTCCCAATCTCATATTTTAAACTTCTAAAACTGTTTTTGAGAGTTCAAATCCTCTGATCAATTTTGGTGAGCAAATAAATAATGCAACTTATTTACTTATGCACAAAAGTTTAATATGGATTTACCTGTGGCTGTGTTTTGTTGTAATGGAGGTTGGTTTGCACTAATAAGTCACTGTTGCCAATGTGCAGTTTGTCCTCCTCAGTGAGGACAAATGAAGACGAAGAGGATGAAAATGTGTCCAAATGGCAGCCAGATGATTGTCTGGCCAACATGGTGCACAGACAGGCAGGAAGACAGAAAAGAAGCCAGGTAGACTGCGGGACGGACAGCTGGTCAGCCAGCAGAGTCGGAGGAAGATCAAATTATTCAGGAGGAATTCATTTAAATGCAGTTTCATTTTTTACCAAAATTTCATCAGTTGACACCAGCTACTCTAAAATACTTGAATTAAAGAGGAGAAAGAGACTGAGGGGAGAGCAGAGCAGCTGGATAACGAGGGAGCAGAGCGACAAAACACTGTTCTAGCAAACCACCTGGATATCTGCAGGAGCAGCCTGCAGCAGAGTCTCAGGAGAATGAGCCTGGAAATCACCAGCAACACACTCAAATCCAGGGCTTTACGTTAACCTGAACCCCACCAGATCAAAATCCAGGAGGCAACAAATGAAACTTGCTGGTGCTCAGGAGGCTCCTCGACCGAAGACCCGGCAGGAGGAGTTTTAATGTTTTCACAGGGGCAGTTTTCAGTCGTCACTAAATAGTTAAAGAAAAGAAAAGTACAGCGATGAGTAGAGAAAACAATGAAATCAAGTACACAGTACGACAGCAACGTCTCTGTTGTCACCAAAACAATCTAGAAAAAGCAGAGTGAAGAAGAAGGAAACTTGAGGATCACCATGTCAAATTATATCTAGTTTAAAAATAAATTCAACAGTTGATAGATTTAAACATCTTATATATCTGCTGGTGCCGCCTCTACGGGAGATGAAACCGCCATCGTTACAGAAGGAAATGAACCGGCAGAGCGCTCAACAGGGAAGCAAGCTAGCTAACGGAGATGCAGGTAGAGGTGGCTCTCCAGTGCGAACACGGCCGGAGGGCTAACTGAAGGGGCTGAGAGCTTTTTGATGAACTGCTCCAGGATGAGGCTCTGGGGATGCACTGGGCAGGAACCACAGCAAAAGAAACGGCTCTATGAGTAACTCAACAAGCCGCAGTTTCCAGAAAAACAGTCCCTCTGCTCTTTAAAAGCATTCTGCTAGTACATGAAGTGCTTCGGTATATTCACAACCTGGTGAATACCGCTTGAAAATCCTGTGAGGCCACAGACGGACTGTCACAAGTGAGAGTTTCTGGCAGCAGGTAGTTTCATTTAAAAACAGACGTACATGCAGAAGGCATGACTGTAGACATCTGGAGAGTCTTACCATCTGAAGAGGGAAGTAAAGAAGAGATTACCAGGTCAGCAGGAGAACAGCTTTATGGAGGGAACACGAAGAAATCTGCAGCACGGTAACTTGACGCCCACTCAGACTCTCATTGGTGGTGAAGGGCAGTTGGGTTTAGCTGATCAGGGCTGATGAGCTACAGGTGTGCAGGAGAGGTGGGGGTGGGGCACACAGAGGGCACCTGGTGGACAGATGAGGGATTGCAGAGTCATTAAAACAGCGGGGGGAATCGGCCCACACTGACATGATAGCACATAGCTTTAAAAGGATAAGGCTGGCATTATTCTCTATTATTTTATTGTCAACAAATCCCACGAAAATATTTAAGTTTCAAGTTTTTGATTTGAGGGGTTACGGTTTGGTTACGGTTTGATTTAGGAAACTGAAATCACTCACACCAGTTTGTTCTTGGGCGACTGAGATACTTTAAAAATAGAAAAAGGACAACTCCACTACATGTAGAAGAATTTAGCTGACATCATTTCAGGTGCTACTTCTACCTCTTTCAGTAACCTCCTACGGTCATATAGGAAATAACTGAGGTGGAAAATCAAACTTTAAAGAGGATTCATGATTCATTTCTCTCTTTGTTTTCTCTTTAGTGGAAATAAGTCTGAATAAAGCATGACATGTCTGCACCTTTTTGAAGTGTATCTGATTTCAATTGAACAGCCTCGGTAACGGAAACGTTCTTTCTTTGTACAAAGTTGTGCTTCAGATCTTTACTCCGATGAGATTTATTCACACAATGTCAGACAGGAGCAGAAATACACATGAAAATACTGTGAAGCTGTGTTTGCGTTATCTCACCTGACACACGAACGGCCTCACAAGTGGAAACGTGTCTTTTAAGATAAGAGACGTCTGAGCTCCGTAAGCTTTTTAAAATGTATGAAGGATAAACAATTACTGTTCATCTCAGATCAGGCAGAGAGACGTGGTGACAGAGTGTCGGGTAAATACCTTCTGATTGAAATGTGGTGTTGGTCCAAAAGCTTATCGCTCAGGAAATAGGATCCTGAATTGAGTTTTAACTGCCACGAAGTCACTTCTTCAGTTTAACTACGAAGTTTGTTTTTATCTGCCTGCTGTAATTGACCTCTATGGGTCCGAGAACAAGCTGTGAAACTGTCATGTTGTTTCTGCAGATTACCTCCATCTTGTCAAGTGAATAAAGGATCAAACAATCATCTCCTTTATTGTGGCACATTCACAGAGACATAAATAGGGAGATGGAGTCAGTGAAGCGGCTTCTGCCCGCAGATGTTTTCAACAGAGAACAAGACGCTCCAGTAATTTCACCGAGGACAGCGAGACAGATAACAGGAGAGTTTACCTGCTGTT
Organism: Lycodopsis pacificus; assembly: GCA_028022725.1. NCBI lineage: Eukaryota > Metazoa > Chordata > Actinopteri > Perciformes > Zoarcidae > Lycodopsis > Lycodopsis pacificus. The sequence continues at coordinate 23,421,308 of CM051700.1, read as the reverse complement.
ACATCTGACGGAGACAGGAGAGAAATGGACTGAGGTTAATAGAAGCAGGGTGGAATATACCGCTGTAATTATATCCGTGTTCGAGTTATCCTCGGTGTGATTGGTGAAGAGGCGGGGTGCAATGTACTTCAAGAAGGCGTACAGGATGATGGAACCCTGCAGGATAAAACCTGAAGCTCGTAGAGGACCGAAGGAGGAATGTCTGCCTTGAATGTTAGTGGGAAACCTGAACCTGCTGGAGCAGCTGACAGGTGATTGACTTGACTCTCTCTCGGCAAAGAGCGACAGACTGAGTGACTGACTGTTCTGTGCACTTCATTTCATACCCATCACGTGACTAGAGGCATGTGTGTCCCACTGGCTAGCTAATCGCCGCCGGTCTGTGCGCCTCAACAGTTACCGCTAAGTGTTGCCACTTGCGGTTATCCTTCAAGTTAACTCAGCAATGTTGCTGGTTTTTGCACTACGTGTGCTGTTAGCACTACTTGCGCTGTTATCACTACTTGCGCTGTTAGCACTTCTTTCCCTGTTAGCACTACTTGCGCTGTTATCACTACGTGCGCTGTTATCACTACTTGCGCTGTTATCACTACTTGCGCTGTTATCACTACTTGCGCTGTTATCACTACATGCGCTGTTATCACTACTTGCGCTGTTATCACTACTTGCGCTGTTATCACTACTTGCGCTGTTATCACTACTTGCGCTGTTATCACTACTTGCGCTGTTATCACTACTTGCCCTGTTAGCACTACCTGCGCTGTTAGAACTACGTGCGCTGTTAGCACTACTTGCCCTGTTAGCACTACTTGCGCTGTTATCACTACGTGCGCTGTTAGAACTACGTGCGCTGTTAGCGCTACGTGCGCTGTTAGCACTATTTCAACTGTAAGCAAGTTTAGCTGGCCACCGGATTCTCCATGGCTTGACATGCAGATTGGCCCGGAGTGCCAAGCCTGCCTTGAAGATGCTAAATGTAATGGGTAAATCAGAGTGAAAACATCGGGAGGCTGATAGAGTCACTCTGAACTGTAGACCGTCACCACCTGTTTTAACCTGATGGTATAATCTCTGCCTGTCATCACGGATTGGCGATTGCTGACGTTAGACTCCTGGTCTAATCTATGTTTCCGGTCCGACTCTGCCTACTGATCTGTTTCTAAATTGTTCCAGAGATTATAAGTTTGGTTTGAGTTGGTTCCAAAAGATTGGACACACCAGGATAATTGTTGATCCCCGAGCAGCTGCAGATCTTCATCACTGGATAAAAGCAGGAAAGTCTTAAGGACAGCACTCACTCATCACACAGTTGGTTCGTTGTGTTTGTCTTCTTTTATTTACAGATTAACACACATTTACATTTGTGTTTATTTGGTTGCTTTGAGACTTTCTTCCTCTAAATACCTGTTAGTACAACCTGCTGTCTGTTTTGAGGTTCGTATCCAGCTGGGATCCCTGAGGCGTGTTGTGAAGCGTGATATTAGACCCTGAGCTCCACAACGGGAGGCTTCAGAGTCCTAACAACCTCTGAGCAGCTCCGACCCGTCAGCCGTGACTGACAGCCGCTCTCATCTGGAACAAAACGCTGCCAAACGAGAGAAACCGCCTCAATAGTGTGAAATGATGAAGAGAGGGTCGGCGGACTCAACCTGCTATTAGCACTGAATGACTGTCTGTAGATTAGTGGACACTCTGAGAACTCTGATGTGTTTAAACGAGACCAAGAAGTGAACCAGAACTGACCACAGATCAGTGGACAACATGATGACACAACTGAACGTCCAGGATCAGACAGAGAATCAGGAAAATTGTGGAAAAATGTCAACTAGGATGCGGTTTGTCGCGTCAACATGGTGGCATTACATCGGTCACCGAGCATCAGAAGACCTCCTTCTCTGGATCTGTTCAGTCCTACTCGTCACACACACTTTTTAACAGCTCTCACATTCCTGTGAGGTTGCAACTAATGTTATTTTCATGATTGATTAAACTATTGATAATTAAATAAATTATCAGAAAACAGTCAAAAATCTACCATCACAATGTCCTAAAGCCCAAAGTGAAGTCATCGTATTGCTTGTTTTCGACCAAAAACTTTATAATAGTTTATAATAAAACTAACAAATACAACTGAACATGTGGAACTTAATTCTCACTACACGGCCCATGTGTGTAAGTTCTGCAAAGATATACTGTATGTACATCTTTCTGTGGATTTACTTTTCATTTGTTTTGAAGACGTATAAAAACAAACATCAGCGTAGAAATATGTTCGAGCTCTCACACACGCGTGAGCTAGAAGACTGAAAACAGATATTTCAAAATAAATACTTTACTTGTAAATTTAAATGTAATTAAATTAAGTGTATGAGAAAGAGATTCAAGTGCAAGTACTGTGACATTTGTGACTGAATCCATGAATACTTTTTGTCAGACTCTACATTGATGAGGATGGAGGTGTTGGAAAATTGAAGCATTCAAGGGTAAATTACAAACATATGCAAATGAGAAGTTGTTATAAGTAATGTTTACATACCCAAACTCCAATCAGCTCAAAAGTTGCGCTGACAATATCTCACGCTTGCTGTTTTTTCTGCATCACAAACAACTCTAAACCATCCGCACTGTCTCTACAGTAGAGGCGGTGCCACCTGCAGGTACAGTAGTTATCTTATGATCCTTCGCTGCAGAACCCAGAGGGTCACATGTCACTTATGTTGATCTTCACTCTGAAATGCAACAACGTTGCCAAGTGCCATCGAAACCTCTCGGTGCTCTTGTAAACTAAAAAGACGCCGACGGCCTCTCTGAGGAGAGAGACCCTGAAAGAGCAGATGAGATCCTGAAGCTGCCGTCTGAGCTGTCGAACGTGACAAACTGTGCTACGACCGAGCTTCATCTGCAGCAACTGCTGCCGGAGTTATTCCCGGCTTTGTGTGTTTGCCTCGTTACCGTTTAAGATTCACACTCAAGACGTGCGCAGGCCAGTTTTCATTGTGAACAACCCATGAAAAATGGAGCAATTATAAGTTTTGTTCTCCAATTTTGAATGGGTTAATTAAGTTATAGTACACTTATAAGTTATAGAACACTTACACGTTCTTATACTTATTTACATTCCAATTTAAGCCGGACAGTAATTTCGTAGTTTCTGGACTGGCAGTAATGATTGCTTTCTAATTTGTGAGAAACTGCAGTTATTGACACTGCACAGAAGTCTGTAAATAATAAATGAATAGGTTGCATAGAGCAAAGAACAGCGTAAAAAAATAAAAGCTGCACCCAAGATGTCAGAATCACTTGGAGCAGAAGGACAGGAGGACAGGCCAAAGGGCAGGAGCCAGAGGGAGGCAGTGATTGAATTATCACATCAAGGCAGGAAAAGCACAAAACTCCTCCTGCTGAGACTCTTCTCACAGTCTGGAAACACACTGACTAGAGGTCGCATTTGGCAAAACTCGGGAAGCCACATGAAGCACCGGAAAGCTCCAGAAAGAGGAAGAACTTCAAGTCCAGAACTTAACCACATCTCAGTTTGTTGTTTGCCTACAGGCGTTTCTTTACACATCATGTTTTATATCGTTCACAGTTCTGTTTATTGTGTTGCTTTCTGGCTCTAAAGTGACTTCACAGCGTCTTCTAATCGCCTGTTTGTAAAACTGACTGTTTGAATTACTGATTTTCGGGGTTTGTGTCCAGCTGGGATCCCTGAGGCGTGTTGTGAAGCGTGATATTAGACCCTGAGCTCCACAACGGGAGGCTTCAGAGTCCTAACAACCTCTGAGCAGCTCCGACCCGTCAGCCGTGACTGACAGCCGCTCTCATCTGGAACAAAACGCTGCCAAACGAGAGAAACCGCCTCAATAGTGTGAAATGATGAAGAGAGGGTCGGCGGACTCAACCTGCTATTAGCACTGAATGACTGTCTGCAGATGAGTGGACGCTCTGAGAACACTGATGTGTTTAAACGAGACCAAGAAGTGAACCAGAACTGACCACAGATCAGTGGACAACATGATGACACAACTGAACATCCGGGATCAGACAGAGAGTCTCGGTTAGGAGAATAACTCACAAGCTTGACTGCTGGTATAACTGAGTGTTCATAAAGTGACGCGAGCAAGACACCAAAACCCAGTCTGAGTGTTCAGAGTACGGAAAAGAACAAAAGAGTGAATCTTCTATTTGCCTGAATTTTGACCAATAAAAGGCTGCGACTCACTGATGCCCGACAGCATGGAGGAGCGGTTGGGAATCTTCTTCTAAAGGCAGAGATTGATGTTTAACAGTCTATTTCTGCATATTTAACTGATTCGAGTAGCAGTTAACAGCAGACGGGAAGCTGAAGTGTGTCTGAGGAGAAACTAAGATACAGGGATAAGACAGTACTGTATTTATTAAAGGTGTAGTGAATACAAACGGCTCTGAGTAGTTTGGTAAGAAGCTACTTGAACTGGATAAAAAACAAGCTGCCTCGGTCATCTAACCTTTACACATCCATGCATCGAACCCATCGACGAGACAAGAATTGACAAAGGTCTTCAGGAATTAGTTTCAATCGGGCAAGTTTGAATTGTTCTTTCGTGTCGGCTAGACGAAGACAAGCATTGTCACGTTCAGGGAACACAGCAGAAACAACTTTAATACTACTGGAAAAACTACACGACAATATGCAGATGGGAACACGGCTGCTGATGCAACACTCTGCAACGCAACCGCCGTGTGTTGCATCCCCTGGTATACGGGGACGACTGGATCCGACACTCCTCATGTGACTACTGCATCACAGGCGTTCTGTTCAGAGTTTGGAGGCTCTTGAGTCGTTCTCTCAGACTGGACAAAGCTCTTACAGAGCCTTCAAAGCTCCTCGTGCCTGTAAACTCACGTTGACTTGTGAGATCAGAGGAGCGCCCCTTTAAAGGTAAGATGTGGGACTAAAGAGGGCTGACCGGTCTGAGGGGTTTTGTATCACTGGTTTGTTGGAGTCGTTTTATAAAGTACTGCAGCACTGCTGTTCTGGTTTCAGGGGCCCAACCCTATAAAAAGGGGGAAATTGCCCACATATACATTTGGATAATTATTCATTTCTAATAACCTGCTTCACACTTCTTGGTAATATCATAATTTCCTGCTCTTCGCTGCCTCTTAATGCATTTAGTGCTGCCTCAGGCTACATTCTCCATTTAGATTAAGTTCCTCCGTCACATATGTAATTTCCTCCTCTGCTTCTTTTCCTTTCAGTGTCGGTGATTTCTCTCTGCAGGTCTCCTTCCCGTCACAGCCGACACTTGTTACCCCTCCACCAATCTCCTGCTGACAGCAGCAAACTGTTTCTCCTCCTACGAAAACATCTATGACGACCACCGAGAGAGCCGGAGAGACACACACACTGTGGTGAGATTCTTCTGGGTGTCGTTGCGTTCAGCCGACGAAAAACAAACCGAGTGAAAGCGTCGACCTCAATTCCACAACAGGTGAGATCATTTCCATGCAGCAGCTACAAAAACTCTGCGCTTCAGTTCTTGTCAACAGCATCTCCGAACAGGGAAAAACAAAAGATGATGCCTACGTGCAACGACTGTATAATCATCTTTATCGACTGGATAGTGATTGACTGCCTTGTTTGGGCAAGTAGCACACAGACACTAAAATAACATGGCAGACAGTTAGTGAACCGAAACACCTTGTGTGGAAAATCCTAATATTGGACCACCGGCATACATGGCTGTATTTTCTTGGACGAGTTGGACGATTCATGCACGTTTTTCAGAGGAGATATTTTGTCTTGTCATCAGTAAAGGCACAGGTGTATTTATTTGTTCTATTACAGGCCCACAAGTGACAGTAATGGAGATTATAGTCCAGTTGATGTTGTAGCAGAAGATAAAAACAGTCTCTCTTTAGCTGCTATCTCAGCATCAACTTGTTTGTGAACAGGATTTAATGAAACCTTGCTCAGCATCTTCCTATCCTTACAGAGAAACATACTTGGTGCTCTTCAAACATCAACAGCCTCCTGTCCCTTTAAGTCCTGCTCGATCTACGCTGACACGAACGCTCAGACCGACACAGAGTACGTTAAGCGGCTCATTTCCCATCAGCACTTTGCTAACGAAAGGTCAAGCAATCATACGACAATTCAGCGTTTTCACGTGTGAGCCGAAACGTTTCTCAGAGCTCGCGACTGTCCTAAATGTCACCAATCTTCTGTTGCTTCAGTCCCGTAGTGGTTGACCTGCACAGCTTCATTGGAATTGTGACTTTGAACCGATCGGCTCTGCTGTAATGAGCTTCTTCTCAGTGACTGAAGACATGCTTGTTTAGTCCACGGGCTGTTTGGATTGTTGTCTGGGAGCCGACCTGCTGAGTGTGGAGAATTAATGGAGACGCTAATGACTCCACTGAATCAGTGCTAGTGCCTCAGTGGCTGCAGGTTCAAAGGGTTAATGGACTATTTCTCCTTTAGGGCCAGGAAGGGAAATAATGTGGTAATATGGTGATCTGAGGAGAGAAGGGGAAAATAAGTGTGTAACTGGCCTTCTTCCCTCTTTCTTTTGCAACCTGCAAACTCATTCTCATTCTCCTCAAAGGTGTTAACCATCAGCCGTGATGCAGCAGGTCATTTATTCATAGTTACACTCGTTTATGTTCTGCCAAGACTAATTAAATGCTTAATGTTCCCTTTTTGTCACGTCACTGAATGACTCGACTCGACCCGACAAAAGAGAAGAAAAGAAAAAACATCTCAAACTGCCTCGTACCTTTCTTTAGGTGATGAATAAATATTGAAATGAAAACTGACACTGTTGTGTTGACATTGAGCAGTTCAGAATCTTAATGATGATTAAATGAAACGCTGAATACAGTCATTAGGAACTAATTTAAGTGATTTTGAAATAAACTCTGGAAGAAAACTCCAAAGAAAAAGGCTTTTATTCTCGTATCTGTCCATTCGGTATGAATGGCTTAGCTTAGCATAAAGCCTGAAAGCATGGGGAAATAGCTAGCCTAGCCCTGTCCAAAGGTAGCACAACACCACAGTACCGTTAACGCTAATGAGGTAAAAAAAAACACATGTTGCATCTTGTTAGTTTATGCCTCACAAAAACCAACGAGTAATAATGAGTTGTGGTTTTACACAAGCTAAAACCATAGATAGTCGTTTGTCTACTCAGTCAGCTATACAACAATATCTACTTCAAGCTAGCCAACATTAGCCACTATTAGCTGCTGATCATAAAGACTACGTAACTGAAGTTAAAACCCCCAAAATGACGTTGCTATAATAGATGATGAGCTGCTTCCCTTGGCCTTGGAAGTGATGCTAGGTTACTGTGAGCTAATGCTATGCTAACGTTAGCGCTATTAGATCACCCATAGAGTCACAGAGACGATTAGCTCACCGCTCCATCTGAAACCAGCCAGCGGCCGCCTGTAATGACACAGAGCAGAGGATTGTGGGCCGTTGGTGTCCAACCATTCTTCCCATCAGCAGAGCTGGACTGGGACCAGTCACATCACATATAGGCAGTATGAGTACGACTCCCTCAGCTCCGTGTCATCATCACCCATTTGACACAGTCTGAGCGTCTCGTCTAGAATAAGAATGAAGAAGATTTAAAAAATAGCGAGATGACGGCGAACCAAAGCCTCGTACCTGAAAGAGTTATCAACGCCTCGACTCCCATCAGCGTCCTCTCTGAGCCTCGCTAACACACAACAATCATCTGGTTCGTGGCCGCTTTGCCTCCTCACATCTTCAGGCTGGTGATTTGCTTCCTTTCAGAGGTGAACTCCTGCTGTAAATCCTAAATATCAGCCAGTGTGTTGCAGGTTTATAGAGGCTGTATGGCACAGAGCCCAGACCTGCTATTGATGTGTAGCTACAGCTTTTAGCGATGGAGCTAATAAGAGCTCAATGATTCCTGTGTGTGTGTTTTTAATGCTTCATCTCGTGGGAGTCCTGTTCCCTGATACACGAGGTCAGGTCCAGGCGGTTTGTCATCACATCCTGTTTACTGACCTTTGATAAAACAAAGTAGAAATAAAGCCTTTCACACGTCCTCTTCAGCCTTCACCTTCCTAAAATATGCTGATCCAAAACACACAAAGACATCCTTGTGAACTAAATCCAATCATTTCTTTTCAGCTCCCTTTAAAGGCTGGCATGTGACAAAAGACATCGAATCGCTTTTGAGGTAACTGAAGGAAAGCGTGTTAATTGCTGAGGCTGTCTTGGTACTGAAGGCTGAAAAGACGTGTTGATAGAACCCGTACCTGTTGTTACTGCTACTGATATTTACACCGATGAAAGGAACTGTGGGGTACATACTGTATATAATGCATATGAGGCAAATTGTGATATCACGAACTTCAAAGAGACGACAGAGACATTCAGCTGTCAGGTGGATTTCAACTGAGAACAGGCAACAGAGACGGACAAAGTGATCGAGGAAAGGGAGCAAGGTAACAAGAGGACACGTAACGGCGAGAGGGAACAAAGAGAAACGAGATGTTCGGAACGTTCGGCCAACTTTCACGTAACGTCTTCCAGGACGGGCAGAGTGAAAGAGCATGAAGGAGAGGAAGAAAGGCTGCTTTTGTCCCACACGTCAGCCGTCCGGGTGCGGATGAAAGACAAGGAGGGACACTGGAGCCGTGTGGTCAGACGGTGAATGGAGCTCCTCGGGGAACGTCTCACAAACGCACGTCTCTCTCACGTTTACCAAAGTCAAATCTGAGTCATTCAATCCTCTGATGAGCTGCCAATGAGCCCATGAGCAACGGCGACCATTGTGTCGGTGTTGAAAGGACTTGAGATCCGACCCTGTCTGGACACCACAATAACCATGGTGGTGGTTGTTTTGTTGCTCAGAAGGTTCAGTTACAAGCTTTTGTAAAGATTTTAACTGAATCTCATGGACTTCTGTGATTAGATTAGTTTATTTACAAAAAGTATTTTTTAGAGAGAATGCATTCTATATTTCCATTCCACAAGGCATCAGGTAATGGCTCTTTATTGTGCTTGATATTTAAGATGAAATAGACAATTCAACAACCTCAAAAGTAACTAATATTCTCTTTATTGTTCTGTAGTTTGTTTTTCTTACTTGTTGAACATCATATCTGTGTTGCTGTTGCTCCAGACATCTTGTCTGGGATGAAAAACAAGACATTTGATGCATCTGTGTGCGTTTCCTGACTAACTATCAGCACTGACAGATCACAGACAATCATTTAGTCACAGCTGCTGTTTATCTCTTCGTTCTTTGTAAACGGTCCTTTGAATCTCTTCCTGCTTGTAGATGATTTCCTCCTTTATGTTGGATGCTGGCGTGTCTCAGAGGAAAGTTTAGCATTCAGCATCCGTCTCCAGAGACAGACGGAGAACCTTAGATGCTCAGCCAATCAGAGCTTTGATTGCATTTTTCAGGATCAAAAATCTGCAATCTGGCTAATTCACTGAGAAGATTTTCAGAGCAAACTGCTTGAGGTTCTTTTCAAAAAGAGTCTTTGATTGGGAAGATTTCCTCTCTCATCGTCACCTCCTGGTAGATTAACACACACACACACACACACACTCACACACACACACACACTCTGCAGCCCTCCATTATGTGGCTTTCAAATGGAAGTTAACAGGCTCACAGGTCCGTGCTGAATTGTAATGATGCTTTAGCGAACACTGTCACACTTTAACCTGCTCTCTCTCGCTGCCATATCAAGTGATTTAACACTCGACTTCACTCCCTCTCTTAAATGAAGCCACAGTATATTCACCTTACGTGACTCTTACTCTTACTTCTGCGACAAACAAAAAGTAGAGTTCACCCTCGTCGTCTTTTTAAATCGACTTCATTCTAGCTCTCGTGTGCCAAACTGCCGCTTGGTGAGCACCTTAAGGTAGGAGCTGACAAAACAGTAAGGTGTCCTTTCTCCAGATGTGTGGAATGGTTTGACAATCACAGGAACGTGTGTGTCAGCACGCTAAAGAGAGCGCACGAATACGACCAAAACGTGGACCAACTCAAAACATGGCTCCATAGCACTACACGTGGTAAAAAAAAAATAAAATATAGAACAAAATTTCCTTAAAAAAAGAACAAAAAAGGCAACAAAAAAACCTTAGAACAACAAAACTACCGGTACAACAAAAACTGCAGAATGGATTAATATCTTGATATATCTTCAGCAATAGATACATTGTGGCACTGCTGTGTTGCTGTTAGTGATCAGACAGCTTTAGACTTTGGTTTGAGACGTTCATCTTCGGTTGCCTCCTGAGTCTGACAGTTCAGAGAATGACTCTCCACGATGTTCAGGTTGTTTTGTAGCAACATAAAAACACAGAATGTCTCAGGATTTGAATTAGTTAAACGTCAACAAGGCTTCGTGTCTCTCTTCCAGAGTAAAAAGCTCTTGCTTGAAAAAGTCTGACGCTTTTGACGTGTGTTCATAAAATGGATATGAGAGTGGCTGTAAACATGCAGGAGGAGCGGCGCTGACGCTGCTCTTAATGTGCCGTTGATTATTTATAGGCATCTAAAGACTTAATATACTTTTACACTTAACATGCGAGCAGCTTACAGCCTTAATTTCCCTTTAGACTGCTGTGGTCCAATGTTCCTCGTAACTGTGTCAAATGTTGATGATGCAGCAACGTTTTTCAGTCATCATTGTGTCATCGTGGCTGTGATTTGTCACCTGCATCAGTGATCAGCAGGAGGACCAACAGCAGCATGTACAACACTACAAGAAAAAAGAAAAAAATAAGAATGACAATTATATACGTTTGTGCCACATTATATCTATCTCCTAACCAATGAACAACTAATGGACCGAGCTAAAAACCCAACGCTACAAAAACAAACCCCCCCCCCCCCCCCCCCCCAACACCCCCTCCCCCCCTTTCAATCCCCGAGAAGGTATTCATGAACATATTACAACTACTGTCATCACCAGCACCAGAGCATCACCTTCATTCTCTGATGGTGATTCTAATCAATCATTTTTTGTGGCGTGGGATTCCTCTTCAGTTTAATTTAGTAAAGACATTTCCCCTGTGGAGAAGTTAACACTGTAGAAAACATGATGACTTCTCCACACACACACACACACACACACACACACACACACACACACACACACACACACACACACACACACACACACACACACACACACACACACACACAGGCTCTGTGGGAGTAGATTTGATGCAGGCTTAATTAATGATTTTGTAACTGTTGAGGCGTTAAACGGAGCACGGGGGAAAGGATGAGACTCTCCGATGGGGAGTGAAAGCAGAGCTCAGTGTTAACACAATGAGAGGCTTCTCTCCACCTGTCTCTCCTCTGTCTGAATCAGGCTTTCTGTCTCACTCCTTCCTTCCAGCCCTCCCTCTCTCTCTCCCTCTCTATCTATCTCCGGCTCAGCAGGCCGCCGGCAGCACGCTGCTGATATTGTAAATGTGGTGGAGGAGGAGAGCTCTGGTCCCTGCAGATGCTCTGCGGTTGCCGTTTCATTACGGAGCAGCAGCAGCAGCAGCTCTGTGGAGTTTTACCTGGACTGAGTCGGGCTGTTAATGAAACGATCTGTGGGCCAAACTTCAAAGAGAACGTAACCTTGTCATTTCAGTGGAACAGATCCAGTTTTAAAGTTTGCTTCAGTTTAAACTTCAGTCGGAGACTCGTTTCTGAGGTTATTTGGGTTTAAAGATGAGCTTGCCACTGAACTAGGGCCAAAATAACCACCATTGCTTCTTTGTACATGTTGTGGAAGTCCAAGAAAATCAAACTCCATCATGTCTGGGTTTATAATTTATAATTTATAATTAGAGAGAGAGAGAGAGAGAGAGAGAGAGAGAGAGAGAGAGAGAGAGAGAGAGAGAGCGAGCGAGAGAGAGAGAGAGAGAGAGATAGAGAGGTGGGGAAGTAGCAACCGAGCCATCTCGCTATTTCCCCCATGTTTGAATATGCCGCTTGTTAGAGAAAATGAGCCGAACTCATCTAATAGTGATGGCGAAACTAATGCTAAGACTAACCTCAGTGAGTCCGCGACTTTCAGTGGGTTTCATTTATATGGAAGTTGCTAAAAAGGTTGCACTCGCAATGGCAACGAGAAACATAAAAATGGCTGCCGCTCTGCCTGTCCTGTTGATTTGGGTGGGCATGTCCGTTCTACTGCTGTTCTATTTCTATTTCTATTGGTGGGACTGAATAAAACAAGTCAAGCTGAAGGGAGGTGAGACTCAGTCTGGATCCTTTTAGATGTTTCTTCATCGGCGGCTGGTTCAAGTTCAGACGGATTCAAAGAGATTAAAACTTTCTGTCTGTTGTTTCTCTCCATATTGAGAGCAGTTAACAGCAGTCGGCTGCTTTCTTATCAAACAATGTTCAGTTTTGAAGTTTTAGGTTTAACAAAGGCTTCAATTGATGAAACACATCCCACGTTTTAAAACCAGGTCCCTGCAGACTTTCACCAATCTCAACGTTTGATTTTTATTCAGAAGCAGAAGCTTGTGTTGGCGGCAGAGAGAGAGAGCTGGCTTACAGCTCCAGCTCTTATTTTCTCTAAACTATAATTCAGAGGTCTCGAGTTAAGCGGCCTTTTGATGTAAATGATGTTATTAATCAGCCGCCAGAGGAGAGGAACCGCTAATGACCTTTATAATGAGAGGGCCGGAGTCAACATGCCTCTTCTTCTCCGCTCACCTCCTGCAGTGCACTCCTCCCCTTAAATCTGCCCTTTTGTCTTCTGCCTTCATTTCCTTAATTATCCCATTCTCTCCTCATCCTCCTCTCACTTTTATGCTTTGATTACTTTTTTTCATGTTTTCAGACTCCTTGGGGGGTAAATTGAGTGCGGAAACGGCGCCAACGGAGACTAAAGAACAGACTTGTTTCTTAACAAAACACTGTTTAGTGGATGCTTTCATCCAGCATCTCTCTGCATAGTGGGAGTGAATACATTTCGTAGAACATTGGATTCCCAGTAGGAAAGAAACCCCACAGCCAGCTGCCTACACCATGAGTGTGTGTGGCTGTTCTTCAGGGCATCGCAGTGACTGATGGGGAAGTCTTACCGACTACTTTATTCTTCTTTCTCTCAGTAGTTAGTCTCTTAGAAGTCATGACAGAAAGTTTCATACATTTTCTTTGGTCTTCTAACTCTATTGATATTGATGAACATATATTTTTAAGTGACACAATCTTCACAGAATGAAGAGCATGTGTTTTAAAGATCACACTTTGAAGTCAGTAGCAATTATTGGTTTTCTACAATGAATCAGTTTTTCCTTTTGGGGTGTTACAGATACATCCCCTGTCATTTAAATGTGCCCAATAGGATATTCTGAGTATATCTATTGCTTCCACACAGCTCTTAACATGGCGACGGCTGAGGGGCGGCTAGCTGCTAACAGTGCTGACAGTGCTAACAGTGCTAACACTGCTAACAGTGCAAACAGTGCAAACAAACAACATGGCTGACACGGCGGGCGCTACACGCTTCCGCGACAGCGCCGTGGGTTGGACGTGTAACCGCCAAATGACCGCTGTGCACGGCGCTCATTTGGTGTTTCAATATCAAAATAAGAAGAGAAGGGAAATACAAGCAGAGGACGGGCTCTCTGCAGGTATAGACGACGTTATTCTATTCTAGTATCAGTCTATAAATTGGAAATTATTGCTGTTTTTTTTCTTTTAATGTTCTGAATGTCATATAGATAACATTTAAATAAGGGAATTCAAACTATAAAAGTGAAACTCTCTCAAACTATATGACAGAAATAACTAAGATACATTTGTACATAAGATAAATACATAAGCTCATCCTCACTACAAACATTATTCATTGTAATTTAGCAAAATGGTCCCATGAAGTTGTTTCAACAGCACTTAAATCAGGACATAAAGCTGCTTTATGAGCAAAATATAAATATACAAAAGCATGTGGTTCACTGAGTTAACTCTCAATCTGTGACACACACACACACACACACACACACACACACACACACACACACACACACACACACACACACACACACGGCCAGATCACGTTTTGAGTTTTACAGTCTGAGTTGAAGTAAGACCCACAATGCAACGTGTTGACGGTGTGATGAAGCCAATCCTCCGCCACCGACAGGAAGAAGAGGTCCCGCCTCCTCTGGACCCGGCTCATGACCTTACATGGTTACCATGGAGACAGCCGTGCGGGGTCGTCGTGGGTCTCTGTGGTGAAGCTATTAAAAACACTGTGGGATGGAGTCACAGATCTACAGTACCTTAGAGCAGGAAGTCATACATCTACAGTACCTTAGAGCATGAAGTCATACATCTACAGTACCTCAGAGCAGGAAGTCATACATCTACAGTACCTTAGAGCATGAAGTCATACATCTACAGTACCTCAGAGCAGGAAGTCATACATCTACAGTACCTTAGAGCATGAAGTCATACATCTACAGTACCTCAGAGCAGGAAGTCATACATCTACAGTACCTTAGAGCATGAAGTCATACATCTACAGTACCTCAGAGCAGGAAGTCATACATCTACAGTACCTTAGAGCATGAAGTCATACATCTACAGTACCTCAGAGCAGGAAGTCATACATCTACAGTACCTTAGAGCATGAAGTCATACATCTACAGTACCTTAGAGCATGAAGTCATACATCTACAGTACCTCAGAGCAGGAAGTCATACATCTACAGTACCTTAGAGCATGAAGTCATACATCTACAGTACCTTAGAGCATGAAGTCATACATCTACAGTACCTCAGAGCAGGAAGTCATACATCTACAGAACCTTAGAGCATGAAGTCATACATCTACAGTACCTTAGAGCATGAAGTCATACATCTACAGAACCTCAGAGCAGGAAGTCATACATCTACAGTACCTTAGAGCATGAAGTCATACATCTACAGTACCTTAGAGCAGGAAGTCATACATCTACAGTACCTTAGAGCATGAAGTCATACATCTACAGTACCTTAGAGCAGGAAGTCATACATCTACAGTACCTCAGAGCAGGAAGTCATACATCTACAGTACCTTAGAGCATGAAGTCATACATCTACAGTACCTCAGAGCAGGAAGTCATACATCTACAGTACCTTAGAGCATGAAGTCATACATCTACAGTACCTTAGAGCATGAAGTCATACATCTACAGTACCTTAGAGCATGAAGTCATACATCTACAGTACCTTAGAGCATGAAGTCATACATCTACAGTACCTTAGAGCAGGAAGTCATACATCTACAGTACCTCAGAGCAGGAAGTCATACATCTACAGTACCTTAGAGCATGAAGTCATACATCTACAGTACCTCAGAGCAGGAAGTCATACATCTACAGTACCTTAGAGCAGGAAGTCATACATCTACAGTACCTCAGAGCAGGAAGTCATACATCTACAGAACCTTAGAGCAGGAAGTCATACATCTACAGTACCTTAGAGCAGGAAGTCATACATCTACAGTACCTCAGAGCAGGAAGTCATACATCTACAGTACCTTAGAACAGGAAGTCATACATCTACAGTACCTTAGAACAGGAAGTCATACATCTAAAGTACCTTAGAGCAGGAAGTCATACATCTACAGAACCTTAGAGCAGGAAGTCATACATCTACAGTACCTTAGAACAGGAAGTCATACATCTACAGAACCTCAGAGCAGGAAGTCATACATCTACAGTACCTTAGAACAGGAAGTCATACATCTACAGAACCTCAGAGCAGGAAGTCATACATCTACAGTACCTTAGAGCAGGAAGTCATACATCTACAGTACCTTAGAGCATGAAGTCATACATCTACAGTACCTTAGAGCATGAAGTCATACATCTACAGTACCTTAGAGCATGAAGTCATACATCTACAGTACCTTAGAGCAGGAAGTCATACATCTACAGAACCTCAGAGCAGGAAGTCATACATCTACAGTACCTTAGAGCAGGAAGTCATACATCTACAGTACCTTAGAACAGGAAGTCATACATCTACAGTACCTCAGAGCAGGAAGTCATACATCTACAGTACCTTAGAACAGGAAGTCATACATCTACAGTACCTTAGAACAGGAAGTCATACATCTACAGTACCTTAGAGCAGGAAGTACTGGAACACGGCACGATGTACCCACTACCAGGTGTTGCTCCTCGTACTCAAGGGCTGGTAGAGGCTGTAAAAGGCTCGTCAGCTGACACGTGTTCACATAACAACCGGGATGAAAGTATGGTGGAAACTGCCTCTGATCAAACGGCAAAGAAGGAAGCTGCTGCTGAAACCAATGTGCTTCCTCACAACCAGAGCAGAAGAGTTCCACAGAAGCACAACTTTAAAATAGAATAAAAAAGACGGAAGGATCGCCCAGAATAAAGCGAGCAATTACTGTCTCTGCTACGAGGAAAAGCCACACATCCCTAAGAGCTTCTGTCTCTGATGTGTTGCACTCAGAAACCTCTGTTTTTAAACGCAGTCAACATCACCGCTCCACCTGCAGAAGGCTCATCATTAAGATGTTTTGCACAGAGGTGTTAGACCAGCCAGGGATCCACACAGCGTGAAGGCTCAGCTGGGTCGGCTCCCAGCGCTGCCTCGGCACAAAAACAACCCAGGAGACGCACAGTGAATGTTCAAGATTAGGATTCAATGCTTCCAGGGAACAGGGCGGAATACAAGTTTCTTCTGGGAAAAGATGAACCTGTTGTGAGGAGATGTACTCAGACTAACGAGCAGACGTTTAGTTGAGACAGATAACAGAGTCTTTTCAGCGCTGGTCCTTAACTTTAACTTATTTCTGGGAGCGAAGATGCCCAATTCTTGCTGACTTGTCAGGAGAATTAATATGGACGTCTAAAAAAACAAGCGCGGGTTAATTGCTTAAGATTTGTCACCAAACCTACTCGCATCCACCAGATGTTTTGGGCTTGACCCAATTTAGATTAAAGGATCGGCTCTAATTAGCAGCTCTTAGAAGAAGTCTGCCAAGAGTCCAGTTACCGGGCGTCTGCCACATATCTGGGATTCACAATTTTGTGCATCAATTTAGTCCTGCTTACATTTTTCGTGCGTTGTAAATATGCCTCCGATTACACAACACACATTATGTATGAACGAGTTGAAGATGTTGCCCTGCGGTGTACAGCAACATCTGGCATGTTGTTACCGCACCCGGTCCGAGCTCCAGACTCTGTATCATCTCTACAAGTAAAGATCCCAGAATGCATTGAATATTGATGAAAGTCATCTTTGATCAGTGTTAAGTGTCATTAGTCAGAGGTTTATCAGAGCCCGGTTATTAGACGCCCGTCTCCTCCATCGAGCTCCGGTCACTGAACAAGTCCGAAACACGTCCTGTTGTTGTGGCTGTGAAGACGGGACCTTGGACTTGTTGTGTTCGGGAGAATTTGAAACAAAGCCGGCTGACGCTGGCGAGGATTTTTCTTGTTGTTGTTGTTGTTTTCCATCAGCATGCCGCTGCAGCAGATAAAGAGTCCTCAGAGAGCCAGACATCCACAACAGGTTGGTTTGGAGAGGCTTGTTTTGTTCGTCCTGTGCAAAGCTGCTGCTTATTATTTGAACAGTTCAGCGCACAGATGTCTCATTAGCTGGCAATGATTCCCTCTAACCACGGTGATCGGGTTCATAGGCAGCGAGAGGCAGGTGTGAGCAATAATGCTTCATCTGGTTTTTATCACTTTGTTCATGTAACGGTCGCAGCTTTAACTTCAGCATTCAGCTTGTGACACACGTTATAGCTGCAGGTAAGTAAGTGCTTCTGAAAGTCTACATATCAACGCAACGAAGAAGAAAGTCTGTAATATTACTGCCAGTAAACTAGAGCGTTCATGCAGCATTGAGGTGAAGTGACATTGTGCAGCTTTGCTTCTGCTTCTGTGAGAGACTTCCCCGTCCTGAGGAGTAATTATAATCCTCACTCTGAGTGGCTTAAAGTCATCAAACGGCTCCGTCCTCCACACTACGCCCGAGCAAACAGAAAGGAGGCGATTTAGTGAGCAGGACTTACCAATAAACTGATGATTAAAGCTCACTGGATTAACACGGAATGAATGCACGAGGAGCAGAGGGAAGAGGCTCACGATGTTGTGTCTCATGTATCTCTGTTACACTGGTTGACCTAAAAGGTGGTTTCGTTATGTTAGACTTTAAAATGTTGGTTCATCTTCCAGACAGAACTATTGACATATTCAACCGCTCAGTTTCCTGGTTTGATCATCTTTTTGGCTCAGACGGACTTGAAGGGCAGATTTTACCGCTGAACGTGCAGCTTAAAGATACAATGACGCACCAGCAGTTTGAGGTACTTGTACAATACTTGAGTAT
Source organism: Lycodopsis pacificus (assembly GCA_028022725.1). NCBI lineage: Eukaryota > Metazoa > Chordata > Actinopteri > Perciformes > Zoarcidae > Lycodopsis > Lycodopsis pacificus. The sequence continues at coordinate 23,402,947 of CM051700.1, read as the reverse complement.
TTCCATTTCAAGCTACTTTCTACTTCTACTCAACCACTTCTCAGAGGCAAATACTGTACATTTTACTACATTTATCTGAAAGCTTTAAATACTTTTCAGGTAAACAAATGTTATGTTCCGTACAAACGTAGGTATCCACCACTCGTGTCACTGCTGGCTGCAAAAAAAAGCCAATATGGCAACGGCCAAAATACCGAAGTCGAAGCCTCAACTGTGGTCCACAAACCAATGTATGTTTCTGTGGCCTTCAGGGTCTTTCAGCGCACTTTAAACAAAGACTTTACATTTTGTGAATAACAATAAGTACAGCTGGTGAGACTACTATTCAGTAAACTCACACAAAACAGGCTACGACTAGTATCTAACTGACAAAAATGTCAATCTTTGCCTCCATCAGGACCTTCAGTGTTCAAACATTTTGAGATACTGGAGAGCAAACTGTCAGCACAGTGTTTTGATGGCGCCGCAGACAGCAGAGAGACGAGTGGAGCGTCTCCTCCACAGTCACTGGTTCTATTTCCACTGGGACCGTCTGAACTCAGAGTCCGTGCACTCTCAGCATGTGAGCTGCTGCAGATAAGAGCTGCATGTACATGTGATGACACCGAGCTGTTGATATCTGTCTCCGTCTGCTGCTTCTGTCTTCTCTTCACATGCTGCGACATCGTGTTGGTGCGGAAAGACAAAGAAGAAGAAAAACTAAAACAACAACTCCCGTCTGCCTGGCTGAGCCAAAACTTTGTGTCTGACGGCCTCCTGATAGAATCCAGTGGAGACCGGACTCTTCCAAAGGTTTATCAGCAGCAAACAGCAGCACAATTACACCACAATCTACAAAGGACACGATGACTGCAAACAGCTTCTGGGAATGTCCATAACTCAGAACGACTGGCTGTCTCTCTCTCTCAGCATCTCTGCTTCTCTTTTCATTCTCCTCTCTTCAGTCCTGCAGCGTCCCGGCGTTATTCTCAGCTCCACAGTTAAACCTGTTAGCTTGCATTACACACAGCAAAAGGATTCCCCCACTTTAATTCACGCTGCTGTGATTTCCTGGACTGTTGTGTTGCTCTGGCAGGTTTCAGCAAAACGGCGATTAGTGATGGGAACGTGGAGAAAACACAAACATCTCCACTTCCTGCCAACACGCCTCCACAGGCAACAGTGGGGGTTTTTTTAGATATTATAGGGGAAATTATGTGGAGAGAAAAAATACAATTTCTTTCCCACAGCAGATCCTCTGAGATCCTGGATGGAGGAGCATTTTCCTCAAGAGGCTCATAGTGCCAGAGAGAGCAGCTATTATGCAAATGACTTCAGACATCAAAGTGTGAGATGTTTTCTACTGGCAACGTGTTGACAGCAAATGACTGGAGAGGTGGAACTTGTTGGGAGTAATCAGGCGAGGCCGACACGGTGGTCAAACCTAACCGAGCGTGTGGAATCACAAACGCGTCGTCGTTCCTCCTGCTTTTGTTCGACGGTCTCCCCGCGGAGCAGGAAGCTCACAGATCTAACCGAGCATGCTGTGTTAGCAGATGCTGCGACCATCGGCAGGATTTATTTACCGACTTCAGACGGAGCTTGAGCAGCTTCCAGTTGTCTTTGGTAAAACCAGAAACAATTGTTCAGCCTTGACGGCCCAAGTTCAGTTTGTCCTGGTGTGATTTTATGCTCTGAATACATTTACAGGAGACGGCGTGTGCAGCAGAAGGCTGCCGACAAATCCCTGAGCTGTTTCCTGACACGTTATGCTAATCTGCTCTGTTATTTGCTTCCATTCGCCCTTGATGGAGACAGCTGCATCCTCAAGCGAGTCAGAGAAATGGGTTTTGGATTAAGGCCTGTCAGACACACACACACACACACACACACACACACACACACACACATATAAACACACAGGACTATGGCGTAGATCTGCCTCTGTGACTTTCACGGAAGAAACAGAGCAGCTCGATCTGTTGGTGTTTAAATTAAAGAGCTGAGGAGATCAGATGGTCATGAGATCGTGCTTTCTGTTGGGTTCTTTGAATAAAAAGCGCTATACGACTGTAAACCACAGGCAGCCTTGCTGCAGCATTATTCATGTACTGTATGCACGCAGGGGACCAGGTGAGTGAGTTGGGAACAAACAAGAACAGCTGCTCAGTGTCAAAGTTAAAGAACACAAATTGGAGGTGATATGACAAAGATGTGTAAGGTGTAAACCAGAGAGAAACAGATGTTCATGCAAACAAGATGCCTGCATTGTTTGTGTGTGCACGAGGAGCCACCCATCAGTCTATGGGGACAAATGTCAGCCTTCGTATTTAAGGACACACGTGTTTATACAGACCCTTTAAATTACACCTGGAAACCATTTTGAATATGTTTTATCGGTGAAGTTGTCTGTGGAGGATGTTGAAGGACAGAAATGCAGCTGAGTGTGAACGAGCAGCTAGTTCATGTGTTGCTGCACAGATACAGACGCACTGCTGGTGCTTCTGGTTGAGCAAACTATGAATATGTTTATGCTCCACGGCTGCATATTATAACGCAAACTTGTTCACATACGAAACAAAAAAGTCCTTATTCATTCTTTAATGTAAATGAATTCATAAAATGGCCCAACGGTGTTTATTCTATGCTCACTCTTAGTGAAGAGAACATTTCAACTTGTTGAAAGATGATTTTTGGCAGATTGAACGTCAATTTCTGCCTCTGGTTTGTGATTGCATATTGTTTGAAGCACATTTCTTTTACCGATGTCAGAGCCATTTGTTAATGGGCGCTCCGTATATAAAGAAATGTTTTGGTTCATTCCACTCAGCAGTTTCATTTTAAGTCTTTTCTTTTTTTTTGTGCTTTTGTTTTAACGTTTAGCCGGAGGAGAAGGTCTGGACACTTATCGATCGATCTGCAGCAAGAGAAATGTCACCGCGTCGCTGTGGATTAGCAGATTGGCCTTTTCGGGATAAATCACATTAACTCGGTAACTTTCTGCCATTTTGCTGTCAGCCATCAAACACAAATGTCAGGAGAAAACAGTCACCTTTGAGACGAGGGGAGAGGGAATTCACACAAGGCATTGACGCCGTTTAGGAGGCAGAACTTATTGTTTCTGTTTTCTTGAACTTCTTGTTTCTGTTTTCTTGAACTTATTGTTTCTGTTTTCCTGAACTTATTGTTTCTATGTTTTCTTGAACTTAATGTTTCTGTTTTCTTGAACTTATTGTTTCTGTTTTCCTGAACGTATTGTTTCTGTTTTCTTGAACTTATTGTTTCTGTTTTCTTGAACTTATTGTTTCCATGTTTTCTTGAACTTAATGTTTCTGTTTTCTTGAACTTAATGTTTCTGTTTTCTTGAACTTATTGTTTCTGTTTTCTTGAACTTAATGTTTCTGTTTTCTTGAACTTATTGTTTCTGTTTTCTTGAACTTAATGTTTCTGTTTTCCTGAACTTATTGTTTCTGTTTTCTTGAACTTAATGTTTCTGTTTTCTGGAACTTATTGTTTCTGTTTTCTTGAACTTATTGTTTCTGTTTTCTTGAACTTAATGTTTCTGTTTTCTTGAACTTATTGTTTCTGTTTTCTTGAACTTAATGTTTCTGTTTTCTTGAACTTATTGTTTCTGTTTTCTTGAACTTATTGTTTCTGTTTTCTTGAACTTATTGTTTCTATGTTTTCTTGAACTTAATGTTTCTGTTTTCTGGAACTTATTGTTTCTGTTTTCTTGAACTTATTGTTTCTGTTTTCTTGAACTTATTGTTTCTGTTTACTTGAACTTATTGTTTCTGTTTTCTTGAACTTATTGTTTCTGTTTTCTTGAACTTATTGTTTCTGTTTTCTTGAACTTATTGTTTCCATGTTTTCTTGAACTTATTGTTTCTGTTTCTTGAACTTATTGTTTCCATGTTTTCTTGAACTTATTGTTTCTGTTTTCTGGAACTTATTGTTTCTGTTTTCTTGAACTTATTGTTTCTGTTTTCTTGAACTTATTGTTTCTGTTTTCTTGAACTTATTGTTTCTGTTTTCTTGAACCCTTGTCAGCAGCTCAATGGCGTCTCAGTAATACTGGGGTAAAAGGAGGATCACACGTTTATCTGTTCAACGTAAGCAAAATGAAAATCACTCGACCTGCCCTCCTTAAGAACTAAATCCCGTCCACATCGGAGGCTCCACACCATCAATCAACGTGTGAAGTAGGTGTCACTTCACCCTAAAGAGAAGATCTCTCACGTTGGAGTTGGTTAGAGCCAAATGAGTCGAGCCATCTGCTCAGCGAGGCTTACTGTAGCTTCAAACACATTAGAAAATGACTGATGAGCGAGCGGGGTCGAACATCTACAGAGGGGGGAGGGGGGGGGTATGTTTTAACTCAGGGCTTCTCACGAGGATACGAAGCAGCCAAAAAAATGATTCCATAAAAGCCCACATTTAGTGGCACATTCTAACATTCTAATGCCATCCCTCTATACACTGATCCTAATATTGCTTATTGTAATGAGTCTGCCTCCCCCACTGTTAACATGTAGAGCATTATTGTAAAGGAGAATTAGGCTTCATTTGCAATTCAGCCCCACGCAGTGTGCAGACGGCTGTTAATATTCAAAGCGGTGTCTTGCGTAGCAGCCCGTCTAATGAGAACGTCTCCTGTCTGAGCAATGAATGCTGTTCTTACTGTGTTTTCTCATCAATTATTTTTGCTAATTTGTGAAACAATGAAGACTCTCCGCTTTCTACTCGGCACGACACGACGGAGCACAGACACACACACACACACACACACACACACACACACACACACACACACACACACACACAGAGGTGGGATTGATACAGACAGAGCTCATCATGCTCACATAGTTTTGAATCTCGTGGTTAGGATTGGGCGGTAGTACGGTGGACCAGGGTATTTTTAAAAAGCCAGTTTCCGGTCCTAGATGCAGACGCTCTGCTCTCTGTGATGTATTAGAGTGCACGGCGACCAGTATTGGGGATAACGTCTCAAGTACCGTAGATTCTGGGTACAGCAAAGTATCGCGATATTTCGCGAAATATAGTTTTTTGACAGTATGAGTTTTCAGCTCATTCGGACAGATAAGAAGCGACTCCACATTCTGCAGCGCTCTGAGGGAGCGAGCTGGCTGATGTTATCCTGCTGGATAGCTGTAGTGGCTGACTTACACAGATGTGTTTGTAGCTAGCTGGAGCGCTCGTCATTCAGGTCAATCTTAATAGAGATCTCTCTCACAGCCTGCAGGAACCATTGAAGCTCAAAGCCACGTGGAGGCAAAAGCAGAAGCAGTTCGGCTTCAGCTACTCAATCAGTGGATTTCACACAGTAAACATGTCCTCGTGCTTCGACAGCAAAGGGACTCGTGTGTTCAGAAAAACACACTAGACTGTTAAAATAACAACTGAGTAATAGCATAGTTATGTTTAGGCAACTAGAGCCAGTGTCCAAAAATAAGCTGTATGACGGAGGGAAATATTCTCACTCAGAGTTATACTAAACTTGATCGCTTCCTCCAGGTTTGGTTCAATTTTGCCAAAGTTGAATCAGTGATGAATCCACAGGTGAAATGACTTAAGACACATATTTTCCAGACATACGAGTACAGAACACACCTGGGAAAGATGACATGAATAAGAGTTGTTGGATAGAAAAAGTTGACCAAACGTGACCCCAGAACTCCAAAGCAGATGTACTGAGAGAGCTTGTTGCATTTCCCCCATAGGCTTAAAGAGGAGAGATCTATCAAACTGTAAAACTTGTCAACCAGTTCTCATAATAAGAGATGCACTGCATGTAAAGTCTGTCTCTCTCTCAATCTGGTTAGAATTCACCGGAGCCTCGAAGCAAAGGGAAGTGCATGCCGACACACTCCGCCCAGCCGGCTGCGAGCGTCGAGTCTGGGTTAAGAGCAGAGAGGTGCGCCCGGTGTTGGTAACATGAAATGACTGCGAGAAAACCCGATCATCATGCAGAGCTGCAGGCAGGAGGCAGACAGGAACCCCGTCAGCCTCTTAAGTGACCGTGCTCGTGTTCAAATGACGGAGGAGGATGTGATTGCCATGCAGAGCCGGTGAGAAGAGACACAGAGGAGGTCTGGATTTACATGTGTGTAGATGGGAAGGCAGCTCCTAAGAGGTGGCCTCACACACACACACACACACACACACACACACACACACACACACACACACACTCAAACAAGAGATAAAAGGCTGTGTGTGTGAGTGTGTGTGTGTGTGTGTTGACCTGTCACTGTCCACCATTGTTGATGCTCCTCATGTCTCTTCATCCTCTGCAGGTCACGTCTCCTCATCCTCTGAGGCCATGTTGTCACTCGGCTGTTTCCCTAAATTAATGTGGAAAAAGATTATTGATGAATGTAACAGACAGTCGGCCATCTTGTTAAGAAAATAGAGCCATTAAATGAAACAAACTTGAGGTTTGGTAAAATGGGTTTTGTTTGACGCTCTTGGTTTAAGTCAAGAGTAGTTGTACAACAAGAAACTACATGTTATTTATAATAATTCATATCATTAATAAGAATCACACACACTTTATTAAAGGGCAAGTGACCCTAACCCTTAGGGGTGTTCATTCCAAACATTCAAATTATGCCCGAGGTACGTAACCAATGTTCTAAATAAAACAACATGGCTGCTGCCACAGTTTATAATCACCTCAAGTTACAATGTTTATTATTCAAACAGGAAGCGTAACCTCATTAATGATGCATATGAACAAATATGTACGATAAGCGCTGTTAATTACAGTGTCATATGAATTCAGAAAAAAAACACAACTTCAAAAATCATTTTGAGTTGTGTTCCAGATTAAATCAAATTGCATTTCTGGAGTTAGACTGCGGTTCCCTTTGTCGTGGTGGAATGGACAGCGGCTCAGCCTGTGTTTATCATTCCCCGTGCAGCCAGCGACTGGGCGGATATCAGCTCGGCCTTATCAGCAGGAGCCACAAAGGGCTGAGGGTGAAGTGGAGCGAATGCTGAGGGGGGGGGGGGCCTTGACACCGGGCCCGGGGCGACGCCGCGACAACCTCTCTGTGGAGGACCGGCTGCGGCAGCGACAGCCAGCGTGTCATTTTAATTTCGACAGGAGGGATCTCCTCGTACAGCCTGAGTTCACAGAGCATCGATATTAACTTTCAAATTTAAGTGAATTATAATTCAGGGGGGGGGGGGGGGGGGTGGGGCTGCAAGGTCAAGACCGGCTGCATCAAGTTCCCTCATCGGTGCCTGAAGTCTGAACCATCAACGTTTTCCATTTAAGACTCTGAACACGAGCTGCAATATTATGAAGCTGCAGCGTTGATTTCTTTCTCTGTTTGAAGGAATTGCACATTTAATATCCTTGTGTTTGGGACACAAGCAAAACAACAATGTCTGCTTTGGCATCTCTTGATGAGCATTTATATGATTTCTTTAATTGATTACAATAAAGTAATCTTAAATGGTAATATTTTGCAGACTCATTAACATCAACATTAGATGTCCACTCCTACAGCCCAGCCCCAGTGTCCAACAGTGCATGTTTGGTAACCTGTCACATAGACTAATGTGGAGAAAGTCAATATAGCATACTTTAAAGTCATTCGAACGTGACGACCAGAGGAACAGTGCTCGTCCTGAGCTCATCCATCAGGTGCAACGGGAGCAATTTAAGTCCTAACAAAGAGCATGCAAGCTCAGCAAAAAAACCTTTTCTGGATAATTGAGGGTGCAATGTTGTGAGACCATGCAGACCCATGACATAACAGCAGTTAACTTTGGTTTGCTAAAAACCAATATATATATAAATGGTGGCTTGCACCCTCTGGGTTAGGAGTGAGTCACTGCCCCACGCAGGTTCCTGAGTGAGGGTAACGCTTAATTGTGGACAGGCGGTTTGGTGTGGCGTTGTACCGGTTGTGGTGAAGAGGGAGGCCCCGGGGTAGACCCAGAAAACACTGGAGGAGTTTTATATCTCGTCTAGCCTGGGGAGGTCTCGGGGGGGTCCTTCCCAAGAAGAGCTGGAAATCGTTGATGTGGAGAGGAACGTCTGCAAAACCCTCCCAAACGGCCAGATCACACCGAGACACGTCGCAGGAAACGAGCAATGGTGCTCGACGACGCAATGGTGCGTCGTGTTTTTCTAGCAGGTTTTAGACGAGCAAAAAAGTTGAAATACTTAAGTTTAAATAATTCACCTCTTTATAACGCATGCTGATGGCCAGTGTCTGGACAATCGGGGGTCCCAGGATCAGCACCTTGGACAGCGACAACACTTTGTGCACAACGTTTTATAAAAGATCCACAAGAAGAAGAAGAAGCTGCAGACTGATCCACTGAGCTCAAGATTATCCACAGATCTCAGTCCAAAAACGAAACCCATTAACGGCCTGTAACGGCACAGCATTGTTCTCAAAATGTGAACAAATTACACCAAAACTATGAAGGAATGACTGGATACCACTAGACACATAAGTCAATAATAAACTGTGACCTGATTTGCAATTGTATTCATAGAGACTCCACACATGATGGAATGTGGCCATAGTTGGACTCCAATTCAAAGCAATGTAAATGTGGTGACTTTTACACAAGAAAGATCAATCATAACTCTCCTTGTATTGCCTGCTTTGTTATTTTGTGTCTATTAGACATTTTAACGAACCAGGACGGGCTGGGAGTTTTGTCTGATCCCTAATTTCAAACTCTGTGCCTGTTTCTCTGTCGGTTTTCTCACAGATTAGGCGTTCAGTGTGAACAAACGACGAATATGTAACCGAGATCAGAGGGGGGTGCCAACAACAATCACTGTTATGATCATTAGAACGACTTGTTTTTTTACCCCGCGCGGATCGCATGCTGAGAGACTGCAACAAAAGAGCAGCTTGATGATGCGTCCTGCTGCCTATAAAGTTACATCCAACAAGAAACGTCTTTTCAGCCGGTGTTTCTGAGGGAAAGCGTTTTATAAAATGTTGAGTGTGAAGCAGGGTTCCCGACATGAAAAGCTTTCTGGGGTTTTTGAACCTGACATCTGTAGGAGTCGGCACAGCACGGCACATCAGCAGCATCTGAGCCGCATGCATCCGTCTGATCTCTACATGTTATTTCACACATGGGTGCCCCCCCCCCCCGGGACCTCTAAGAATAACTATAAATTCTCCTGGAACATCAAAATTATGAGGTATGATATACAATGTCAAAATAGTTAAATGTCAGATGTAAAGACTTTGTTTTACAAGTGAAGATTATAATCTAGTACGTCAGTTATGAGGTACTAAAAGAAAAATTTCTATATCAATGGCGATGGAAAAATAAAGATTTACTTTAGACACCAAGTTCTGACCGATATTGACATGAAATCTTAGCTTATCGTCTCAAATGTTTGATTTAATTTGTATGTTTTGACTTGAACCTTTTTTATTTGCTTTAATGTAGAATCAGATGATCAAACCTCAAATTCCGGCAGCGTCCCCTCCTTGAGCTTCACACTGAAATGACTACTTACTGCAGCACAAGTCTAAATGTATGAACAAATGTCAAAAAAAAAAACAAAGAATATCTCCTTTGGAAATACCTCTTATCAGAGCTCTTTATTCCAGTTCGTTAAAGCCAACAGTTACTCTCAAGATTTACATTCAACAACTTCCGCGTTTACGCGACGAGCAGGTAAACCTCCACATGCCCAGTTCATCACTTCATCCCTCACATCTGTTGGTCACACAATGATCACAAAATAGTGATTTCTCCCTCGTGTCATATTTTCAACATTCCAGGCATACATACTTACATTTACTATTTGTACAATATACTGTCATTGATTTCCATTCATCCGTCCGCCCCACCCTCATGCACACATAAAACACTGTACACATTTATCAACGGCGTCGTGTTCAAAAGGCCGTACGCCTTCACGTTTAATATCCAACAGTCCAGGAAAGACACCGCTGAGTACCTTTGTTTTATTTATATTCTTTAACTTCTGACTGCTTGAAGAAGATTTGTTCTTAAAGCTAAATGGAGCAGGTGGCCTGCAGCTATATTACAGAGTGATAACCTCTTATGTGTTCAGAGGACCCCGGTCCAGTGTGTTCAGGATTACAGGAAGAGAAGGAAGGAGAGGAAAATCCAGAGCGATGGAAAGAGGCAGAAGGAAAGAAAATACTTTGAAACGAAGACATCGTGAAAGGAAGAGCAGTCCGGCAATGGCAGCAAATGTTCATATTAATCCTAAAAATAAAAAAAGGACCTCCATATCATCCCTTCTTCCTGTTTCTTCTCTTAGTGTCTAAACGTCTAAAGCCAAGCACAGCAGTTTAGTTTCCTCTTTTGGTTCCCCAGTGTGGTTCATACATGGATCAGGTAATACAGTACAGTACATTCTCCACCCTCCACTCGTGAGGCCTCCTCTGTAAGAAGAGGCTCCTCCATCCTTCTGCTTTGGTCTCAGTCCGTCTGTGCAGCAGTAGTAGAGGCCTGTTCACTACTTTTAGGAATCCAGTGTCGCGACAGGAGGACGTCACCCTTTTGCAGTAAAGTGGCACAAATGTAGCTGCAGGACAGAAAATGAGACACTGGAAAGTGCAAAGAGCCGAAACCTTTTTGGTCGCTAGTTAGTTACAGCTATGGTTTGGTTTTGGTGACGTATTGGCGTGGCTTTGGTCCGGAGGTTGTACGATTGGAGGAGCCAGTGGTCGCACGTCGGTTTGAGATGAAGAGAAGCTGGACCGAGCCGAGCCGATCCAGGCTCTGCGTTGGGAGAGAGAAAGAGCGAAAGAGAGAGAGAGAAAAAAAAAAAAGCAAGGAGGCTCATCCCCCCCGGCGTCTCTTTCTACCTGCCGAAAAAGTTCTCGTACTCCAGCAGTATTAGCTCCACTATCTGGTTCTGGTAGACCATGTGGACCGCGATGTTCCAGGTCTCCGTTTCGGGCCGCAGCAGCGTGGGGCCGAACACGATGGCCACGCTCTGGGTGTTCATGCGGTTTTCGTCGCCGTGTTCGATCACCCTGGAGGAGCGACGGACAGTTCAGACACAGCGGCGGATATTTACAAAGTACTAATTATGCAGAATTTCATATTACTGGATTTTAATGATTGATGCATGAATGTTTTCAAGTTGGCGCTAATTTGAAAGGATCAATACAGTCTGTCTTGTTTTATCTTATGTTTTATATTTTGTGTTAATAATCAGAATATTCAAAGGAACTAAAGGATTCTCTCTGACTTGTAGTGGAGTAAAAGTAACAGAAAATGGAAATAGAAGTACTCAAGTAAAGTACCTCAGAACAGTACCCAAGTACAGTACTTGAGTAAATGTACTCTGTTACTTCCCACCACTGCTTGCTGGTCTGGTTGATGCCCCTTAAATTCATGTGCTGAAGTTAATAACAATGATCAGTGTTTGGCCCCTGACAGGCTGTCATTTTGTTCCCTGGTTAATCATCACTAAAATATGTAAAGTGATCATTTACACGACGTCTGCTTCTCTAAATAAACTACATTTGAATCTCTGTCGGTGTCAAATGATCAGAAATGAAGCATTGGGATGACTGATTTTCAGTAAAAGTACCAAACGTTCTCTTGTTTCTGCTTTAGATATGATCATTTGCTTTTCTCCGTTCATGTGTTGAATGTAAACACAGATTAATGAACGATTAGAATAATCTGGTGTCAGTGTGATGAACACCGTGTTCATGTTGCTTGTGAGACTGGTGCCTATTTATTGTTATTCCTGCATTAAAACGTTGCGTCCGGAGGGGAAAGATGAATGGATGAAGAGCGTTTCTTACTTCCGGAGGTGTTTGAAGAGAGCCTGCATGGTGTCGTGGTTGGGTTTGGGCAGCTGTCGGACCAGATCCTTGATGGACTGAACTCGCTGCCTGTAGTCTGAAATCTCTGCAGAACAGGAAACATTTATCAAAGCGTGACGGAACAACCTGCATTCATCAAACAGTTGCTTCTGTTGTTTCACTGATGTTGGATGAAGTGTCTGTGATGCTAGTGGTCTATGGCTAACTTACTGCTACTAAATCACTCAGTTAGTGGTTTTCTATGAGGTTTTCAAGCACAGTATTTTTAATTCTTTAGAAAATAAGAGTATAAAAGCTCAAATCAAACGTTTCACGATTGAACGTCTCCATGCATTCAGTTTAACATTCTACGAGTAAACCTGCAATATGAAAAAAAGTCTCCAAAAGGAAAAACAATGCTTATTGAGCTGAGAAGAATGTTGTTAAAATGATGGTTTTCAGGGTTTTGCAGCAGTAAATTAAAGAGGCTGAAGACATGACTAGTGCACCAACTCCAGAGTGAGCGTTAATGTGCGACAGAGTGAGAGCTAACGTGCGACAGAGTGAGAGCTAACGTGCGACAGAGTGAGAGCTAACGTGCGACAGAGTGAGAGCTAACGTGCGACAGAGTGAGAGTTAACGTGCGACAGAGTGAGAGCTAACGTGCGACAGAGTGAGAGTTAACGTGCGACAGAGTGAGAGCTAACGTGCGACAGAGTGAGAGCCAACGTGCGACAGAGTGAGAGTTAACGTGCGACAGAGTGAGAGCTAACGTGCGACAGAGTGAGAGCTAACGTGCGACAGAGTGAGAGTTAACGTGTGACAGAGTGAGAGCTAACGTGTGACAGAGTGAGAGTTAACGTGCGACAGAGTGAGAGTTAACGTGCGACAGAGTGAGAGCTAACGTGCGACAGAGTGAGAGCTAACGTGTGACAGAGTGAGAGCTAACGTGCGACAGAGTGAGAGTTAACGTGCGACAGAGTGAGAGTTAACGTGCGACAGAGTGAGAGCTAACGTGTGACAGAGTGAGAGCTAACGTGTGACAGAGTGAGAGCTAACGTGTGACAGAGTGAGAGCTAACGTGTGACAGAGTGAGAGTTAACGTGTGACAGAGTGAGAGCTAACGTGTGACAGAGTGAGAGCTAACGTGTGACAGAGTGAGAGCCAACGTGCGACAGAGTGAGAGTTAACGTGTGACAGAGTGAGAGCTAACGTGTGACAGAGTGAGAGCTAACGTGTGACAGAGTGAGAGCTAACGTGTGACAGAGTGAGAGCTAACGTGCGACAGAGTGAGCGTTAACGTGCGACAGAGTGAGCGTTAACGTGCGACAGAGTGAGAGCTAACGTGTGACAGAGTGAGAGCTAACGTGTGACAGAGTGAGAGTTAACGTGCGACAGAGTGAGAGTTAACGTGCGACAGAGTGAGAGCTAACGTGTGACAGAGTGAGAGCTAACGTGTGACAGAGTGAGAGTTAACGTGCGACAGAGTGAGAGTTAACGTGCGACAGAGTGAGAGCTAACGTGTGACAGAGTGAGAGCTAACGTGTGACAGAGTGAGAGCTAACGTGTGACAGAGTGAGAGCTAACGTGTGACAGAGTGAGAGTTAACGTGTGACAGAGTGAGAGCTAACGTGTGACAGAGTGAGAGCTAACGTGTGACAGAGTGAGAGCTAACGTGCGACAGAGTGAGCGTTAACGTGCGACAGAGTGAGCGTTAACGTGCGACAGAGTGAGAGCTAACGTGTGACAGAGTGCGGTGCAGCTGTGTGCAACTCGTACTGATGGCGCTGACAAAGTCATGGAAGAGAGCGTAGGTGAAGAGAGGCTCCGGCAGCTCTCTGAAGTACATCTTTAAAGCTCCCGTGGTCACATGGATGTCCTCCCATTTCTCATCAGTCAGGTTCACCGTCTCATCTAGACACACACACACACACACACACACAGCTATAATGGCAATATCCCAGGTAAAGGGGACACTACTTTGTGTTATGCAGTGCAGTAAAGGTAAACCTTTAATGTGTTGTTCCAGAGAGCAGCAACTTACCGTGGTTGACAACAAAGCGTAGTTTCTGTATGATGGCCAGGTTCCCACTAACTCTGTACAGCCCGTCTATACACAGACCTGCAAGGGATCATGGGAGGAAAACCTTCGTCACGGTCCACATTCTATGCCAGTGTTCTCATGAGCAGCAGTAAACCCCACCCTTCTTTTACTGCAGGTTACATTCCAACAACCACAGAGTCACTTCCTTCTACCGCGACACACTACTGAACCCACCGCTGCTCTCCACGTGGTCGATGCACATCTTCACAAAGATCGGCACCGTGTCGCTCTCCCTGTGACACAAGCTGGACAGACTGCAGCCGAACACCTGGTCTGAAGACACGGAGAGACAGAAGCACCGGCGTAAACAAAACAGTCCAATGAAGCTCGTTGCTTTGTTGCAATACTGTCCGTGTGTTGTTGACCCTCCCTGAGACGTGGTACTTTCTATAAAGCCGTCCTTTGTAAAACAAAGGACGGCTTTCCTTCTGTGGGCTCTTTAAGGCCAAGACACGTCATGGACCAGATCGACATTGTGACACGTCTGGTTAATTATTATAGGACTATAAAACATTCACTTCTTCTTCTTGCTGTGGGCAAACTGGCTCGTTGGAGTATGAATTAAATCACAATAGGACATCATTAAGGTTAGAACACACGGCTCGTACTCTTTGGTAGGTTTAGTGCACGATAAATGTCAAGACACTGTTGATATGTACAAACCACAGATGACAGAAAATGTGCAAATATAAATGAAAAGGTGCAAAGTTTGTTTCTGCTACAGCAGAGAACGCCTGCTTTCTATTTTCTGGTAAAATCAACTTGACGTTTATTGATTTCCTCAAAGAATAAATCGAACTTTTTGCTGCCCGTTATGGTGAATAATGAGTCTCGTCACAAGTTTGCGCTCCTCCGTACCTTTGATGTATCCCTTGTCCCTGACGGCCTGCAGGGTGGGGCGGCGGGTCAGGAACTTCTTCAGCTTGTGTCTGGTCTTCTTGTTGTCGGTGCCGTCCATGCTGGTGGAGGTCTTCATGGCTGCAGAGGACAGATGGGACAGCACAGTGTTGTCCACCACTCGTCTCAACACGCGGATCGCCATGACGGCCGCTCGATGTTTTGAGGGAAACTGATACGCGGTGCTTTTATAGGGCACGAGGGACACGCTGCGCTTTCACTTTCACTCTTGTGTAATTAAGTGTGCACCCTGTTCATTCACTCTGCCGTCATACTTGGCAATCTTTGACTTTTGATGATGTATTATCAGTTTAAATACAGCAAACGTGGCACGTGTTCAAACATCTGCTCAACACCATCAAACGGCTCACAGACCTCGGCCTTTCTTTGAGTCTCTCTGGTCTTTCTCCTTGTCGTTTTTCTCCGCACCGGGCGACTCCGGCATGTCCTCTTCAATGGCCTCGTCAGACTCCCAGGCCTAAGACACACACAGAGATCAGATACAGGTAGTAAACCAGGTAGTAAACCTCTACCTGCTGCACCGTCAGACTCTCAGGCCTGAGACACACACAGAGATCAGATACAGGTAGTAAACAGGTAGTAAACCTCTACCTGCTGCACCTTTAGACTCTCAGGACCGTAAAACTACACCTGAGCTGTTGACAGGAGAGTTGACCTGAAAACAAATGACTCACTTTCAAACTATTCTCAAGTTTTATTCAGTTGTTCAAATTATATTTCTGTTCCGTAGTTAGTCAAGTGGCTTTTTTTACTAGTGTTTTAATAACAACTAGGAAAACAACCAAATATACAAAGTAAACATGCGGACGTTATGTCAGCTGTGACAAAGTCCACTCTGTTCCTCCTCTGAACAACCGGGCACAATCTCCCCTGTAATCACAATAGTTATGGTGCAATAACTAATGACAGATGATATACAGTATGTATACTGCATGTCCCATCTGGTCCTCACATGGGTGCTGATGGTGTCCTGCAGTGTCCGGTACCAGTCGTTGACCAAGCCTTCGTTATCCGACTGGATCAGCAGCTCCGTGCCCTGACGAGTCTTCACCTGCAACCCGGAGAGACGATCAATTATTGATTGCGATCATCAGCTATGCCCTGATTGATTGTTTCTTTTCGCCTGTGTTCTCTGTAGATCTGTTAGTTCATCGTGTAAAACAAATGTTTCATGAATATCTTAACGGTTGGAGTCATTTTGAGAAGAGGCATCTTTGATATTTAGTGTTTCAGTAATAACACCTTGGAAAGGAGTTCACTCGTGCACCGAGGGGTGATGTAAAATACACCTGAAGGATCTTTCATTTATATTTCAGACATTTCTTTAATTATACAAACACACAGATTAAAAACGAGAACGATCTGGAGGAGATCTGCTCACCTCCATGACGTGCTTCTTGCTGGATTTGTCCTTGGAAGCCCATTCCACCGAGCCGCCCCTCAGGTCCACAGTGAACTCTGGTTTGGACTGAACGCCTCCGAACTGGACAGAGAGAGGAGACGGATCAGCCTCGGCTGTTCAACCAAAGCAGCAGATGGTTTAGAGGAGAGAAGATACGCTGCTTTGATGATGACGAACGTGGAGAGATTAAGATTCAAAGTTTGGATTCACCTTCAACTGGAGCTACGCCTTCCAGGAGAGCTGTGGAGCTCCGTTAGTGTGACGTGATAGTTATATGATACATGACTTCCATGGCTTTCCATAACGTACTAGAAGACTTGTTGAGTCACGTGATGGGTTTACATGCCGGATTGATCAGCATGTCTTTATCGAGAGAGCTAATTAACTGCAGAGAAAACTTTGCAGGAACTTTAGTTTCAAAGCCAAAGGAGTCAGTCGAGTTCTGCGCCATCAACCTACACACTGAAGCGAATCCTTCCCGTGTGATCAGAAAGCACGACGCACCAACAAAAACCTCCATTTCAAAGAAAACAACTCTGATTAAATCTAGTGATCCATGAACTTCATCTCGTCTAATAGTCTAAAATAAATACGTCTACTTTAAGTCAGAGTAGAACAATTACTGACGCAGTATTATCGTCGCTAATCTTTCCCCCCGATGCCGGTGACTCGTAACACGCAGAAGGGGTCGGGGGTCATGACGGACAGGAGGGAGGTGGCATGCAGAGGAAGAGGAGACAGAAGCACACGGGAGGAAGGAGGAAGCACATACAGAGGAGGCTCTGTCGGGCCCGGAGCAGCCAGAGGAGACGGCCGGGCGTTTCTTAGCGGACGGCCTCCAGTTACTCAACAGTGAGAGCAGAAACGCAGGGAAGGACTCACTGAGGTAGTATGGCTGCATGGACGGGAGGATGGGGTGTGGAGGTATGGAGAGAGAAGGAAAAGGAAACATCTCGGAGATTTAATTCAACCCCAACGCCCATCTGGTGACCCGACAAACCTCGAAATAAACTTTTACTGTCAAATGAAAAGGGGGCATCGAAAGTGAACCCTGCATCCGGAAAAAGGCACAACTGTACATCTCGTCATGTGAATGAACAGTGAACTAGTGAAAGGACAGTACAAGCTTCCTGTCACTCACCCAGCTGGTCCCGCCTCCTTGGCCTTTGGCGAATAGCAGCGTGGACCCTTGCAGCACGGTCCAGGAAGACGTCCAGTTCTTCCTGCAACAGATGGTTCACGAACACTGTCAAAATACTGAAGGCAACTTTGAGAATGTGACAAAACAAGAATCCAATCATGAATTGGCGCTGTAGCGTTGCTAAAGGTCATCAAATCTTCGCAGGAAACCTTTAAAAGTAACTCTGCAGACGTCAGAATAATGTCAACGTGGGTCGATTCCGAGTCCGTGCCACTCACCGTACTTTCTTGCCGTGCTCGGTGATCTTTGTCACGTTCAGGACGCCGCACTTTTCAGACGGCTGGAGAGAAACAGAAGGACACACTGAAGAACGGGTGACGTACACATCCATCACTGATTCAGAACCACAGCAGGATGACGGGAGAGAAAAGGAAATATCGGTAAACAACAAGAGTGTTACTCCGTCGGAAAAAAAACACCACCACAACACCACCCCTCCACCAGAACAATCGCAGCCTTCAGCTGGAAGGAGAACCATTATTTCCACTGAAGAAAGACAAGCGACGGAACTCTGGAAAGTGCACAGAGACATCAGATTAAATCAAATGAGAAAAAGATAAGCCTTGAGCAGATCTTCTGTTTCAGATTATAAACACACAGGTCGATCTTTGGGGAAACGCAGACGATCAACGCACCCAGGAACAATTTGTCCAAGTTCAGTTCTGCTTATTAACATGGATTCTACACAGGCTCAAGCTAAAATGTGTTCTCCGACTGTAACTGTAATTTCTGTGTGATGTGAGACGTCAAAGGTAAACTGGGACAAAATCCTCTTCTCTATTGATTTCCACATCTTCTGTGCCTGTGTAGAAACCCTGCAATGAGCTGCCGACAACCAGGGCCCAAGTTAACAAGTTAACCCCCCTGCAGGACGGAGCCTGGTGGGTGGGGGGGGGGGGGGGAGGCGAAGGGGTGAGTACTAACAGAGTCGGGGGGCTTGGGAGACGAAGGGCAGGAGTCGGAGTCGGGGGAGGAGGGCTTGGGGCCCAGAGGAGCGTCCTAGTGAGGAGACAGGGATGGAGGAAAACAAAAAACACACACACACACACACACACACACACACACACACACACACACACACACACACACACACACACACACACACACACACACACACACACACACAGTCACAGTCACTAACAGCAGAAGGTTAATGAGAAGATGATGAGAGGTTAAGAGCACACAGACAGTTCAAGGAGTGCGATGGCAATTAGCAGCGAGATTACAACTGTAAAAAGTGTGTCGAGTACCTGTGTGATGTCCGGGAGGTGCAGATGGATTATTAATTAGATTAGTGGAGGCAGGTATTCATCACAGTGCTCATGCTACTTCACTTGTGTATCATTGTGGTTAAAAGCCTCATCAGGTTTGCGATTGAATGATTGAAATGAACAGACTGAGGTAATCATGAAGACGGGGATGTGATTATCTCTCCGGCTGCGTGATTGTTATCATGCGAGTTGATTCGTCTGCTCGGATTAAGGGACAAGCCGCTGATTGGTCGGTCCGACGGGCCACTGACTTGGTGTTTGTACGGGTGTCGGCGGGCCGAGCCTGCGCGGAAACGCCTGGTTTTTGACAGCCGCTGCGAAGCAAAACCAGTCTACAACTGAAACTGTGGACTCGTGTGACAAACAGTGAACGCATCTCACACCAGCTCCATCTGGAACACACTCGTTCTGCACAGGCCATACCCATAACGCCACTGGCAGGTGTTAAAGATAACTTTTCCGCAAAAAGTGTGTTTGCAGTGTGTCAGACCTTGTCGTTGGCGTCTTGGATGAAGGCGCTGTGTCTCCACTTGGTGAGGACGATGGGATCGACGTGTTTCCTGTCCAGACTGTAGCTCTTCAGAGCGTCTCCAGACGGCTGGGGGGGGGAGTGGTTGTACTGGATGGGAGGAGACAGGGAGTCATTCTGCATCGATGTACTTTTAATTCTACCTCCTACGAATGTAAACACAGAGGGCTTTTGTAACTACAATAACAAGTCCTCCTAATGGAATGCGTGTGCCTGATTCTGCAGAAAGCCACCACGATGGTGTAAGTCACAAAGTGGAGCTGCAATAAAGATTCACAGATTCTCAGTAGTCTCTTTTTGGTTTTGGACTGATTGTTGGACAGAGAAAGTAACTTGTAGTGGACCCGAATCTTCAAATTGTTTATCCTAAAAAATGACTCGATAATGCAAACAATCATTGGGGATTTGCTCTCTTGTAAAACTGAGCATGCAACATTCAGTTTTACTAAAGTCCCATCTGCTGCGGAGTCTTACCTTCGGCAGCTCCCATTCTGACCTGGAACCATCTGCGCTGTAGTAATACGGTCTGCCCTGCTCATCCACGTGTTTTAACCACTGGAGGCGAACACACGGACAACACGCGTTAGTGCGAGTCCTCGCATCACGCAAATATATGAGCAAGAACATCACAACTACTGACCAACAGACAGACTTTAACGTTTAAATGTTGCAAATGGATCACAGTGCTGTGGTGAGTTCAAGTCCTGTACCGTAAGTCCTCACTTTTCTTTAAATCTGTACAATAAATCTGATGTTTTCTTATCTGCATGAGTGAATAAAAGTCTTTCATGATAATGAGGAATTGGTGTGCGATGAGGGAAATAGCAGAAAAGAGTATTTCCATCCTTCCTCTAGTAGTTGTATTCATTCTCGTGCTTCATCTGCGTGGAGGAGACATTTGCGTTGTGCCCTTTAGGAGGAATTTAACCGTGAAATCAACCCAAGAAGCCGCTCCCACATGCATTCCCAGAAAGCACCACAGTGGAGCGACAGCAGGTCAGCCGGTACCTTCTCGTTGGTATGGTCGCTGACGTACAGCGTGTGGCCGTGCTCGTCCATCTCCTCAGACCAGCCGCGCGGCGGCGACCCATACTGACTGTCTGACTGGCTAGAGTAGGTACTGAAGCAGGTGTCCTCCGACGACAGAGGCTGGAGGCGGCCGATGGAGAGCGAGAGGAAGGGAAAGAAAGACGGCGAGAGCGAGAGAGGAGTGGTCTACCATCGAGGAGAGAGGAGAGAAAGAGAAGGATATCTTTCACCACAGAGTCACAGAGGAGAAACACCAAACCACCATCTTCAACAGAGAACCAGCACACCCAACAGAAACCACTCATGTCCATGCTTGATTTGGGAGAAAGTCTGGAGCTGACACAGAATGATTAAGTAACAGTGACTGCCTGTCTCCTGTAGGGGGCAGTGTGGTACAGACATTTCATGTTCAGAGACGACTCCCAAGTGACTCATCTATTATGAGCGTTGATCACAAAACACATTATTCCCCGTTCCTCAAAAGCCGTCATTTCCACCACGCAAAAGAAACGCTGCATGTGTTTTGTTTCTGAAAGAAAGACAGAACTTTCCTTTTCTCTGAGATGTTTGATCTTTTGTCAGAGCTGAAAGAATAAGTTTAGATGCCTCCCCCTGACTGCATGTACAGCGTCGTTAATCACAAGTACTGACACGCTGTATTTGTTATCCATTTAATATTCTGAGTGTTACTGTAATTCTACGCTTGTGAGAAGCAGATCGAGTTTAGAGCGGCAACATCGTTGCAGCTCATTTTGGCCGTCCATCTGTCACTGGTTTAGTTTAATACTTTACGGTGGAAATTATGATTCTGCATCGACTAAATCTAAGAATTAAGTTTGACTCGAGAGTCGAGGTTTAATTAATTAAGTTAATACTTTGTCAGAGAAGCTGTTCAGAGCCGTTGTTTACGTTTGAGTCACAGCTGCTTCCTGTGGTGATTCACGTGTGACGGAACCCAAGAGATCCACAAACTCATCTCCACATTTCTCAAATTCCTACGTCCTACTACCTCCACTTCTGAGCTGCAATGATTGCATCTGTGTTTGCACTCATGCAAACATGGAGAACCCCCCCCGCACGACTTTACATGTGTCGCCACATGTAAAGTCAGTTTTGACTAATGAGAAGATTGCCGACAATCCAGACAGCCACGCGTTACTAAAGAGCCGTTGTCTTGCTTTGATTGTAAGTTCACTCAGTTACCAGTGTAGACTGGCTCTTGAAGTTCCTCATACAGATAGATAAGAGTAATGTGTAAAGCCCACGTGTGTGTGTGTGTGTGTGTGTGTGTGTCATGAAACCCGCTGTACTCGATCCGTACCTCGGAGCTCTCTCCTACGCTTTGGCACTCTCTGGAGCTGCCGGTGCTGGAGTCCTTGGCTCGCGGCGGCTTCCAGGTCCTCTCCTGGGTGGACCGGTTGTAGTAGAAGTGCCGGCCGTTCTGGTCCTTGTAGGTCTCCCACTCGCCCATCACGTGGAGGCAGGAGCCGGAGGGGGAAGGGGGCCGGTTGGTCTGGGTGATCTTCAGCTCCTGGAGGTTGGTGTAGACGGGCGACTCGGAGCGGCCGCGGCCCGACGAAGACACCGTCTGATGGGGAGAGAAGAAACACAGAGAGGTGTGAGTCATCTGCGAGTGCATTTAAGTCGGTTACATAATCAGGGAAAAGTTCCTCGACAGAGAAATTCACAGCTTTCACAGTGCAAATCAACAGCTGCACGGGCAAGCTGGCGAACTGTTTCATCCAGAAACACTTTAAAAACAGCGCCTGAGCGCACATCAATCACCTCACCCCCGCACTGTTAATGCCGGGTTCCTACTGAGCTCCACAAGAAGTCAATCACTTCATCTTTCGGCCTACATTGTTTCCTGAGTGGCATCGGAGCCGAGAGGAAGTGACTGAAATGTTAAGTTAAATGTTAAGTTAAAGCTGACATAGCCAGTGTTGACCGCAGAGGAGCAGAGCTTTGAATGAAGGGGGGGGGGGGGGGGGGGGGAGAGGAGGAGGAGGAGGAGGAGGAGGAGGAGGAGGAGGAAGTGTTGTTGTATAACTGACAGTGACCAGATTCAGGTAGAAATAAGGAAGTGAAACTGACTATCACGACACATTGGTGGTGCTTTCTGTCCAGCTACGAACAATGAGCTGTTTTTTTAGTACAAGTATATGATTATGTGGTTAAATCTGTAACCTCTAATGTGTGTGTTGATTTGGAAAAGGCCTGGCTGTATTACCAGTATTCTGTGGTATTGAAATGGGAGCGATACCTGCTGGTCATCACGAACATCAACTCAAAACAGAGTTCATACATGAATAGAGAAAATAATCCACACATCTCTCTGGACACTAACCGCAGGAAGGTCTGTAAGAAATGATTATTTTTCATTGATACATTATTTTCCGAATAATTGATCATTTATTCAATTAATCACAAGAGCTAAATCACACATTTTCGGATGTCTTCAAATTGCTTTTTCGCCGTAAAACAAAGAGAGATGGTGGACGATGGTTTGAATTACAACAGCATGGATTTAAAAGTGAGCTCCCGTATCGAGTTGAACTCCAACATTTCCGCCGCTGTAGTGCAGCCGGCGTGCTGCTGATCACAGAGCCTCCGACGCCAGACTGATCCAGTCAACGGGCTGCTTGTCATGATTCTTTCATGCCGGCATTACTGCAGAGCAGCGGGGCAGAGAGAGAGAGAATAATGGCGGTGCCCCGAGGCCTCCTGACACCGGCTCCGTGATGTGTTTATTGCACACGGATCAATAGGGATGAAATATTCAGGAGCCCAGCAAACAGCTGGGAGGAACCCGAGAGGATCGACTGTTCAATGGACTTGATGAAGACCAAGACGCGTGCTGTTCACAACAGTATCGCAGCACGACAAACTAAAGGTGGCGAGTGCTTATATTATACACTTCATCCACAATCAGGCTCAGTTTCTTCGACCTGAAAAGACTTCGGAAGCAAGTTCTACTGTTGAGCCATTAAGCAAAGCACTAGACTTTCAGAATAAAACACTGCTCTTAGGGCTGAAAGAAAATATTGATACACTTTAGTATCGCGATACGTTTTATGATACTGTGTCGATTCTCAAAAACATTAAATTAAAGATTTTTAATCCATAGTTTACATGCAAAGATCGTAGACTGTATAACAAAGTGGACGTAGTCGTCGTGACGTCGCCCATTGGTTTGGTGATTGCCGTTATGAAGCCTCGAGTTCGACAATTTCGCCGTTGCCATTCTGGATTAAGGCCGTCGCCAAGTCTTTTTCGCAAACAATGAACGGAAGTTACCAGATTTGGACTGCTAGCAGCAACGACCTGTCAATCACAGTAAGCCCCGCCCTAAAGCATCCCCTGCTTCATGGTCTGTGTGACTCTAAATGGACCATCATTTGCTAAATGAGCATCATGCTGTATTGAAGAAGACTTGAAATTAGAGATTGAGACATAAACTCATGTTTACTGAGGTAATAAATCAAGAGACAAGTAGAGTCATTTTCTCATAGACTTCTATACAACCAGAGGAGTCGCCCCCTGGTGGACATGGATGGATGATACGGGGACCGTGATAAATGCAGATTCCACTGTTCGGGTTGCATAAAAAAAGTAAACATGTTTAACTCAGATTTCATGCATACAGCAGAGTGTTTATACTATGACGGATTTTGTAAAACTTAAAAAAAAAAAAAAATCACAAGATATTGAATCCTAGCCCCTGTATCATGATATGTATCGTTAAGTTGAGCTCAATAGATGAAAATATATAAGATACTACCTCTGGCGGTGAACAACTAGTAAACACATCGTCCTCTTCATGTATCAAGAATGCTCGACAAAAGCTTCTCCGGAACCGGATCGCTGCCATGGTCCCGGCTTCAGATTCTGACTGCGGTGCAGCGTTCACTGGTGACACTGCTCTGTGGTCTTCCTGTGTAATCCTGAGCAAACATGTGATTAAGTGCGTGGATCAGTCGAAGGGGAAGTCCTGGTGGCCAATGGACCGTTAAAAACAAGCGCCAGCAGTTATGTAGCATCCCACAAAACCACATTCTCCTCCCAAAGCTCTTCTGGAATTAAAACTTCACTCAAGTGGTTCGGAAGCGCAATAAACTTCACACAATGATGTTTAACATTTAACTTTTTTTAAATGTTCTAGATTATAAAGAACCTGATGGAATAAGTGCCAGGTTTAAGAGCGATTTAAAGTAGAGATACAGCTGGGTGCAACTCAATACAAGGAGAACATTATGTTCTTTCTGCAGTCGAACAAACGTCTTACATCCTCAAATGGCAACTTAACAGCAATATCAAGACAGAGCTGTAATGTCAGACTGGGGAAATGTTGATAGAATTGGTTTTTAAACTGGTTTTACAGGCCAGACGGTTGTGAAAACCTCTCAGTCTGAAGGCCATGTGGAGCCGGAGCACAACCACTAAAACTGCAGCTCGGTCTTCCAGCGGCAGCAGCAATCGTCAACTACCAGCACTCATTATGTAACCGGAGGCTGCACCGCCACGTCGGCTCATTAAAAACGCTCCGGGTGTCTCCGTGACTCCATTACAGCGGCGGTGTGTTGCTGAGCAGCTGGTGCTGGACATCTGGCGTGAACGGGTCGACTAGCTGATCAATACTGAGCTCTACGACCACTGAACCGCAGACATCAAGAGGTCGACCTCCGACGGCGAGGCGGAGCTGCTCTCTTTCGGAGTACTCGAGCTGTGCAAGTGGTGTCGTGTACTCTGGAGCGGAGCATCATCTGGGCTTTCAGAAGGAAAAGTCTCTCTCTGTGTGGGTTACGTTGGTCCGATGAACAGACGTAAGCAGCATCGTCAAAGACGAGCAACGCAATTAGGAAATATGAGGTAATAAAATGTAAAGAGACACGTCGCCGAGCTTAAAATGATGTCGCGTGGGCTGTTAACGTTGAGAGAAAGCTTTAGATTACTCTTCATCGACACATTCAGCATTTTAAATCTGTTCACTGCTCAAAGTTAAACAAACTAAACAACCACGGTGAGGCTTTTTGACGACAAAGCATTTTGAATTTGCTGGATTGCTTCATTCACCAGACTGTTCAAATGATTAAAACTGATGGCTGGCACATAAACCTATAGTGTGGGTACATTTTACACGTCATTTATCAAGCAAAGAGGTCATACATTCTCTGGTTCCACTATTACGAGCTGAACAACTCATTTAAAATAAATCTCTTTGGGGAATTGTCAGACGCACCTCTCACGGTTTTCTGACATTGTGCGGAGTCGACAATTTGATTAACTTGTGGAAAAACTAGAATTGATTTGATTACAGTACTGACCAGTCAATCTCAACCACAACACCTACAGCAGTCAGCAATGAGGAGCAGCGGGTCTCAACTGCAGCAGCAAATCAACATTTGTGATCAGCGCGCTGCTAATGTCCCGTCTGAAGCCGGAGCAGCAGTTAATGAGCGGAGAGTGAAGCTGCCGGCTCCAGATAGATGGACCTGCACAGTCTTATCTGTGTCGCCTGCAGCAGAATAATAACCAACTGGTCCAGTGTTCCTCCAGCCGGAGATAAAAACCACGTCAGAGACACACAGAGAGAGGAGACTGCAGCTTCGGGCACCGACTGCATCACAGCTAATATCAGATGCAAATGGCTGCAGATGCTTTAGCGTCACATAGTTTATATTCACACGAGTCTGGTGTGAGATTCTGAACACTCATTTTAATGCAACGCTGTTGTCCTGATTCACAAAGTAGAACTGCTGGGTTGCTTTCTGTGTTTTTTTAAAAAGCCCGTCTTCCATTTTTTGGTTACTTTGCAATGTCGGCAGTTATTGCCAATGCTGAATTAGCAACTTTTTCTGCAGGATTTCCCGCCGTTGAAGCAGGATTTCATCATCTATAAAAAGGGACATGCACATGCATAGCATCGAATAGCGCCCCCTCTCTGAAATGACTTGTGATCGGCCAAAGTCTCCCGTCACGGGCAACATTTCCTAAAGTCTGAAAACAGCTCAGTCGAGTTCTCTCTCAGACCATTGAATTAGAATATGCTCAAATGTTAAGAAGCTACCTTGCCCAGCTTTAAAACAAAAAAAAGATACTCAAAATCGCAATGATTAAAGCAGCAAAGCTCTTTATCTGGAGCAGCCATGTGTCGTAGTTTTTATTAACTCTGGGAAGAGTAAATACATCTTTTAGTATCATCATGTTCACCACTAAAGGCTGATGAGTTGGATGTACAATGGGGAACATCATAACTTCTAAATAACTATATGACAACATTAAAAACTTAAGCTGTGTATTTATTCCACAGGCAACGTTGTTTAAGGTGTACAGACGTCTTCAGCCGATACCAAACTAATGGAATCACTCAGAATCCCCCAAAATATAGATCGTTAAAAAGCTTCTCTGTGTTCTAACATCAGAGAGACGGCTGCAGATCAGCAGCAGTGTAGGCATCAGTGTCCTTTAGGTGGCAGGCTGAACACTAAGTTTGTGAAATCTTAAAAAGGGATTGGCCAGTGACGGAGGAGGAAGAGGAGGAGGAGCTCCTCATGTTCACCCTCCTCCCTCCTCCCCTTTACTGTTTGACACAGAGGAACCTGCTATGCTGCATACCTGCAGGGAGCTGAGCCACGCAAACACACACTTTGATGCCAACCTTGTGCGACCGATGTACGAAAAATGTGCAAGTCCACACATGTACACACGTTTCCACAAGAACACACAAAGACAGAACGCCTACCTCGCGTCTACTTCCTCCATTCAGGTTCACAGCTGCAAAGTGATTAACATCTTTGGCAGATATTCCCATAACATCTGCAGAAAATGTTTCTTAATATTTCCCCCACTATAGCAGACTTGTTTCCTTAATTAATTTAGGATCTGGACCACATTCCCATAAGACACGAATCTGCCAAGGAAAGCTTTGCAGAGCTACTTTTAGCATGGTGGACAAAAGAAGAAACACCAATATTTACCACAGACGCATGAGTCAATACGAGACTCATGCTACAACAAACATGCATTCAAAGTCATGATGAATGAATTTGATGAAGAGTTCCTTCTATCTGAGCTGATTAAAGCTCATTTCTTTGTGTAAATCAGTGTAATTTCATTCCCATATCAGATATCCGTTTGGGAGGAAGTAGTTCCTGGTATAATAGCGCTGGGTGCTAGATTTAAATGATTGAATGTGGGAGAAACGACCAGTGAAACCAGTCAGGAGAGAGAAACAGGAAGAAAGAGTTTCATGAGAGAGCAGTTGTGTGCAAGGAAAATGCAGAGGCTGTCTTTCCGGGTAAAATTGCATCACAGATATAATTCAAAAAGCAGATTGAATGCTATTTGTGAAGTCTCTCGACATGTACTTTCTAACTTCAGGTCAGTAAGTCTTATTCATATTCATGGTGTAGGAAGCACTGATGTAAGAAAGAGGAGGAAAGCGTACAAACAATTAACCGGGAGCACAAAAAGTTCAAACATGCCATCCTCAAGAGACCCCGGTGTCTCGTCCAGTCTGAGGTAATCTCACAATAAATAATAATAGGGCAGAATAGGGCGGTCTGCAAACCGCAGACAAACACACGGCAAGTCAACACAAGAAGGCCTCGAAACGCTGGCACCACCCAAAGGCAATTATACCACTCCAGAGCAATTACATTCAACGGGAGCAAAGAGAGGAGACGGTGAATCTCCTGAGGTGAGTTAGAGCTCAGAGGCAGGAAGCAGTGACCACGGGACACTTGGCCGGTAGCCACGGCCATATTTAGGGCAAAAAAGAAAGAAAAGAACCAACATGCGTCACACTCCCATGTGTCCGTTACTGGTGCTGATCTCCACATTCGATTCAATTCTGATTCAGGAAAGTCTCCATGAGCTTCAATTCCATTTTGTTAAGAGCGACCTACATCCTATAAACACCACCACCGCGTAGATAACTTGTATGTATTTGAAGTATATTACAGTTTAGTTGTTCTTTGAAGGTCTACACAGTAACAGAGCAGAGAGGAGGGCTGTACGGTGCCCTCTTTTACATAATCCCGCCTGAGTGCAGTCTGTCAGAGACGAGGGTCCACAGAGGAATCCTGGTCTTGTTCCGAGTCTATCTCTGATCCACTCGTGTCTCTACACGCTTTGCAAATGGGTCAAATGTAAGAGACGGCAGGAGGGAGAGGAAGGAACTCAGAAAGTGATGCAGGAAGACGTTCCGAAAGAGAAAGGCCAGCTATGCTACATCATCACACAACCTCTGAATTCAACACAGTGAAGTGCAAAAGTTTGGGTCATGGGTTTAGTTTAGTACATGAATACAGTTCATTATGTAAGGGTTTGTACTATATATTAAAGATTTGCTGATGAGTCATTGAGACTTATTGTCAAACATTGAGCTCTTTGTGATGCAGCCAATTAACCGACCAACCCACATTGCCTCATGAATCCACTGAGCTCTGTGTGTTTTAGGCGTGTGCGGAGGGTTTGTCATCGTGCACACACAATTAATTCATCTTTCATTGCAAAGAGAGGTTAAAGAATGTGGCATTCGTGTTACAAAGTACTCTAATCTCTGGGCGTTGGCCAACGTAGCACGTTGCCAGATGATGTTGCATTGGCACTTTGACAAGAGTTGAACTTTTTAAGTCGGAGACCTCTGCTTCGGAACCAGGCGGGAGCCTCCGGTTATGAAAAGTGAAGGCAATGGGGAAGGGTCCTAAAACGTGCATTCTCTCCAGTGTCCACCAGGGGGCGACTCCTCTGGTTGTGTAGAAGTCTATAGAAAATGACTACTTCTCTCTTGATTTATTCCCTCAGTAAACATTGTGAACATGAGTTTATGTCTCAATCTCTAGTTTCAAGTCTTCTTCAATGCAGCATGATGTTCATTTAGTAAATGATGGTCCATTTAGAGTCAAATAGACCATAAAGCAGAGGATGCTTTAGGGCGGGGCTACCAGAGGTGTATCAGAGGTGTATCACTGGATACAGTCGACTGGATTGCATGACTAAATGTACAAAAGTGCACGAGTAAAAGTGACACATTGGTGAATAGTGTTGGCACTGCCCAAGTGTAGGAGGAGAGGAACGTTTCCAGATGTGTTGCTTATTGAATAGTGTGTGTGAGCGTGTGTGTGGAGACCCAGCTGTCTGACGCTGCTCTGCTCTCTCCACAGGGGACTCGGGGGTTTCCCCTGAAGGCTGAGACACGACGCTTGAAGTCACAATCACCGTTTGTTTAAAAACAGAGAATCACATTTTACAGAAAGACGCCTCGCTGACATTTTTAAACCATAGAGAGTTAAAACCAAGTGAGTGGGAAGGGGTTCAGTGTTGCTCGCTGACATATTCCCCCGAGGCTTGAAGCTTTTTTTAAATAGTCTCAAAAAAATGGCCGTGCAACATTCTCAGTTGACTTTACGATCAGCTGTGTGTGGGGTTTCTGCCCGAGGCCACACAGCAGAACCAGCTCGAGGGGAACAGAGCAGCCGACAGCCTCCACCCAATGATTAATCCTCCAACTCCATCTACCTGACTGGTCGCAGCTAATGACGCTAACTCTAGTGCGGGGGGTCCGCTGAGGACAGCCGGCGTGTGTGAGAGATTATATAAGAGGGTAGCAGGGGGACAGGTGTGATCACTCCTCAGGACACATAATGCAATGAGATGGATGTGACTTAGAAAAGAGGCGTGCTGTGTGTAGCTTTTACGCTCCAATCTGAGCTCAGTGGAGGATTCAATGTTTCTATCTAACATTGAGCTCCGTTGCTAGGTAGAAAGTGAATCTTCAAAAATGAAATCGATGCCAGAAAAAACATGAGATCAAAGTCCTTCTGTGCAAGTGAAAACAGAATAACCTAAATTAGAAAGGTAAGGTTTTTTCGAGACTCCGCTGAGATGAGCCCATCTGCTGCTGTTTGGGTTCTATCATTCAGAAATAACTAGAGGACGTGCGTGCGTGCGTGCGTGTGTGTGTGTGCGTGTGTGTGTGTGTGTGTGTGTGTGTGTGTGTTTTCCCTCTGTGGCAGACAGGGCACACACATGTCGTCCACTTCCCATCCAGCAGCACATTAGGGAACACAAGCTGGAACAAACAGCCTGGAGTCTACTGACAACAGCCTGATATATATTGTTAAAACTAGAACAGTAGCATTTCTCTGCCATACAGCACACTGTTTATCTCAAGTAACACTCATAATATTCAGCTGATTTCATACGGACATTGTTGGAAAGTTCATTTCAGTTCTAAAGCTACTGTTGGCATTGATTACACTTCAATTCATTTGTGATTCCAACATCTTAATTTGACATTGGCGCAATCTATGTGTTACAAAGTATGTATATCATGTTAATGAGTTATCACTCGACGAGATAACGACCTGAAAACATCAGATCCGTGTGCAGCGAAGAGGAGAACCTTCCTCAAACTGACACAAGAAAAAAACATAAATAAAATATTTCCATCACGTTTTCCATCGCTTGAGATCTTTTGATTACTTAATCTCATTGCGTCTTCTTCTGCAGTGGGTTGAAGGCACCCGACAGACAGCGCAACGTTTTACCTCCATGCACCAACTCATCAACATTCAGTTACTTTTACAGGCTTTTTTGGGGTTAAATTCTGACGGAAACTCGACTGCGTCCTTAGCTTTGATCAGTGGAGAGTGAAGGACTGGTAGCAGTGTGTATATATCATTCAGAAAAATTCAAAGTATAGTATGTTGAATAAAGTCATAGTATAGCATGTCGAAAAAAGTCCTGAAGTCAACAATGATGTAATTTTCATTGTCATTTGCAGGGGTAGGATTTTTCCAGAGCTAACACACTATGAGGTTGTGGTCCTTTGACAGCTTTGGCTCGCATGTGGCTTTAACACGTGCGAGGCATTTCTTTGACAGCTACACTACCCAGCCCTCGGGACACTAAAGACAAAGGCCAGACTTTGTTGAAAGCTCTAGCTGAGTTCATCAAACTGCACACTGAAATGAATCAATCAGATTAATGTCCAGAACAAAAACAATCAAATGTACTGAGAGCAATCCTTCCAGTCAACAGGAAACAACTCACCACTGACTGTGACAAACCACCGAACAGTGTACCGAGTATTGAGCTGAACCCTCCTCATCCCGTCAGATGTCACTACCACACACACACAGCTTCAGTGTGGAGCAGCTGGACGACACTGAATGGGTTAAGAACAGAACTGAGTATTATTCCTTCAAACACAGACGCGGGTCCTTTAAAGGCCGTCGGGTCGACTGTGCCGGGTGTCCATTCATGGACATTGAATGAGGCAATTTGCTCATGAACCCACTAGACAGTGACTCAACACATCCAGTACACTGAGCTCAGATCAGTGAAACCGACCACGATAACAGGAGGTAAGTGTTTAAACCCAAAAGTACCAAGACTGTTTCTGGACTGGTCTTCTTCAAATAGTATCGGGACCTCACTCCCCTATTATTCACACATACTATGGCTTATAAAGGTTATTTAAATGCTGAGCTACTATGTAATGATACTATGTATACTGTAGAAATGGGCTCTACATACAAAATAGTGACAAACATCCAATCAAAACTCTACAAACAACATCCATTCTGCTAAGTGAAGCAGCAGCAATCTTCCACAGTCTTACCTGAGCTCTTCATACCTTCAGCCTTTTACTTTTTCTTCTATTATTCTGTGAATAGAAGTGTGCGATAGACAGTCAAAGCCCCGACACCATGACACAGAATGTGACCGGACACGAGCTTTATATGGTGGTACCAATAATGGAACGATAACGTCACGCGTAGACGTAGCAGTGGACGTCGTACATGAGTGGGTGCTGGAAAACAGTGAGTCACGCCTGAGAAATGACCAAACACAGCAGAACACAGAAAATCAAGGGACCACTGCGAGATGATTATGTGTCTGAAGAAAGAGAACCGTGGTGCTATAGCGCCAACGCTGATGGCGCTTCTTGTTTCTCACTCACAGACTTGGTTTGAATCCATTAGAACATGATTAAAACTACAGTCACAGTTGTTTGCCTCCACCAGCCCGTCAAGTAGCAGTTCAGCACCACGTCTGTCCGAAATACCATCACTTCATCACGTTATCCTGTTGGACATTCGTGTGAAATGGTCTAAGTTAGCAGATGAATTCTTGGTGTTTTGTGAGGTCACAGTGATCTTTCTCCTGTTCAACAGATTTATAAACGCACAGCGGGAGAAGACGACGACAAGCCGTTTTCAGTTTCAGACCGCCAGTTAAACAGACTGTTACGCAGCGAGTGAAGAGGACTATAATTGCGACGCGGGGAAGGTGAGCAGCAGCATGCAAACGACAAAATGACAGAGCAATTAGAAAAGGCTGGGAGTGTAATTAAGCTCGACAATGTGCCCAAATATTCCCACTAGTCTTAACACAATGTCAACAATGTCGCAAAGTAATTGTCGGTGAGTAATGAGGAGGAAATAACACACGACGAGAGACAATCAGTGCAAAGATACAGAAGAACCCTCAAACTGAGGAACACTAGACATAATGAAAACTATTTAGTGTCATTGTTGTTTTAATGTGGAGTAAATCTGCATCTCTTTCAGTCCCTGTAGGTAACCAGAGAGCTGGAGGAACCACAGCAGGCAGATACTTTTGTGCCTTTTTACTCCCCCCATCGTTCACCTTCTTCCTTTTTTTGTGCATCTTTTCCTCAAAATCTTTCACAGCTCTTTTTGTTCACCTGGGAATCAAGTATCGACTCGTCTCTGCACACCTTGAAGAATGTGGTGAAGAGAGAGAGACTTCTTCACCTCCTCCAGCTCCAGAGAGGAGGCCACGTGTCCACATGCCTCGACAGCACACCTCTTTATGGAGGAGGAGGAGAGTAAAGAGGGCAGGTATGAGGAAGATGATCCCCCAGCTAAGGATGATCCTTCATCCTGCCTGTAGCATGTCACGACGACTCCTTTTAAAAAACACTTCATGAGCTCAGGTTGAGAAGCTAGTGTGCAAAACTGACACGCAAAGTCCTGCTACAAGACTCAGTTTCATCAGGTTTTATCACGTCAGATGAGGATTTAAGTACTATTTAACCAGCTCTAAAGTTTGATATTTAAGGGGGTCATCCACCCTAAAACACTAGTAAACCATCAGCTACCTCATGTCCCACTATAACCACCTTATATATTCATCATACCAGTGGTGATGAGGTAATGTCTCAGTCCGTAACGCATAGAACAGCAATGATGTAAATGCTGCTGCAAGGCGCCAAATAACTGAGCAATGCCTCAGCAAAAAACATGATTTAAACAAAGCTGGATTTAAAATACTTAAAAAATGTTTCATGGGGAAGGAAAAGCATTCAACATGCTCGTTTAACTCAAGGTGTCTGGATGAGTAATACTCAACATAAACATAACATTTCTTTATGTTTGTTATCAAAAAGCTATACGACATATTCCAAATGCAACTTTATGCAGCATGCATGGTTTTCTAAATCTTGTCTCTGCAGAGAGTCCGTCAACCTTTCTCAATAGTTCATGTTCAGACATTAAGATCATTTGCAGGATGCAAGGAGGTTGGCATGAGAACAAGAAGCCCGTCATGGTGGTCATGCACCTCGTCCCAGCTGTAGGCGGTAGCTCCGAGCAGCTATTGTGACCAACACTAAAAGAAAGCACAAATCTGAGGAGCACAGGGACGACGAGGTACAAAAAGCGGGAGAATTCATGCGTCGTCAGCTGCTCGTCTTCAAAATGACTTCTGGCAGTTTTCCCATCGACGGGCTTTTCACTACACATGCAAGGCCGCTGTGATAGGCACGCAGGGAAGCAGACAGATAGCAGGGAAATGATGCAGCAGTGAAAACAATCCAACAGGGAGCTCCGAGGAAACACTGCACCAGACGGACATGTTCCAACCTGAACCACGAAGCCCTCGGGAGCTCTCAGGTGTAAGTGATGGAGCAGTAACAAAGATGGCATTAGTGAAGGAGACTCAGAACTACCAAAGTCTGTGAATCAATCCAGATGTGAGTGATGCAGCTCCAGCAGAGGTTCATTCATCTCTGGAACCACAGATGTTAATATTTGGTGACACTCGCTGAGGTTGAACTGTGACAGAGATCCAGTGTTCTCCACAACAAGCGTCCAGTGAGACAAATAGAAAAACAATCAGATAAGTGAAGAAGAAGAACAAGGCTGAAGGGGAACAACAAAGCGACGTCTAACAGCAGGATTTCAGCAAATTTGAGTTTATATGCCAGGTATATGATGGCCAAAACTACAGACTCAAACTGTATGATGATAGTCTCTTGATGTCAGTTTTTGTATTTAAAAGTTGGTTTTGGGAGTTTTTCCTTCTTTACTGTGTGGGACAAATAAAAGAAGGAACATGCTCTGAGTCAGGATGAACCACAAACGCTGATAAAACACAAAGCCACAGCTGCTTCCATATTTGTAAGATTTAAAGGCTCACCCTCAACACGTCACTGATACATTTACTCTATTACAGTGAGAAGCACAGCAGCAAGGAGACGGATCAGATTCAGCTTGCACTTAAATAATGACAAGTTACCAGAACACAGTGAACAGAAGGCAGACAGGTGGACTCAAATCCAACTGTCACCGGAGGAAAAGAAAACCTCTCTATTCAGGATATCAGCCAGTCACTGGAGCTGAACCTGTACTTCAGGTCTTGAATGCTAATGAACAAAAGTGAGCATCGTGTCTCTGGCTTCTCAGACAGAAAACCTGAGCGAGGTACAAAAACCTGCTCAAGTCAAACCAGTTCCACCAGACAAAGGGGGATCGCTTTCAGACAACATCACACATGTAATGTGGAATATTAACATTAGGTGTTTGAAATGAGGCAGGAGGAGGAAAGAAGAGGAATCGGCAGGCTCCTAGAATAATCTACTAATCTATTGTGAAATGGAATTATCCCAGGGGAACAGTCCAAACAGGAAGTTAAGGAGCTTTTATCCTGCAGGAGACCAAGCAGAGCTGACAGGGTGCAGCTAATTTCCCAGCATGACTCTGCAGGTCCATCGACTGACGCTGTAATCTTTGTTGAATCAGAACAATTCAAAACCACAGCATTTCAGACACAGAGTTTCAGACGGAGGCAGACATTCGTGGCTGCACAGCTGTTTCACGACAAGAACACAAATAAAACACAAAAGCTGCAGAGCTCGGTTTGAACTCGCAGTCAAAGGTTCAACCAATCAGCTACTACGCCACACTGGAAGCTACGGCGAGGAGCGAAGACTTCAGCAAACGCTTCTATTACCGGCCTAAACATGTCGGAGATAATTTATGATTCAACTCCAAATAAGGAGGCGGTGAGGTATGAAGAAACAGAGAGAAAAGCCTCAGACGAGAGCAGTTTGTTTCAACCAGTAGAGTGAGTTTATGATGAGCTGGGTTCATTTAGGTTTAGTATCGAGACATCTACATAGGAATGCTATCTACAGTGAAGCAGATCACTGTATATGTTTTGTGAGGATCTTTTATCGTCAGTTTGGTGACGGCAACCCGGTTCCCACGTCTAACAATCTCTAGTTTAGTGGGAACCGTTATCCGAACAGTCCCCGACAGCCTGAACTCGTCATCGAATGCTTAGACATGTCTGCAGCTCATTCCTCACAGTTCCTTTATTCTCTCTGTCAATTAACAAAGATAGAAGAACTAACATTTAGTGTGAAACTGTAGATTTACAGAGGCCCTCGTCCTGGTTTGAATGTGTCAGCTGTATGACGTTTCTATAAAAGAAACGTCATACAGGTTTTTCTAAGTGTTTTTGACCTAAGGATAAAAGAAACGTCATACAGGTTTTTCTAAGTGTTTTTGACCTAAGGATAAAAGAAACGTCATACAGGTTTTTCTAAGTGTTTTTGACCTAAGGATAAAAGAAACGTCATACAGGTTTTTCTAAGTGTTTTTGACCTAAGGATAAAAGAAACGTCATACAGGTTTTTCTAAGTGTTTTTGACCTAAGGATAAAAGAAACGTCATACAGGTTTTTCTAAGTGTTTTTGACCTAAGGATAAAAGAAACGTCATACAGGTTTTTCTAAGTGTTTTTGACCCAAGGATAAAAGAAACGTCAAAGGTTTTGTGAAGTTTTCCTAAGGCATAAAGAACCTCAACTTTGCAGTGACGATTGCATTGTACTAAGATAGCGTCGACGTCCACACCAGAAGAACATGGGTGGCAAAAATTTAATTAATGCGGCAGAAACACGGAGAGTCATGTTTTAAATGTCTTCCATACTGGTAATCAATTTCCTGCATTTCTGCATTTTACTATGAAACTGTCTTACAATGTGTTTTAATGTTTTAATGAATGTTCTTAATCGTTTTTAAATCTCCTTTTCTTTTGACTTGTGTTTTGATGCTTTTAATGGTTTTATGTGAAGCACTTTGAATTACCTTGTTGTTGAAATGTGCTATACAAATAAACTTGCCTTGCCTTGCCTTGCCTTGCCTTACCATCAAGAAGCACGCATGTACCTTCTTTGCTGCTGCTGGGTAGTAATTATCTGCACACAAAGACAAAGACGTTACAACGCGGAGCTTTCTTGTTCCCGGCTGAGCTTTTATGCCACGTGGACGTGATTGACGGCGACTCAGCCACAAACGGATCTTCTTCAGAACCTCAAAGGAACATTTTGTCGATTGACAACATCGATAGACAATCCGCTTTGTTTTTGTTGACATGGAGAATCATGTGCTTGTAGAAACGATGCACTGTTTTGTTGTTTTTGCCTGAAAGATGTCTCTGAAAACATAAATAATGAGACATTTCTTTGAGAAATGCATGTTGTACTTCCACTAGAGGCGTGTCACTTTCACATTACTAAACACGAGTGTTAACGCCGAGCTCCGCTCAGTGAGCAGGACTGTGGACATAAGATATGTCATGATGTATAGAATACAATCACAACAATAAAAACAGAGAGAAGCCTTTACAAGCCCACACAGGACATCTCTCACACAGCAGAAGGAGAACAAAGCTTAAGCTGGGATCATCCCGTCATTGATCCTCAACCAGTTCACATTACCACATACACACTGGTTTCCTTATCTACACTCTCAGAACCAGCCCGGGCGATATTGTTGAGCAACATGTACATTGAAAGGTTCTGTTAAAGCCGTTACCCACTGATCTGAGACATTGATGAGAAACACACATTCAGCTCTGAGGAGACAGGAGGTGCTGCCCGACTACCCAACAAGCCTTTCTGTACGGTGTTGTTTTTTTAAAGCATATGAACAGTGACCGATCCTAAAGAGAAAGATGGCGACGCCAGTTGTGTTTAGCTGGGTGCTGCCGAGGTCCATCTACGGGCGTGTCATGCATCTGTGGGTACATGACACGCCCTGGAAATCATCTTTACTCTGATAACTTCCTGTAGGTCGTGGAGGTACATCGAAAATAAATAACAGCAGAAGTTCCTTTGAGGCAGCACGAAGCCTCACAGACACTACAATGCATGTAAATGTCTGTGAAGATTACATTTCTATTTTACCATGGCAACACAACAGACGCCATTTATTTTCCTCCAATAGCAAACAAACGGGTGTGAACTGTGTTTGGTCCGCAACTGACATTTATCTCCATCCTAATCATCAGCCTACAATATGTCAACAAGTGGAACTTTACAAAAACAAAACAGAGACAAGATGGAACCACAACAGTTCTGGTATTTTGGCTTTAAAAATGACAATAATTAACTATACACTTACAGGACTACTCTAATCAAATCTAAACTGAATATTGTTCATTTCCAGAGGGAACTTGCTAAATCTTGTAGAGACAACAGCGAACGTACGAGAACCTTTAGTTTCAGCTTTAGCATTTAAACGGCTGAGAGTCTTTTCTTTGAGGGCCTGAAGCTCTGGCACAGTCTGAACCAGTTTCATATGTTTTTTGAAACTTTGAAGTGCATGTTTGCACATTTCTTACAATTTGGAGGGGAAGACGACAATTTCCTGGACTTTCCCAGAATACGATCTGAGACGGCTACAAGTTCTTGTGATTCTTCCCTTCTTATCTCCATGTTTTTTCTTCTACAATACATTATATTCACACCTAAACATAAGACATCTTGTGGCCAAGTTAATAATCTGTGACGGTGAACTTCACCGGCGGGCAAAGTGCGCACAAAGACGGTGCTTTGAAAGTGAGCAGAGTACACACGAGCAAACCTTTATTTGTATTGGACTGAGAGATTATACGCTGCAAGCTGCCCTCTGTCATTTGGAGGCTGCTCAGACGCACACGGCGTTTTGGAGAAGATTGATCTCATAACACAGAGGAAGACACAAGCTACTTCTTCATCTTCACATATTAAAAACTGGGTCATGTTGACAGAAAAACATAATCTTATAAGAGGCAATATATGCTTTCCTTGTTTTAGAAAAACGGTTTTGAACGATGCAAATTTTCCGATTAATGACAATTTTAAATTGCTATTTTCTTCTGGTTTGTATCAAAAGATAAAAGGAAGAAAATAAAAGGAACGGTTGCCGCTTTTTCCTGTTTATGTCCGTTTGAATACAACTCCATGCAAGATTACAAACAAACTCTACAAAAGGCGTTTAAAAATAAGGACCGTTACCTTTAAATTGAGCACTTTATGGTTCGATGCCTCAAGCAAATTCATATGTTAAGACACTACAGAGTAACGTTTACATTCAGTTCATAATGATTCTGAAAAGGCAAAGCACTGTTCTGTGAAACAT
The DNA here is from genome assembly GCA_028022725.1 of Lycodopsis pacificus. NCBI lineage: Eukaryota > Metazoa > Chordata > Actinopteri > Perciformes > Zoarcidae > Lycodopsis > Lycodopsis pacificus. Next base: position 23,363,981 of record CM051700.1, on the reverse strand, counting down.
ATTCTGTTCGGTGCACTCGATATGTCAAATATCAGTCTTTCTAAGCCATGCCACAATATCCTAATAAATACCACAGAATATTCTGTCCCGTCTGCCTCCTCCTCTTCCTCTCACCCATCATCATCATCATCACCGCTGCCCCGAGCTGGTCTCAGCAGCCAGCTGTCCAAACAAATGTTACGTAGCTGGCGCTTATGTAATGAAGCATGGCAAGTGCTTCGCATCCTCTTCGCTATCCTGTTGCATGTCATCATCAGTTCAAGCGTCTCAGCGAGTACGACGGACCTCCTCATCTGCTCCCTTCTGGCTATGAGAGCAGCTGTGGCTCAAATAATCAGTGATATTGATCAGAAGGGGAATAAACACAATGTTGTGGACAAAAACTGCAACATCAATGGAAGAGACAACGACAGAAACACAAAGCTGAGAATGAAAAAGTCACATAATCCAGAGTGTGTGTCTAACTTTAGGGATCAAAACATGAGCGCAGTAGCATGACAGCGCTTCATTTATAGACGATTCTCTCAAGAGTGAGACGAACACAGTAAATGCCAGCTGGCTCGTGTGAATCCGACAAACCCTGAAAGCTCCATGATGAGCGTTAGTCACTGTGCAGCGCGTCACTCTGATAGAATTCAATATTCAGAGGGATGTGCTGACTTGGCAAAAAAATGTGCACGCAGCATATCGAGATGTAGGCATCTGAAGTTGACCGTTTCAGGATTCTTGAGCAGTACACGTGCAGGGATAAAGAAGGCGTCTTACCGTCTCATTCTCATCTGGGTACATACTGTCCTGTCCTGTGGCTGAGTCGCCTCTGCAGCGGTGCAGACGAGGACGCTGACGACGCAGACAGAACACAGCAGCCTCCGACTACTCGCAAACTCCCTCTCTCACCGACATGTCACTGTGGCAAGCCAGATAACGTCACTCTGAGGTCCGACACACACACACCGACTCTTATTCACTCACAGGTTCTTACATAAACAGAGAGAGAGAGCGAGAGCGAGGGCTCAGTGATGCTCGATACATGATCTGCTCCACCATAATGCCACCACACACAATGCCCCAGCTGAAACCACACACACACACACACACACACACACACACACACACACACACACACACACACACACACACACACACACACACACACACACACACACACACACAATTGAAGCTCCCAAAGGGATTAAGAAAAGCTCTGTAAAGTGAGGAACACTGCCCACACACACACACATCTCTCTTCTGTTTCTCGAATCAAATAAGTCATACATGAATGAATGAATGAATGAAATGTATTTATAGAGCGCTTTTCACAGACATAACATCACAAAGTGCTTAACAGAGCAGAAAGTTAAAAGCATAAAAAACACAATGTGACCCTCGATAGACTCACGCTCTACACTGGATGATCCTCCATCATCACTACGCAGGATATGTATTATACTTCTGACAGTTGTGGTTCATCATCAGTCTTGAACCTCTGGAAGGTATTGATCTGTTATGATGTGGCACAAATCAATATCTACAAGCAGAGCCTTCAGTTCTGGATCTCCTTAATCTGATGAAAAGTCTTTCTTCCTGCTGTGAAGGATGAAACGCCCACAATCCTGTTCACATGTCAAACTTCTGGGTTCTTCATGGATATCAAACAGCTGTCATTTTGTGACAATCTGACAGCGTGATATCGTTCATAAAAATGATATTACTTCCACATAATGAGGTATGCAGAGTTTAGATTTTGTAAAAAAAAAAAAAAAAGAGAGAGCACTGATGTTGGATTGGTTCTCTGTATCACAATCGGTGTTGTATCTGTTGATCCCTAGATGGTATAAATCTTTTATGTTACAATACATCATGCACAAGGGCTGCCAGGAGAGAGGAATGTCGTCGTTAAGAGATCTTACGACATCATTTATAGCAAACTCTCACACAACAGAATGGCTTAAAGGGAATATCAGATTTACAGCATGATGAGGTAATCACTGTAGTTATGCAGGCGTTTCATCTCACTGGATTAGCCAACAACAGTCCAATAAACACCCTTTAATTTGATCCATAAATGGTTTCTCAACTTAATTTCAAGAAAATAAAGAGAGCGAGAAAGAGAGAAAGAGAGAGAGAGAGAGAGAGAGAGAGAGAGAGAGAGACACAGAGAGACACAGAGAGAGAGAGACACAGTACGGTTTTTAAACCTGGCCTCATCACTGTTCTGTTACACAAGCACCAAACACACTGCAAAGGAGCAGGTCAGCTGCCAGCCCACCTGAAGCTGTGTGTGCGCGTGTGTGTGTGTGTGTGTGTGTGTAGAACAGTGCTATAAACTCCTCTGGGCTGCTTCATAACGTTGGTAATGAGCACACAAAACATTCTCAACACTCCACTGAGACGTTCCATCTTATTCCCAGAGTAACGGCTGTTTGCTTGTGGTGATGTTCCTGAAAGTCCTCTTGAGGCTCAAATGTATTTAATAATTTATCCATACTAATGTATTTAAAGACAGCCCAAATATTAGAGCTGATGAAACGGATCAATCGACAGGAAATCTACTTTTCCCTCTAAAATAACAAACGTGCTTTCTTTGGACTGTTCTTCCACCAATAACATGGCGATTGAAGATGTCGCCCTATAGGCTCTGGGAAACATTTTCCACCGTTTCCTGACCCGTCATGAACCAAACAATAATCTATTCATCAAGAAAAACTCTGCGCAGCACGTCGTCGGGTCGTCTGGTCGGCTCAACGGTGACCCAGATGTGAGAGAAGTGGCTTTGTGACAGAAGGTCGCCGGTTGTAATCCACAAACAATCTGTCAGGAAACATGCCGGAGCGAGATAAGACGAGAAAAGAACGAATACAAACACACGGCGTGTGGGGAGAAAGTGTGGATTGCTTGTTTAAGTTGCTCCCCTTCTGTCACCAGCGAGCATCAGAGGTATTCAGTTGCAGCAGGGAAGCTTTTCAGTGCAAGCTTCATCTGTAACCAAACAGATCCTTTCCTAATTGTGGCCAATTGTTTGTATTGTTTCCATCTGGGGGGCCTCAGCATGAAAACATGTGGGGCCCCCCTGAAAGAGAGGATGATTTATTATCTTAATAACCTGCAGTGACTCAGATTCTCTCTGACAACATGTCCTATAATAAGCCTTTTATAATAAGGAGGAAACAGAAGAGCAGATGGTCGGGCTTCCGTTAACAGATCCCTCAGACTGTGTGTGTGTGTGTGTGTGTGTGTGTGTGTGTGTGTGTGTGTGTGTGTGTGTGTGTGTGTGTGTGTGTGTGTGTGTGTGTGATGATTGACCAAACTAACAGATGACTTATTGTATGTGCTATGGACGTACACTAACGCACACAAAAGGTGTGACAGCGTAAAAACTTGCCAACCTGAACTTCCTGCCAAACACCAGGTGATCAAAGAAATTAGGAAGTGCTTCCTCACAATAAACAGCGACGCCAAATGATCCCCATTTTTGGATGACAGACTTTTTGAGGGGTTTTAACACGAGTTTCTAAATGAAAGACTTTAACCCGACAGGCAGAGGTTCAAGTTAACTTGCAGAGGCTGCAAGGTTACAGTCTAAGGCTAATAATGAAGGGAGTTGTGGGTAAACTAGGGCTCATCTAGGACACTGATATGGACAGTCAAGGTATCAAAAGCTCAACTGCTTTGTTAATCCTGAAAAGATAAATGTATTCTGGTGTATCACCTGTTTTGTCATTTAATCTTGTAAAGCCAAACTTATATTGTCAAGTTTTGTTCATGCATGAACATTTAACAATAACCGACTGCTGTTAAAGTCAGTCAAGTGGGCGTTCATGACAAATAAGGAATCATAACATGTTTCATGAAGACAATTAAGTCTGTAACACGACACAGAACATGAGGCTTGTCATTATTACCCACTTACAGAGTTAATTACTCCAGCTGTCATTATTTAATAGCTCCAGATATCTGAAATGTCTCCTCATCCACTTTAACAGCTAGAACACCAAACATGAAGACACGTTATCACGCGACAGGAGGAAAAGAAAGTCCAAAACTAAAGATGTGAGCTTCCTACATACAGAGCACAGTGTATTTAGCATGTTCAGGTTGTGCTGTTGGATTGCTTTGATCCTGGAGGAAGAGGAGAGACGACAAACAGCAGCGCGGATGAGGCGGTGCAGTGAAGCGGCAAATTAAAACACACCGAGACCTTGACAGCCTTTATATTCATCGGCTGGAGGGAAGCGTCTGCTTCGCCGGACGCGACGTCCAATCCGTCGCGGCCGGCGGCTTCAAGACGAGATGTACGCACGAAAGCATCGAGTGATCTCTCAGCTGGTAACGCCAACATCTTCTAACTTCTACCAATGGCTGTTGGGCTCAGAAGAAACTCAATAATAATGTTGTGATAGCTCAAACACGCCTCCACACTTTCTTTTATTACTTTATAGCTAAACTATGAGCCATCTGCTTTGGATGCAAGGAGTGGCAAAAAAAAGGAATGAAATGCCCTCGAATACTGATCTGCTTGAAATGCCTAAATGCAAATTTAAACCAACTTCTAGCATCCAATAAAGACCCCAACTCGACACTTCCTGAAGCCACTTTGCAATAAAACTTTCAATCATCTCTCCTGAAAAGGTTGCTGTCGCATCAAATTAAGTAAAAAGAAAAAAGAAACCTAAAGTGTCTTCCTGACGCGGCCTACTCACAAGACGAGTTGGTGAACTACTGAAGCTAGCGAGCTAATAGCTCAACCCGGGCTAGTTTGAGATAAAAATAAATGCAGTGAAAATAACTCAATAAACGTCTGTCTGCTTCATCAGATATCATCAAAATCAAATCAGCAGTGTCTGAAATATTTGGATGAATGCATTGGTAATATGTTGGCAACAAAACAGGACATTTAACATTCTCGAACTCAGCCGTCTGCGATGCTGACAAATGGATGATGTAATCACATCCCCCACAATCTAACCGCCGGAAAGAAAAGAAAAGGGCCAAAGAATAACACCTGGATGACGACAGAGGATAGATGACTAGAGCCACTAAAGTAGTGACAAAGTGGGCCCCGATGTCAGGAACAGTGTGGCATATAACTATCTATATCTATATCTATATCTAGATAGATAGAGAGAGAGAGAGAGAGAGATAAGAGCCTGGCAAAGAGCTGCTCTCCAGACTGTCACGCTCATTACTCCCTGAAAGCAAGCGGTTCATCACAGGGAGCCGGATGAGCTGGCAATACGGACCCAGACTCACAGCTCTACTTTCTGCATTTACACTACCGCTGCTTTGGTTTTATGTTCAGTATAGATCTCTAATCAACAAGAACCCATAAGAGCATCGACAAGAGTACTCGGGTCGATAAACGATACCCATCCTTGTCATCTCTCACTTGCTTTTTAAAATCCCTCTTACTTCCTATTCCCTTGAAGATATCACGTTGCAGTGAAGGAGAGACATAGGAGCAGAGAGGACAGGGGTGGGGTTTGGCATATTTTAGGAAGTGACTCACTGAGCTGTTGTCACCAGCAGCATGCTGCCAGGACGGAGGAAAAACAAACAAGCAACCCACTGAAACTGAGACACCGTCACATCACCACTCCTGACTCACGTGAGCTTTTCAGGTCAATGTGGACACCTGATCAAACATCCTTCAATCACCATGTAGCCAATCTTGAATGGTTGCCGATACTTCCTGTACTGCTCATGTAACAACGTTGTTGTGGGGTTAATAAACCTTTCATTCTGAGAATAATCATCATTCTGCTGGAATGTTTCCACAGACACTACGACTCCACAGACGCCGGTACACTGAGATACGCAAAGAGCTTTCCCTGGTGGCAACAGACGTTCGTTTATACGTAAAAAACCCGCAATCTATCTGTAAATCAACACAGCATAAGACATTAGCACTGATGCGACTGCTATGACATTGATAGAGAACAGTATCCAAAATGTTGACAACCAATCAAAAATAAATACTTTCTGTTTCCATGACATAAAAGTGTCTGACGGAGAAAGATGAAGAAACAGAAAAGTCTTGTGACCAAAGGGAGAGATGTTTGTATTTGTTGTAATATTTGCACTTGCCGATGAAATGACTCACAGAATGAGAAAATAAATAAAAGACAAAGTGTTTACTTTGGGACAAAGCTGGGTTGTTTCTAGATTACCAAAACAAGCTGGACTACGTTGACCTTCTTCTCCTGCCATTTAAATGGCACCCAGCGGCCGAGGGCAGGAAGGAGCTCCATTGTGAACTTGATCTGCTTTCACATACACACTTTGAACTTGTATACACTCGCTTTTTTTGGTAACCTTTAACAACACTTCAGCGGTTTACGTCATTGTGTGACGCATCGCTCTGAACTCAGTCCTTCAGAGAGTACAAAGAGTGTTGGTGGGAACAAAACTGCGACAAATTAACCAACATACAGGAGAGAGTCAACAGTCATTTACTGGAAGTTAAGCTAAATATCTTTAGTCAATGACAACTGAACCTACATTTTCTGTTTGACAGCACTGTGGAAGACTCAATGCAATATGTTTATTACTTAATACTTTGACCAGAAGTCCATTTCCGGGGTCACACAAGAATTTGTGGGTCTAATATTGTGTATTTTATGCTAAAACAGCGCGAGAATGTTTAGTAAATTGTATTAATGGTGCTAGAGAAAGGTGTGACTTTGCCTAATCGCATATATTATTGTTAAACTGCAGTCACAGCACTTTAATAAAAGGATAATGGATAAGAATGAGCTGCACACTGCCTCTTTCATAGTGGACTACAGCAGGCAGGGTTCAAGCTGCCTAACAAGGAAAGGAGTAAAAACTTGTGCAAAAGCTGCCATAAATCTGTCCGACTCAACAATCAAGTAAGGCACTTAGTTCTGCAACGCAATAGCTGTGCCCGATGATTCAGGTCAATGTTCCACAAACTGTAAAAAGCACGATTATAGTCATGTGCAATCCACTCCTCTCTACACACAGAGAGAGGTCTACACCCAGTGGCAGCACCACACAGACCCAGTTTCTATTTTCTCTCTCTGCCTTTTGTTCAGCAGCAGACTGAGCGAATGATTTCAGGAACAAACACCACCGACTGACCGGGCTCACAACCAATCAGCTGCCTCGTCTCACTGAGGCTGCATGCGTCTGAACCTCAGTAGCTTTAGGCCTGGACTGACGGATCAACAGGTCAGATCAGCTAAACACGTCAAACAGTTTTTAGCCAACTGCACAAAACCACGTTCAGCGTCTTAAGCCAACACAACTGAAGCAAACGCTCGTGCAGACATCTGTAGCAGCTCTACTAGGAACAGGCCGAAGGTAAGGACCACCGTTAGTACAGGTTCATTACACCTCATCTGGTAAACTGGGGATAAACACCACAGCGTGAAAGGTGACGTCATTTTAAAAGCATTGTTTGTATATTTAAAGTACAGTCCAATCATAAAACAGTGGTTTACAATTATTAACAATGGTCTGAAGTTGGCATTGATGGACGACTTCCTCTCATGTTTGTTGTGTTAAAGCTAAACCAGCAGACATCCTGGATCCAAAATGAATGCAGAGCTTCACATGTATGTAATCATTCAACAGGATGATATTTTCTGAACATACCAGACTGTTACTAGCTGTATCCCCATTGCTGATGATCCATCAGAAATATTGCGTTAATATCTTGTGAGCGTGCCAATGGTGCCAACAATATGGATATTGTGATATTTGATATTGCCCATATGGCCCAGTTCTTGCACAAAGACTTCTTTAACTGTGTTCTTACCTGTGGATGTTCAGTGGAGCTGCTGCTCAGCTCGTCTCCCGACTCAGAGTCGTTGGTGCGTCTGTCTTCCCCTGCAGAGTCACTGTGGTGGGCGTTGTCCACGTCCAGCGGGGCTCGCTCCAGGTCTGGGGATCGAGCTCGGGTGTGGGGGAGAGTGCCGGCCCTTCCTCTCTGAGGGGGTTGGAGGGCTCCGGCGTGGAAGAGGACGTCCGCCAGAGGTCGGTCGTGGTCGGTGGGACTGCTGGGGGGGTACTGGTGGCTGCTGTCCCGGCGCTGACTGGGCGGACTGAAATTGCCCGAGGAGGCGGTTTGTGCGGAGGGTGAGCGCCGATAGCTGGACTCGTGTCTGTGGAGGTTCTCCGTGGACGGGCCGTGGAGTCCCAGATCCAGGCTGGTGGGCTTTACCCAGAGTGCACCACCCCCACTGTGAGGAGGCGAGCTGCCCGTGGCAGCGGGAGGATGCTGGAGAGGTTTCGGAGGCGGCATGAGGGCTTTGCGCACCTCGCGGACGTACTGAGCAGGTACGTAGAAGGCTTTAGTCCCTTCCTCCTTCCTCACCTGCCACCAGTCCTCGTTGGTCTTCTTGACCAGCATGTAGCACTCCCCCTGGAGGATGGTGATGTTGCGGTCCTTGGCCTTGTATTCGTAGTCGTACTCCACCTCGATGTAGACCTCGCCCGGGGCGATAGGCAGCTCCGCCATGATGCCTCCGACTGTCCACCAGGCAGCTCACCGCAAGAGGAAGATTATTAGCATGGTGAGCAGAGCTGGAGGGAAAACAACAAAGAACCAAAGTAAGAATCCAACACATTTAGATTTGACATTTTTTGTCCCAGTCATGATTTAATCAGTACTCTGGGCCTTAAAAGTGTTTCTTGGGTGTAACAGAGGGTTACCATATACCACAAAGTCCTTAAAGGCCGTTTATTACGCGTCATTAACCTCCTTCTCTCCCACATTTCCCCAATTATATGCTGTATACATTTGTTCCCTTGAAAAATAAGCCACCAACAGTCCTACATTGGCATATGTTAAGACCTTTAACTCGTTGGATATATTAAAAACTGATCTTGAGGTAAAATTAGTATATTCCTTTCCTTGACTCCATTCCTTGAATATTTGGTACCTGAAACGTCCAGTATATATCCTGGAAGTTACTTCAGAGAATGCTGAAAGGAATGAAAGTTTATTGTACATCGATGTTGACAGGCTGGACATTAAGTCTAATTGCCATTTATTAAACTTGCTTTACTTCTAAATGAATCTCTAGCACCGACAGCAGCAGTTAGTTTGTAATCAGTAACGAGGAAGTAAACATCAGCAGTATTAGTGATCATCTACAGTCGAGGAGAGCAGTGTCACCTGAAGGAAACTCAAACTTAAGGACAAAGACACAAAGTGAAAATGTGTTCAAGTTGTGATGAAACCTCACAGAAAGAATTTAACAAAGTAAGAACAGTACAAAAAAGTGAAATAATAATCTTTAAGGTTTATCAACCAGAGGTAATGTATTCATAAATCAGAGAAAGAGGACTTAAAGCCTCTTAAAGTCTCATGAACTTATCAGAGCGAATGATTAAAATACAAAGTGAGGAGCTTTAATCCTCTTGGAGTCAGACATGAGGAGCAGAGACAGTAATGTGACTCACATGCTCTTCCACCACTCAAAGGATCCGTTATTCTGTCCAACTCTGATCATGACAGAGTCCAGCAGCCACTGAGGCCTTCTGAGCAGACAGACTAGTCAAATCACACACAGTTTACAACACGAGGTGGGGCTCCAGCACACCTTGAGCAAGCTGAGCTTTGAAGTGTTTATATCTCTAGAAGTTATTAAAAATGCTCATAACTCAACCGACGGTGACAACAAGGAGAACGTAATGGAGCCAAACATTAAAGATAAAGTCTCATCGGTGGTGAACTTCAGGGGCAAACCTGAGTTTAATAATAAACGCCCCGATGGGTATATACTGCCTCAGGCTCCACCTCTATGCGTGGGCTATTTTCATCGAAAGAGATGTTCCACGCTCTAACACGCTTCAGAGTTCAAAGATTTGTATCTCGTCTGTGTTTCGTGTATCTCTGCCACGATAACTAATTCAGGTTTTGGACGACAGCAGAAATAACTGAAGTAACTCGTCACGGTTAAACATTGTGGAACAGTGATACTCACTTGTATGGCCTTACTAGAAGACACACTCATCACTCTCTTGCAGCAGTGATTAACGAGCACATTGTTACCAGCTGTAGCTTCATAGAGATCTGTGATTAGGTGTGACTGATCACAGCGCCTGGAATACTGTCACCGCAGGGATAATAGCATCACGGATTACCGGCACAAATCTATTGGCCGTACACAACGTCCATTAGCCAAATGAACACCGACGCCAATTCACAGCTCACGGTATCGACACACAGAGAAGGACCAGTGAAGCATCGGACGGAGGGGGGGGGGGGGGGGGGGGGATGTCTGGCATATCATGACAACAACTGGCAGCTTCATCATTGACCTGTGATGTGATCATTCAGCTGGCTGGAGGAATCTCATCCTTGTGTTGAAGACATGTGCTCAGAGGTTGAGGAGCTGTGCCTGCTTTATTTACAAAATAATAACTAATAATAGAGGTACGAGACGTTATCTGTGCTGAATGCTCTATTACACAATCTGTCACGCTTCATATAAGAAGTCTGTGGTTTTCCTCAGAGTCACTTTGGTCAACCCTGACACATTGTGGGAGTAATGACTAAGAGCAAATCTCCACCTACTCAACAGCAAAGACCTTCAGCGGCTCTCTTCTAGAAGTACTGCTCGTCACTAAAGAGGATGGCAACTTTTGGGACTTAAGTCTCTGCAGCAGACGAGACCAAAGTTCATTCCCGGTCTTCTTCGTGCCACATTTCCTCTGGTTGTTTACTCCTCGTCAATATCCTGCCAGCGTTTTTAGGGAAATCACAAACCAGTCTGACAGCTGATGATTCAAAAAGTCTGACTCATATCTCGCAACGTATAATATCTAAAAACCAACAATTAAATTGAAGATTTTAGAAATTTTTACGGCATTTTTCCATGACGTTACAGCTCATGTCATATGTAAACAGCAATGCACCCGTACCACACACTTAGTGATGAAGACTTAGTGGTGGCTCCTCTTCCTCATATTGAAAGGTATTTAGAAGGATCAGTGCCTGGAGGTCTGTCTAGATTAAGCTCCAGCATCAGCGTGAAAAGCACAAATCTTCTTTAGAGTCCAATCAGCAGAAATTCAGAGGAAGCACCTTAATTCGATGTGATGGTAATGAGCCTTACAGCAGGATTAAATCATCCAGAGCGACGAGGCTGAAGAGTCGGGAAGGTAGACGAAGAAATGCCTGTGTGTGGGACCATTTCAACTGTCATGGAGGTGGAAAAATCCGCCGTTGTCAGCACATGTAGGAAACGTACCCTCCCGTTTCTTTTGTCCCGCCTCAGCAGAACAGGAAGCGGTACCTTGGAAAGAGTTTTTCCAACGTAAAAAACGCATGGAATGTTTCCACCGAATACGGCGAGGCAGCGGAGTCACTGCTGTGTGACTCGAGTCAGAGACAATTTGTGTTTCAGTGGTTACTCTGAGGGAGGCATTCTCATCAGAGAGCAGGTTCCTCTCACATCAGGGAGTTATTTACAGATGAGTGCAGTCAGGCTCAGTCAGCTCGTGTTAAACGTTCACACGGTGTCGAATACAGAACAAGCAAAAAGGTCAACGGTTCAGAAACAAAGCTAGGATTCAATAACATCAACAACTAATCCGTTAAAGACTTGTTTATGTAAAGACATGCTGCCTTTAAGATAGAAAAAGTCATTTTTTTAAAGCTTTAAGCAGCAAAAACCTGTTTATCGCACACGTTTTAGAGACAGACGTCAAACACAACCTATCAGTTTAAGAGAGAGAAAGTGTTTCCTGTGATTCTGCGTCATCTGGAGTCACAGTTTGTAACGAGCAGCGCCCGTGAAGAAGTGCACAGTGACCTTCACACCAAGTCTAAACCAAATATAGGTCCACGTTCACCCAAAATAAGCCCGGATCCGGCACAGGCTGTCCCAGTTAGAGACGACTCTCCCCGAGGTCAGCGAGCACAATCTGTCACACTTCAACAAACCACAGCTGCAGCTCACTGAGTGTGGGCGTCGTGAACAGAGACAATGGACGTGTTTAGAGCCAGGTAGGTCACCTGAGCAGGTAGACACAGATCTTACTGAACATGACATCACTTCCCTGTGAACAAACAGGTTGCATCACAGACTATTTCATAGAGAACGTATTCATTGTGATTTTGATAATCTAGATAAATTTAGAGATGCAAATGACAATATTTTGATTTTGCCCATCACAGTTTTCCAAAGCACGTGGTGTCATCTTCCTGTTGCTTAATTTATTTAATTCACAATAACAAAAAGCAGAAAAATCCTCAAATTACCCAATCAAATGCCCCGATATGTGACTTATATTAATACCAACCAGCTCCACTGTGATTTACACTTTAATTTAAAAAAACACAAGATTAATTTTATTTTAAAACCGAATCTCTGTAATATTAATTAATATTAAGATATTTCCCACGCACGTGTTGTTATTGAACACATTTCAAAAGAAGGTGAAACGACCTGTCACCTGTGCTGCACACCTTGACAGGTGTGACGATACTGAACAACAACCAAACATACAGTAGCATGTATGTTATCTAGCTGCACGAGGGTAACTTTATGGTACTAAACAAACTCCCGAGAGGATATAAACACACCGTTAGTGGGTGTATTTAGTAGTATTCCTACAGGGATTACTTCACTTTTACAGTTCCTGGTATTTGTACAGCATTCCTGTAAACTTGAATAGTGATAGAAGTACTTGTGTTCACTCTCAGTACTCATTTAAAATTCTTAGCAGTTAGTTATACTCACGTTCCGTAGTCTTAACTTGATTTACAGGCGCTAATCTGGACGCTAACGTTAGCTAGCTAATTAGCTTTCCTGCTAAAACATTCCTCGGTGTCCCAAACACAACGTCCGCACTTTAACGTACCTCCTCTACTGGCGCGGGACACAAACAAACACACTCCAAAAGATCCCGAGTTGAGGGTTAGAATCCCGTAAACTTCTCCGGCGGACCGACCACCGTGTGAAAACTACTTGTCAGGTTGGTCAGATGGTGCTCGCTCCCGTGTCTCCTGTCTCTTCCCAGTGTAATCCACAGCGGTGCGCGCTCCCGTGGACTCAACAACTTTGGCAACTACCTTTAAGTAAAGATCGTTTATTTAGAAACGACGTATCACTCTGATATGTTTTCCAGGAGACAATCTGATTCACAGATTCTCACAACGACCCAATCCCAGATGAGAGGTGTCTCTCTCTCCCTCTCTCTATCCCTCTCTCTCTTTTTATCTCTCCCTCTCCCTCTCCCCCTCTCTCTATCCCTCTCTCTCTTTATCTCTCCCTCTCTCTCTCTTTCTCGCTCCCTCTCTTTCTGTCTCTCTCTCCCCCTCTCTATCCCTCTCTCCCTCTTTCTCTCTCTCCCAGAAGAAAAAATAAAAAAAAAATTAAAATCACCGTTTCTCCGTTTGTACACTATCGATAGTTATTAGCATTTTCATTAATTCATCAAAATCGTCTCCATATTCGGACTGAGAATACATGCTGAGTGAGACCTCCTGTTTAATTTGTACTCTTTAGTGTTACGGGACGCAAACAGGATAATCAGCGCCACCTGGTGGTTATACACCGGAACTATTTAAATAAATATGGTAACTTTTTAAATATTTGCGTCACAGTTTCAGTCTCAAATGTGATACTGTAAACGCCATCACTTAAATATTATTTTTGTTTTACGAAATACTTTTCGTAATCATCTGTCTGCACACTAAATATGAAGCTACGCCGCCATCGGCCGGAGAACTTAGCTTAGCAGAAATACGGAATACAGTTATCCTGGTTCTGTCCAAAAATAAGTAATAAGAAATAATAATTTGAATTAGAATTATATATTATTATTTTCCACTTTCACCAAGATAAATAACCATAATAAATTTAACCTGCTCCATTCTTGATCATAACTACCAAAATATTGAGTTTTTGAGATTGTTAACCCTTTAAATGTCAGTGCGTTTCCCCTGCTGTCATTTATAAAAAATAATTCATATTTTCTACATACTTTAATTTTTTTCCAGTCTGGGATATGTTGATTAGCAACATTGATTTAAACACTGCAGTGCTCCACAATACAGCAGCTATGCCCCTAGTGGACGCCACATGTATTTACACCGTGAGGCTTTTGAAGGCAGGTGTTCTAGATTGAAAGCTTGATTTAATGTAACGGCAGTGGGATCAAATATGTGGTTATGAGTTTCAATAGACATTTGTGTGTGTGTCTGAATACAGTAATTAGTCGACAGGTTATTTTAGACTTATTATACAAGCTGAGGTTGAACTTCAATAAAACTAGTTATCATAAAGTCATTATAGCAAATTTAATTGGATTTAAAAAGCTTAAACCAAACCATGAACACCACACTACATATATTCACCTTTCAAAATTAGTCAGCGTGACACCACGTCAACATTAACCGAGCCTTCCACAAACAGAAACTCTGGGCTTTTCTCATAATTATTTAATCACACATACATTTACATCATGCAATCAATCCAAAAACTGTGATCTCATGAGCCTCCCATCTCCGTCCTTATCAGAGCCGTTTGTGCCCCAGTTCTCCAGGAATGATCCAGAACCTTCGTCCACCGATGGATCCTCAAAGCTGTCCTCTAAAATAAATGACCAACTATTACACAGTAATAAAAAAAGTGGTTACACTTCGTTTTCAAATTTAGAATTAATGCAATTTAGGTTAACGCCTCAACTATTCTTTGCCATTTGTTTTAATTCATGTCCAGTTTTGGGTGGAAGGTCAAAGAATGAACATATTTTAGGTCCATGCTGCAAAGTCTGAACTAACCTCGACGATTACACAGAGGGAGTAAACCATCTCAATAGACACCAAACACTGTCCTGTCATAGATGCAGCTTGTAGAAAGTCATTATTACCACTTTAAATTATTAACGGAGCCATTTACAGGAGCTTCCGTGTTCTCCAGTCAAAGACCGCCACATGTGGAGTGTTTCTCTGAGTGCAGGTGTTGAGAAGAAGTGCTGTGAAACCCGACTTGAGTGCGACATCTTAGGCGGCAAAGCTAAAATCCCCCCCCCCTCCCTTATAAAGCTAGATTTGTTCCACTGGTCTAAGCCACAACTGTCGTCGTTTGATAGTTTCTTTAACGTGCGTTCCTAAAAAGCTTTCGTCTTTATCTCCTAATGCGACGTCTCCTCTCCTGGGAGCTCACTGTGTGTTACAGGAGTCGCTCTGTTAGAAGACGGTCCAGATGAAGTCCTGTTTCAGCTTTTTAGAAACGTCAGTGAAAGAAGTCCTCGCTGAGAAAACACACCGAGGGCCAAAAGTAAGCGGATCAGACGCCAACAAGGGAAGGGAAGGGGGGGGGGGGGGGGGGGGTCGGACTTTTGACTCTACGTGGCTGCAAGCACACCCTGATCACACCCGCCAGTCCACTGATATACAGCGTAGTTCTTACAGTGTATTGCACAAGATGTTAGTGTCGTCACGCCGGGGTTACAATCACATCGAGCTCTTTGCCGACGCCGAGGGGCTTCACGGGGTTAAAAATCAACACGCTGTGGTGGGAATTAAAAACACGACAACAAAACACGAAATAAATGAGAAACCCTCCTCCAGATGATGACAGGAGATTGTTGTGCAATTTTAGACCCTGCTCTCCCGACTGGCTGATCAGCAGCAAAGGTCCGACCCAACGACTGATCCCCCCCCCCCCCCCCTTCAAACAAGCATCTACACCAGCTCTGGAACAATGAAAGAGAGAAACAACACAATAAATCCCAGCAGAACACTTTCTGCTAACTCACAACCAAAAAGGGGGCTCGTACAGTTAAAGGTCCTAAATCTATTAGAAAGAACACACACAGGTGAGTGGAGGCGGGGCACCCGTGAACAGAATGCTGATACGAGAGGGAACAGACAGTTTTTGGAGATGAGTGACAGGACGAGCATCGAGTGAGCTACCTCAGTCTATATGCCTGCAGACTGTGCAGAGAGGTATAAACAGCGCCCGTCAACACAGCGCCATGAACCACTGAGAGAAGTAAAAACAGTACATTTAGCTAACAGGTGGAAGTGTGTCGTGTTAACCGGATCATCCTCCTTCCTACATTCTTCAACATCTTTCTCATGAAGTCACCAATAACGAGTAAAGGTTTTATTTTAACTTAATGATAAAAACAATTCTCCTCCACGGGTATTTAGTTAAATACATCTACAGTACACCGTCGCACGCTGTGGGTTTTATATCTTTTCATCCTCCCCCTGCTGTTTCCTTACAGCTCTCTCTCTCTTTGGGGAAGCGTGTGCAGTAGTGCCAATTTTACATCTGTACAAGAGCGGACAGAACCGTAGTGCTCGACGCCATCTAGTCCATTCAAAACCATACAGTTGTGTTGTGTAAAATCTTTTGAGAGAAAAGTGTTGTTAACCAATAATAGCAACGATGAAACGTACAGAGGTTAGCCGGCAGGGCGAAGGCGGTCGGGTCTCCTACTCTGTTTGTTTGTATTTATCTTGCTACGCTTACATTCAGCACGGCACAGTAAAGAAGTGCTCGACGGATGACGACAGAATGTGCAAAAACAAAAAGGAAACCGGAGCGACAACATTTAAAGGTGTCGGCCGGTTCCGCTCGCTCACGACTGCGTTTGGTTCGGTGGACATGAATCCTGTCTCGCCTTTTGTAAATTAAATGTGTTGTCCTTTTTTTATTATTATTAATATATCCAGTACGAGAAAAAGAGATAAGTCATGATGAGAAGTGGGGGGAGTGTGTGGAGGTGGAGGTGTGTGTGTGTGTGTGTGTGGGGGGGGGGGGGGGGGGGCTGGAGCTGTACAGGCCAGGAATATTTATATATTTATAATTCAGAAACTCCTTCGTGGCTCCAAAGCAGCGACGAGGAGCCTGTCCGCTGTGATGGAATGACGTGCTGTCGGGCTGGGCGGGGGGGTGATATTGGCTTCTTCAGTGGTGTCGTCCTTCTGTCCCGCCGCTCTTCAGCTAAAGACATTCAGAAAGAAAAGGATGTGGTTAGTGGACGTCGGACACTTTTCTGCAAATACAACCGCTCCCAGCACGTGTCCCAGCACGCCGTGTTGTTCTTACTTCTTGTCGGGTTTGCTGCTGATGCTGCTGCTGCCGCCGCCGCCGCCGGCGCTGCTGCTGCTGCCGCCGCTCCCCCCCCTGATGGACACCGTCTGGCTGTTCTGGTAGAAGCCTCCCCCGCTGCGGTTGATGTTGGGGTGGGTGGGAGACGCCACTGGCTGCTGCCCGGGCCGGATAGGCTTGGCTGGGGGAAGAGGAGGAAGAGGAGATTGAGGGTTGGCCGTTTCAGATGATGTTCAAATGTATATTCTGTGTATTCTGCACCGACTAGAAGGTGCTTCTCATCCCCGTCTTACCGATCTGGGCCGAATGTCCCCTCCTGGCCATGTTCTTGGCCCTGACGGCCTCCTTGATGCGATCCACCTCCTGCTGGTAGCGCTTGCGGTCGCGCGCTGCGTTCTCCTTGGCCTCCTTCAGAGCCGACTCAAGGGCCTTGACACGCTCAGCCGTAGCACGAAGACGTTTCTCCAGTTTAGGAAGCTCACAGCGCAGGTCTGCGTTATCACGTACCAGCTGTGGGGAAACGTGCATCGAGTTAAATCAAAGATTGTGATGGAGAGGAGAAGACGGTCGAACGAACTGAAGTAAAAGGCAGAGAAGGGCAAGGACAGCATTACTCCATCTTGTTTCTGGGTGTTGTTATTGACTTCCTACCTGTTTGTGAACCTTGGTGAGTTGCTCAAGATTGTTCTCAAGAAAGGAGATTTTCTGTTTCTGTGCTGCGCTGCCACCTGTGTCGTCAGAGTCCATCTCAGCGCTCTGCACGGCCAACAAAACACGAGCATTACAACTTCAATAATACGCACATTAATGCCGTTTGTGGCAGAACTACTCTGTCATTTTGTTATCAATATGCACTTTTAAAAAAAATAAAATGTTGGGTTCACCTTTTTCACTCTGGTAGCCAAGTCCTGGACAAAGAGCTTCCTCAAGTTGTGCAGAGTCTGCAGCTCCTTGGCCTTGAATGAAAGACAAAACAGACCGATTGAGATGATTGGAAGCGACTGAAAGAACACTGCAGGTATATCAAACACACTCGCAGCAACAGTAGATGTAAATATGAAGTGCTTTTAAACCATGAGTTGGTTGAGATGCACTCACCACTGTTTCCTCCAGACCCTTCAGGTCTTGCCTGGCCTGCTCCCGTCTGTCCTGCATCACCCTGAACAATAAACAACAACAACAACAGTAAACACCTGAAGAAAGACACTCGCCACAGTGCTGCTGATGAAGGGATGCACATGTGTTACACGGGTCCTTAAACTGAAACATTGAGTGCACAGCTGTGTGTGTGTATGTATGTGTATGTGTGTGTGTGTGTGTGTGTGTCGTACGTGAGCTCGTGCAGCTTGCGGCTCTTCTCCTGGTCGGTGGACTTGAGCTTCTCGTGCTCCACTCTGAGCCGCTCCTGCTCCAGCATGATCTTCTGGTTCAGACTGGAAGAGACGACAGAGCACCGTGTTCATATGACCCTACTGACTCAATCTGTACGTCTGCGTGAACAGCGAGCTTTATTTTACTGTAAAAACACCTCACTACTATCGTCAGCTAGCTCTATATGTCTGAAACACTGTTTTCCTGATGATATTAAACGTAGTGCTTTCATCTCTTTCTTTAGGAGCGGACGCCTTACTCCTGCAGCTCAGTGATGAGCTTCTCCTTGTTGTCCAGCTCGTCTCTCAGGCTGCTGATCTGCTTCTGATGAGCATCACGGTGGGAGTGGATCTGCTTGTCCACCGCTTCCTGAACACACAGAATACAGAAACGCAGTTTCAAACCACCACAAGCCGTGAAGTATTCCCGTTAAACTCACAGTTCTCCTTCCTCATAGGATCTGCAGAAGCGTGGTGTTCACTCGTCTTCACTGTTTTATGGGTCTGAGGAACGTACCTTGACTTCATTGGCCGTCTGCATCTCGCTCTCTTTCTCCATCGCATGGACTTTCTCTGCAAAACATAAACACAGGATTCATGATCATGAGTCAGGAATACAGGGATGTTAGTATCCACTAAACACTTAACATGAGCTGGGATTGGGTTTTGTTTACGCTTAGAAATAATCCTTATTTCGCTTATCGTTTCGGTTAAAGAGGCTATTTACAGCTCCCGTTAGGATTAATTGCCTCCAACAGCATTTAAGTGGACTTGAAGTGCGAGTCGGTGCTTTATCTCTTGCTCTGTCCGTGAACACCAAACACACCCTGAGCGCTGAGCTTGACGAGCTCCTCGTTGAGAGAGTCCACGTTCTCCTCCAGCTGCCTCTTCTTCTGCTCCACGTTCTGCAGGTACTCAGTCAGCGACTTGATTTTAGCCTCATGCTGGAGACGGAGGAAACGACACAGATGTTTATGCACATGAGCTTAATGGGGATCAGACAGGTATGTTGTTTGCGGTTTGTTTCCGTGTACCTGAGAGATGCGCAGCTGGCAGGTAGCCAGCTCCTTCTCGTTCTCGTCCATCTTCTTGTTGCTCTCCGACTGGGTTCCCTCCAGCTGCTTGCAGCGCTTGGCCATGGTCTTCACCTCCGACTTCATCTTGCTGATGTAGAGGCGGGCCACCGTGAACTCCTCATCGATCAGGCCACTGCCCTCGTGTTGCTGGAACGGCAGAAGGAGAAGGTTGAAGAGACGCAACCACATGGAAGAAGATTTTAAAAACACCACAAGGCACAGCGGTACCTTGACGTCATTGCTGCCCATGGCGATGCCGATCTCAGCGAGGTCTTTGAGCAGCGAGGACATCATCTCGGTCACTCTCTTCTTCTGGTGGTTGGACATCTCCTTCAGCTTCTGGAGCTCAGAGTCCTGAGACGACAGGATGGACTGCAGGGAGAGAGAGAGAGACTCGTGTGTTCTTCTATTGTTTTCACACACTCACAATACTCGTCAAGTGAATATGAGGATTATGTGATCAGTGTGCAGGACGTTTACTCCTCTATGAGTCGAACGTGTTGCACATTTAATGGATTGAAGTCAGCAACCAAGTCCTTTTAAAGTTGGAAGAAAGAAGCTGTGGCAGCAATAACTCTGTGTGTACATGTTTAATCATAGTGTAGAGTCTGTCTGTTGTATATTCAAATAACCGAATTGAAGGAGAACTAAAAGGCGTATTAAACGAAATGAAAGCACCACGGTGACTTTGGGCCTGCAGCTATCCGACTCCAGCTCACCGATTTCTGGCTGAGCTCCTCGCTGATGGTCTCAACATCCTTGGTCTTGTCCTCCACCTCCTGGCTCTTCTGGTCGTAGTTGACGGCGAGCTCCTCCAGAGCCTGCAGCACCTCCTTCACCTCGTCTTTGGAGGCCTCGTTCTCCGCCTGCAGGCGGTTCAGCTCCGCCTGGAGGTTCTCGTGATCGCGGCGGGAGGACGTTAGAAGCTGCGTGCAGAGGAGAGAAGTGTCGTTTGTTTTAAAACACACGAGGGCTTATTCAGGATTCATTACAATGTTCAGTTTGCTTTTTTATCCGTCATCAAAACACACAAGCCTTCCTCCTTAATGACTTCTTTTGCATTTTCAAGGAGGCTCCGCCCACATTTTAAACAGTCTATGAGCTCCCACGCTGTGCAAGTAGCAAATATAATAGCATTTCCTGCTATTCAAAGGGGTCGTTATTGAAATAGTAAGATGCGCTGACATAGGTGGGTTCTCACACACACACACACACACACACCTCAGGTAAATACAGAGTCAGCAGATGACGACCCTTTAAAATGAAGTGCGGCTCTTTTGTCTGAGGCATTCTGTGTTGCTCAACCTGCAGTGCAGTCTCAGCGCTCCTTATAATAATACGATTAATTAATAACACCTGATCCCTTCACAATAAGCCACCGCTACATTCATTCAGCACCAACTGTCAAAGTTTTAAAGATTAAATGTTTGCTTCTCTAAACTGACGACTCTGCCATTTAAATAGCAATGCAACAGGTCGAGGTGCAGCTCGCAGTTGAAAGGGAGTGAGAGACGCCGATTTGTTTAATTCACGCTACGCACAAAATAAACCGTTGGGCCTTACTTTGCACCAAGTGCTGCTTAACTAGCAAAAGTGGAGTTGGACACGCCCTAATTACACTTCCTATGATGTTCACAGGGGGCCCCAAGAGTTCACTCTACAGCTGCAGAACATCTGGTACTCACCTCATCCTGGTCCAGCATCTGTTGCTTCAGCTTCTCAGCCAGCTGGCTCTGCTGGTTGATTTCCTCGTCCTGTAAAGTGCAGCAACACAAAGAGACATTAACATTCACACCAGGCACCACAAGCATCACTGGAGGCCGTTGGTACGAGGTGACAGACCGCTGATCACGTCTAAATATTTGATATTTTTTCCCACCAGTTAACCTACAGCAGTTTTCAAAGACTTCATGATGAAATCCATGTGCGCTTTTGATTGCGTCGATGTTTAAGTGGCGTGTGAAACCTGTAACATAATGCGCCAAATCTACAAAACCCACAGCTCTGTCACAAACCTCCCGTGCTCTCGCTCACCTTATCATCCAGCTGCTTGTAAAGTTTGGCCACCTCAGCCTCACACTTGTCCTTCTCCACGTCGGTGAGGCGAACACCCGGCGGCACGTTGGGCGTGGAGGCCTGCTTCTCGTTGATGATGTTGTCCAGGGCCTGCACCTCGGCGTGGGCCTTCTCCTTGTCAAACTGCTCGTCCACTGGCACACTTTCACCTGAGGTACCGCACACACACGCACGTTAAGTATGAGTGTGTAAGGAGCTTTGAAACTGATCCCCGATGATCACTCCTCTGTGTTAATGCATTGCCCCCGACACAAAGAAGAGTACTGATGTTTGCTATAGGACTCATTCACGCAACAGTGGAATAAGACTGTAGTCTAGTTCCTCACCGTTCCTCCAGCGGTTGAGCTCGTTCTCCAGCCAGGTGACGGTGCTCCTCAGAGTCGTGTTCTTCACCTTCTCCCGCTCATACTTCTGCTTCCACTGCTCTGCCGTCAGCTCCACGTTCACCGTGACAGTGTTCTTGATGGTCTTTGCTCTGAAAGCAAACCGGTTTCATTCAACTGAAAGGACTCCAATAAGAACTTAAAATAAAAAGATACCTCAATGTACAAGCCACCAGGCGGGAACACATGGTGACAATGATTATTAATACATGTATGGCTGCCCATAACTGACAGCAGTGGCCTACCAACCTTTGTCCGAACATGAGGGTGGATTTGGTTTCGGACTCATTGTAGGAGGAAGGCGAGCAGCAGATGACGATGGTGGTTCGACAGTTACCACCCAGCGAGTCCTGCAGGATACGGGTCATCTTGCTGTCTCTGTAGGGGATGTAGGACTGGGACACGCAAACAAAACAAACATTTAATCTAAGCAAACTCATCACGGGTGGGAAACCCTCATGGGAGTTTGTTTTTCATCTAAATATCAGCTTTAAAAAGTGGATTAATAGTCGGTTTTAGCATCAGGACACGGGGAGAAACACACCCTAGAGTTAATGTGAATGATGTAAAACAACAACGCACAGAACCAACAGGATGCGATGGCTTCAGTTACGAGATGGCAGCTAAACGCTAACTTGATACGTTATTAGTATCGACACAAAGAGCTGAGCTGAAGCAGTCTGCAATAACTCTTTAGACTCTACAATGAGTCAGGAGTGAGACATCTCTGCACAAGAGCTCATTTGTTTTCAGACCATCACTTATATATCTGAGCCCCCCCCTCAGGTTGTTTACAGAGCGACGGGGCCCAAGAACAAACCAATTGTTGATTAAAGTGAGAAGTGTGAAATCACTGTGAAGCAGGGAAAGAAAAACATCGCTCGGAGGAAAGTTGTTATCCGCTGAAGTTATTCCTGCGACACAAAGAGCCCGTAGATGACTGGAAACAGCACTTTCACAGGAAGATGACTAATAAAAACACTGAGCTCTGGGCTGTGCAGCTGGTAAACAGCACAATCCCCTTCCGTCTGTTACATCGACGGTGATGTCTGTAATTTCATAATACCATAAAACATTTGGGGGGAAAGTAATCATCACCTGAGGCTCTAACAGATACACGATAGTAAAAAGCTACAAAACTAATTTGGTCTCATTATGATCTGAAGTAAAGATTAAAGCTTTACCGACAAGACATAAAGCTCAATTAGGGGCGTTATCCATTCAAGCATTTTTTCCCTGAAAACAGCAGGCTCTCTTCTGGGAGCGCTTGAGAGCACTTTCCCTATGATATGGAATATATAAGTACTAACTCTGGATGAACACGTAGGGAGAGCGGACGAACCTCCCGGTCTATGCGGCTGATGAGATTTGATGTGCCAGGAAACATCTCGGCGAGTTACATCGAGTTGTTCAGATTCAAAACCAACTTTATTATCCTAAACGATGCGTTTGGTCCAGTGCAGCAGACACGAGGGCACCGGTGAGTCCACAGTCATGCTGCTGGCAATTTGGAGCATAGCTTTCATACATGCCGCTCCCAATGCAAATCATTTAAAAAATACTCTGGGAAACATGCTTTGGTGTACACCGCTCCTTTGGAAACACTGACTAGAGTGCAAATTAAAAGACTGACACCACCGCTGCACATTCACCAGGTTTAATGTGAGAGTTAAGAACGAACACCAAAGAGAGTTGGAGAGGAGGTACCGACCGTTCCTTCAGCCAGAGCAGAGATGACGTTTCCCAAAGACGACAGAGACTTGTTGATGTTCTTGGCTTCATCCAGCAAAGCTCCCTCTGCTCCCGTTTTACTGACCTGAAGGTCACACAGACAAAACAGTCAGCAATCTGAACCCAGCCCAATGAGTCATCCAACGTACACAGTGTAAGGCATCTACATGTACGACAGCTGGTCCTCTGTACCTTTTCACTGCCAGCCAGATCCACCAGGTAGAGTTTCCCGCTGAGCTTCTGCTCCGTCTGAGTGTTCTCCTGTTTGACGTTTATCAGGAAGATACTGTGACTCCTGGAGCTGTGCTCGTTCATGTCTGAAGGAGAAAGGACACCCGCGTGGTCAGAAACGCATCGGCCTCAAGCTACAGTCAATGGACTTTGTGACGACACGACGGCATCCTACTTGTAACGGCTACATGTCTGTTCGATTTGCCTTCATCGATCGTATCCATGACCTCGTCTGGGCTGCAGACAAACCTCTCAGTGCAGCCCTGCAAAGAGAAGCACAACATGAGGCTCGGCTGTTGACCGTCACAAAACAGGTTTTACTGGATATTTGACATGTGACAGGAAGTCTCACCTTGACATATGGTACTCTGTTTTTGTCTTCGTGCACGGACAGATTGGTCTTCGACACTGGAGATGAGAGGAAATATAAACATTTATATAGACACGTACAGTATATATATTCGGTTTATGCTGCTAATTTAAATCAATAAAATGTTTCCCAATTGGCTGATTTACAGTGTACGAACGAAGAAAACTTCCAGTCAGCAGGTTTATACACCTTGAAATAAGTGGCATATACATATAGAATATACACATTAACAACAAAGTCGGTGTGTTGACGGGCAACATCCCCCTCCATTATGTTCAGGCTTTTAGCAGCTGGTTCTGGCAGTGTTCACTGCACTATCGCCACTTACCGTCCAAAAGATCCCGGATCTTGTCTAAGTAAATTTCAAAATATGAAACCTGTGAACAGAGAAAGAACCTCGTTATTGGGAAATCCACCTGCGAGATCAGACCAGTGAATTAAAACACACACACAGCGGGCTGTCTTGATGATAAAACAGCAGCAGAGTAAACATACAGTTCATGAACAAGGTTCTCATGTTGAAGCAGCTCAGGTCTGATATTTTCACAGTTAACATGAGTTAGATATATTCTGAAGAGCAAGAATACTCAAGTAATAAATCAAGTTAACGTCTCGCCACTTTAAATTCTCCTTCCTCCCTACACAACACGTACGTATCACCATGCGTTGTTGTGCATGAGTAGAGTTCAACAAACACAGTGATGAGTCAGCCAGGAAATACATGACATGTTACACATCACTTATATCGTCTCTAAAATAAAAGCTGAGTAATAGCAAACTGCAAAACAAGAAGTGTGCAACGTGTTGCTTGCACCCAGTTTGAAATAGTGGAAGTCAGACATAAATATCAGACTTTAAACACACTGTCTGAACCTGGAATTCTCTCTATTTAGAGGGCAGTGCCGCTGTAACCAGTGCAGCACTCAACAGCTGGCCCCTTCTAACTACTCACTTTGATATGAAACTCCAAGTTTTCATCCATGGAATAGATGTAGTTGAAGATATCTTGGACTATCCTGGGGATGATGCCCATTGCATCTGTGTCATGGAGATTCCCCTGCAAACAAGAGAGCAAACAAATATAAACGTTAACGGTTGTGAAGCGAAGCTTTTTATTCAAAAACAAGATGCACACAAGTTCTTAGAAGTCATCCTTACCTCCATGGTGTGTGTTTTGCCAGATGACGTCTGCCCGTACGCAAAAATTGTCCCATTGTATCCATCCAGAACATCTACAAGACGGTTTTTGTTAAAAAGACTGTGAATAACAAGTGTAGCGTGTAGCATACTGGTTAAATCAAAAGTGAGACCTCACCTTTTACGATCCTCTGGGCGCAGGCGTTGTACACTTGTTCCTGTGTTGTGTTTGACTGAAACACTCTGTCGTACATGTACGGTTTGCCCTAAAACGAAGAGAGGAAAAGTGAGTGAATAAACAAAAAGCATTATCGTGTCATTCAAATCAGACATGTTGACAATAGAGAGGCGACAGGAAATTCGGCTTAATAGGATGGGTGACATGCATCAAAGATCCCATGCCAGACTCACGCAGTGGGCATTGCGTTAGATGGTCAGTCTGGCCACCAGGACGCTCCCAAACTGTCAGTTTGACGTTCTCACACTAATTTATCCTCTGATGACTGCATTTTAGTTCACCTCTGAAAGTCAGCTGTCCTGAAAACAACTTCTCCCGTCCCATTTGAACTCCGCTACAACCATCTTGATGAACTACACTAGAGTCCGAGCTTTCACCACTGGCTAAAGAGACCTCACACAAGCACGAGTGCAGCCATTTGTGATTTTCTTATGGGTGAGTCAAAACGTCAAAGCACAACTCCAGTGAGACAGCGATCAATAGCTGGATTTAAGGGGGCAACCGCAGGCTAATAAAAAAGTGATGCTACAAGCAATCCGGTGGTTCAACTGAGATGCGTCTTTAGAGGTTTGAAGTCCCAGTGGACTCATCTCGTCTCCAGCCTGAGGTATCTAGCTGTATTGCATTAATAGTTTAAGAACAAGACAACCCCCTCCACATGTGACAGCCCGGGTTGCAAGATTAGATATTCATTCAGTGTTCAAACCTGTAAGTGCAGTAGAAGGCTGACAATGTTGACACAGATCCGGTGTCACCTTGTTCAAGACATGTAAACACATTAATAACTCAAGGTGAAACCACAAATATGTCCCTGCCTATAGCATTAGAAGCTACAGGCACCTTTCAGACTACTACAGCTGAGATGTCCTCAATTTGCACTCTTGGCTCATAATCCCTCCTGACAGTCACATCCAAAGTACAGCTCGGTGCAACGCAGAGCAGCAGCACCTTAAGACATTGATAACTCAGCCCAGCTAGCCACATCCTGGCAATTAACCCGGTCCACAACAAGAGCCCAGAGCCACTATCATGGCCGCCAGACGCTGTCGGCAAACAATGGCACAGCCCGAGTTTAAAGTCCTCATTGTTACTACAGCTACTGGCCTCGGTACCTACACTTCTGTCTGATGGGATTACTTGCTGAGAGTGTAATTACAGTATAAAGCATTATTAAAGTATTAATAAGTGCTCCGTCACGTCTCTGCTTCCTGATGGCTTTGTTAGGATACTTGTCCAGGCTATACATTCAGGAGAGACCGTGACACACAGTCCAAGGTTATTCATATTGTACAGTGCATGAAATCTAATTGGATTTGTGTGCCGTTATGCAAAGTAAGTCAATATTCCATGTTTTATCAAGTTGGGATTTTTTGGCAACCTTGCTTCCTGGTACACAGCTGGCAGGAAAAGAACAGGTGTCAATTGCTGTTATGTACTTGTTTTAATGCATTAGGAGCACTTTTACTTATCTCTCTAATCCTTTTTTTTCCTATTATGTCTCACGCAAATCTACCATTACACTAAAAGTATCTACGATGTGTCATTGGGGGAGACGTACGTAGCAAAACTGACCTGATATATTATGTGCAAAACTGACAGGGAAGTATAAATAATTCACCTGCTGCACACTCGCACTACGCTGGCAAATCAAGCTGCTCACGACACCTATACCACCTCATTTGGTAACTTTGTCTCCCTCCCGTTCCGGCAAAAGGCACAGCCGAGTAAGGGCGTACTGCTAGGAGAACAAAATCTCTGGTGTAGGGAATATCTCCAAGCATATCTGCACGCACCAAAGCCTGCCACGGTGAAGCTGTTTGTTGGAGGTCTCTGCACTCAGCACTGCTGTTGAGACTTCAGCCCTAAAACAGGGTCCACGCCCTCGATTGTTTGGAAAACGGATACAAATGTGAGCTAAGTGAGTCAGTCGTCCTGTATAAGAGCGTCTGCAAAACAAAGTACATCACCAAAATAATTGCCCTCCCCAGCCGGAGCGATTGCCCGGTGTCTGGCCAACTGCCTTCTCCGATTGGTCGAACAGCTGGTTACCAGGAGAGATTACCCAGGAGGCCTGTGATGCTGCTTATGGACACGGTTAGTATTGTACTTCTCAGCGTAGATGCACCAGCAGAGCCTACAAAGCTCTAGCCTGCAACACTTGCATCCTTCACAAGGTGCACTGGTATTTTAACACTATGACTGGCACTCTGACCTGGGCTGGGGCACAGCCAGTACACTCGCTATTAATTAAAGACCTCAAAATAGTGTCAGCAAAACTATTCGAGAAGTCACCACACAGCTACAACAGCCTCCTCTGTTTTGCATGACAGAAAATGAATAGTCTTGTTGTACTCGCCACCTAAATTAGTAGTTTAACTACAAAGAGGAAGTGATTCATGTCCACTCAGCCGAAACCTGCTACGTTGTGAATGCTATTCAAGATCAGTTTCAATTGCCTAGTAAACTCTTTTAAAGCTTGGGTGAGTAAAGACAAAGTCCACAAAGAAAAAAGATAATGTCACAAAAACTAATGTTTAACCACGATTATTTTTTTTTAAATGATACAGCATTGGCTTTTGCATGATCAGCATGTACAAACTTGAGATATCAGCCTGGCTTTTATGCTGTTATGCTCCCCAACTACTACAGTCATAACATTTTGCATGCTACCATACAGCTATAGTGTAGAGGCACGTCATGGCATGAGCCAGGTTGTGTTAAGTAAACAGCGTCTTGTCAAGACACTGTATATGGGCCTATGATGACAAAGCATCAAGTGCACATCCTTTGCAAATTGACGTCTGGACAAATTCTTTGTTGAATCAGTAAAATGGAGGAAACACTGCATTAGAAAGGGGCATTTCCTACCATCAAGAGCTTGATCTGTACCACTAATTAAACCTTTGGTTTGATCCCAAACCTGAACGTCCTCATGTAAAGAAAACAGATTAAGGATTTACTTGAATATGTAGTTGAACTTGTCAGTCTATTAAGTCTTAAGTATCCAGTCAATAAAGGCCAACAGAAAAATAATACCACTGGACTGATTAGAATTCAATAATTCCACTGCCAATGACACTATTATGACGCTGTCATTGTCTAAAAGGTGATTTTAACTTAGTCTACCAAATGAGTTGTGTTGTGGTACCAGCTGGTCAGCTAGCTAATGTTAGCTTTAATTAAGCAACAGCATTAAAACTAGCCAGCTAGCACAAGGCCGGCTAATCTGTCACCTACCAGCTGGCCTAGTGTGTTAGCCACGACTAGCTTAAATCAAAGCAGGCTTAACGTTACACGCTTTATGCTGAACCCTACATCAATAATAGCTTTAATCGTTACAGATGCCCGGGGTGCTTATCAATTAATGTCGTGACTAATAGTGCGGTGTGTAGATAGCGTGCAGCATGTAGCAGGATATAACGCTCACGACATTTTAAACATGTCTGTTTGTGGCTTTTGTTGAATGACAGCTCGCGTGAAATGTCACAGAAAAGTGACATTTTACGTGAGCACAAAGTCGACTGGCATGTTGAAATGTTTATTTAAGTTCTGCTGCCGACTATCCATTTATCTGGGGCACCAAATAAGTCACAAGTTGAATGTAACTGACTGTTTTGGTGGCGGCATAACGCAGCGGTTAACAGGTCAGCTCTATAGCTAACGTTAGCTAACAAGCTAAATGAGCTAACTACCGTAGCTTGCAAGACAATAAAAAATGGCTGAACTGTTTCTAGAAGTCTCTGTCAAATAGGTATAGTTAAACATAAAATGACTCACCGCGATAATAACGTCCTCCTCCCCTTGAAACTTGGGAATGTATCTGTCGCCTCGGACCACCTCGGAGCTGTTCAGGGGCCTA
This sequence comes from Lycodopsis pacificus, assembly GCA_028022725.1. Classification (NCBI taxonomy): domain Eukaryota; kingdom Metazoa; phylum Chordata; class Actinopteri; order Perciformes; family Zoarcidae; genus Lycodopsis; species Lycodopsis pacificus. Next base: position 23,334,465 of record CM051700.1, on the reverse strand, counting down.
AAGCGACACATCACTTTGATGGTGCACTCCGCCGGGTCGGCCATCTTTCCACACGGTTTATACGAATAGAAATAATTCACCAATACAAAAATGAAAGTGTATCCTGGATCCCTATCGGGATCTAGGGTGGTTCTTGGGGAAAGGGCGATAATCTGTCGCTCATTCAACAAGAAATCCTTGTTTTTCCTCCTCTCGGTCACTTCCCGTTGCCTGTTAGGAAGCCATGATGTACCGGTGTGGATCAGCTCCTGCTGCTGTGGATGTGGATCACAATGACGTCACCTCGGCGCTCCCCTTCCTCGCGCTGTCCGGCTGTTGTAAAAAATAAATAAAAAAATGACTTAATGATGTTTGTAAAACGATTTTATTCATAATATATATACACATGACAAGAGGACATAATACAGGTTCAGTATACAGGGGATTGTATACAAATAGAGCAATAACAAAAGACCCCGGGGTATATTTCTGTCCAAAACGACTAACAATGAGAGTACAATACAATAGAAAAAGGTGGTTTAATTTCAGAAAGTAATGTGGAAAATATGAAAATAAAAACACCTACATCAGAATGTTTTTTTTAAATGTCATCTGAGCATTCAACACAATCTCCCCCCAATAGAGCAATAGAAATAATCCTAACTGGAAAAATTACAAACGTATGTGCTCGGCCCAGGACAGGACGGCTCTACAGTGGGTGATTAAAACCGCCCACAACATATTGGTACCCATTTCATACAGAGCATCAGTGATATTGGTGACAAGAAGTGCCTGCAAAGAGCTCAAAGAATATTATTGGACAATACCCACCCTAGCCACACCCACCCCACCCTCCACTCTAATATAGTTTTGCTTTGTATGTTTTTCTCATGCAGCAAAATGGGACTGCAAACTGTATTTTGTTTCACAACCCTGTGTTGTACAATGACAATAAAAGACACCTTGTACTCTTGCAAAATGCCCTTTTTAACCTGTAAAACCTCATAGACCCTTTTGGAAGTCCATCAATACATGAGGCATGATCTGTGGACAAGCTATACAGTCTAACCCATAAAACTAAGTTCTACTCAAGATCCCTGGGTTTTCCAGATGACTATATATGTCAGACTGTATTATAGGGAATGCGTGTGAAATGAAACAAGATTTTCCATTTTAAATGCAGCCATAAAAAAACGGCCTCTTACATTTGAATGTTTCACATAAGTTCACATAAGTGTGATAAAGCTTCAATGAACCACTGGCACCGACTATGATGTCACACAGGGTGGAAGACACGTTTCATGAAAGCTGCTTTAAGGAAAATGCAAGGAGAGTATGAACACTGGTGCTTTTGTTAAACCCAAAAGAGGATATTCCTGTAGCCTGTGACTCAGCTGTCTTTAAGAGAGGGAGCTGCAGCTGTGAGGCCTCCTCCTAAATGAAAATGCATCATGTCTGACCTCACTCAACAGATGCCATAATGGAGCAAAAGCCACAAACACATTTTCTGGCCGCTCCCTGGAACAGTGAGGGATATCCTTTTTCATGTTGGAGTCTTTAGCTAATCCAAATACCAGTTCTACTGGCCTTCTACTGCATGGAAAGGGTGTGGTGCTTCTGTGTGAGCTGACAGGGTAGGCTGTCCCCAAGCAACAAGTCCCCACGGACCACAATGCACTGTTCATCATCGCCGAGAGGGGAAGAATAAACGGGAGTTATTCAGTAATATGAGCTGCTTTTCTTTACACAATCTGGTACTTTTGAAAGAGAAAGCAGGCTCAGGTGTTACTTTATAATACTGAGTTACATATTTAACAGAAACCCTCCACCCCACCCTAACTGTGGACCAAAGGGCTCAGCGTCCAACTAAGCCTATTAGTAAACAGCTGTCCATGTCGTGGTTATTATAGTAATGCAGCGGCAAGATTTACTTTCATTGAGAATTTGTTAGACTGCCGGCATCGACGTGTTTGGGGAATAACATTACATGAATCAACATTGCCCCCAACTGTTTTGAACCGTTGATGTGCTTTAACATTGATCCGGCTAATTATTGAAGTATTTGAGGTTACTGGAGAGCTTATACAGGAGCCTTCAGAGTATGGCGGCCAATAAAACAATATAACAAATATTGATCACTTAACCCAGTCAGCCAGCAAAGATGCCAAACTCTCTGAGCATGATTTAGAGTTTGTTTTATTTTAAATAATTATATCTTGTGTTTTATTACAGCCTTAGCTCTTACGATTGTTGAGAGGATCAGATCGGCACTGAAGTGATTAAACTTGAATGTAAACATTTTACTAATTTATTTACATGCTGCTGAACAGTGTTGGATGAGATCACACTGGCCTAGGGTTAATGCATATTTACACACCTGACATATCTTACGTTGTCAAAGTTTAGACAAATTTCATTGGAGTTAGTATTAAGTGCAAATATTGACAGATTTGAATGCAATTTAGTTGCACCTGTTATGCAACAAAACTAAAACTAAAATGAAACATCATTTTTGTAACAGCTAATTGGATTCTGTTCAACGGACAAATACATCCTGTCGACCTCCGACATGCATCATTTTAAACATTTCTTTGTGTATATTTTGAGAGAAAACACATGTTTGGTTTCAGTATTTATAGTTTATTGAGTCGGACATCTGGTAACAGGAAGGTGAAAAGTAAAATAGTTATCCTCTTGATTTGGACACGTCCATGTAGTTGAAGTCCTTTTGAGGATTTGCAGTCCTCGATCGTCCACGTGGAGTGTTTCAGCTTTGACTTTTACCAAAAGATCGTCACAGAAAGTCTGCAGCAGTGCTTGTTGTCCCTCCGTCCCAACAAAAAGGGTCCGACGCTGTCTCCTCCATCACTTCTTGTGGAAGAATCCCATAATGGACACTTGTTTAGTTCCTTTATTTGCATTTGCAGACGTTCTCTTCTGACTTCTCTTCTCGTCCTGTTTGGTGCTCGACGGTAGTTTAGCGGGGACGGGGTCTTTTGGGTCTCGTTTAGAGGCATGAACGTCGTCTTCTGCTTCAGAGTACGATTCGCTCTCGTAGCCTTTCTCGGTCACTGAGGGGAAAGAAGATGAAGCAGAGGGATTATGGTCTTGACTTGTGTGTAAATATGACCATATTAAGTGGTGGTGTATTAAACTCCATCATATTAAAGTAGTTTGTCAATGATCATGTATATACAAGTAAAAACTAGATCAGAGGGAAACAAGGAGCGGACACAAAAACTACATTTTTTACTCAATTAATTGACTCTTGATAACCGAGAAATAGTTGAGATTTTTATGCAAAAAATAAATAAATATTTGCTGTTTTTTTAAGTCCTCCATAATAATAATAATAACCTAAATGTCTTTGGGTTTTGGTCGTTTGTCACAACTTTCCTTATGTTTTACAGCAGATTACTGAAGAAAACATTTGGCAGATTAAATGATAATAAAGAATTGTTCGTTGATGGAGAATCATGAGTCGCAGCACAACATTTCATCAACGTCTTTCTTACACAATGTCAACAAACTCTTAATATTAGAAGGCTTCGTATCATATTTCTGAGGACACATCGGTCATGGAATAAGTGTCATTATTACGACACATTGTTTTACTGGTTTGTAAAACGAATTGCATTCAGTATACATTTATCAAAAGACTGATGATTAAACACTCATCCTCTGACAACATTTCATACCGATGCATCCTTCATCATCTAAAAACGTCCGGGATTTCAGGACTCGTCTCCTCTTCCTCGTCTTCATTTCAGAGTTCCCCTGCTGAAGAAATAAGAATGTTATTCAGTGTTAAATACATAAAGAACATTTCATCAATGTCTTACAGCATCAATGTCTGATCACCAGGTTTACCCCCTTACATGTGAATCAGAAACAGACTGGACCTTCTTCTTAGGACTTGGTGACGGTTCTCTCGTTTCCATCCGCTGAGGAGAATCTGGAATGACTGAAGACGTGAACAAGTATTAGTCTTCTAGCATTACTCTTTAAAGGGCTTCTGAAACTCCCCCTTTATCAGGATTCTGGCTTTACCATAAAGATAAACTAGGCCGTAACTCTCCAAACTTTAACCAGGGATATTCTTATAACAGTATAAAACGTTATGAAAGACAGTACAACTACATTAAATGTGTACTAACAAAACCGTTATGTATTCCTTCCTTCTGACAAACTATCAAAGTCATTTACGATGTTTTTTTAAGTTCTTCTCTTTCAAGATTTCAAAATAGAAAATTATTTACAAAATCCGTTTAGTAAACAGCTCACCGTCTTCGTCGCTGCTGTCTGGTTCAGGCTTCTTAATCCTCCGTCTCTTTTTCTTGTCCATTTTCTCCTCTTCGCTGTCAGAATCCACGAGTCGCTTGGTTTTGCTTCAACAAGAGGAAGACGTTTGTTTAAATACATCCATAGCTTTATTTACGTCCACTCTATCACTCAATGAACAGCCTTTCAATTCAAAAGCTTTTAAAACTCAAGAAGAATCTTGTTCTCGTCTGTGTTTCTATCTAAAGTTTTGAGTAAAAAAATCATTAATTTAGTTTGAATGACGGCATTTGTTCCCCACATAAGTGTTATAATGAAACACACACCTCCTGGAGTCTTTCTTGGCGTCTTCAGGCAGCTCCACAGCAACAGCAGCAGCAGCAGCAGCTCGCTTTTCTTCAGGCTTTGAAGTCTGACGTCGTTGCTCTGCTGAGGTTGATGACTGAGCTGCTTCCTCCTGCTTCACAGTTTTTTCTGCTTTCTCTAGAGAAAGTCAGGAGTGTTTATGTAGAAACGGGATTAAACGGAGAACAGCAGAGCTACACATACACAAATATATATATAAAGGAATGGGGTTCATCTTGGGGTCTAAAGTCTAAATCTAAAGTCTTTCACAAGACAATATTACTCACTTGCTGCTTGACTCCCAAAGAAGTTCAGAGGATTGGCTTTTGCTTCTGGTTTACTTTTGGGGGCATCGACCTAAAAACACCAAACAGTCATAAAGAAAAGCGACAGCATTTACTCCGATACTGTAGTTTATTACTTTGTAAATAGCAGTTAATCACACAAAAGACTACAAAGCCGTACCACAGGAGCCTCCTCCTCCTTCTGCTCCGCCTTAACGTCTTTGTCGCTATCCTGGTTCTTAGGAGCAGACTTATTGGCAAACATTCCCATGATGCCTTTCTGCTGCTTGGCGGAAGGCTTAGAAGCCCGACTGGCCTCTCCATTCACGCCAGGTTTTCTGTTTTCGGGCTCTGGCGTCGGAGCTCGCTGGATCTCTCTCGTCTGCTGCAGCTCCACAGGAGACACGGGCACTGCACCGGCACAGCGGATCGCACTGTACCTGCAAACAGAGAAGACGGATCGACGCGACACTTTCCTGAAGAACGACAGTTCTACAATTCAACAGATCGTTCTCTCTCTCTAGTTCCCTGAGCTAGGTAAAAAATAAAAAGGTAGAAACTGGATGGAAGAAGCGGACAAGCGGGTAAGGGCATCATACCTGCTGCAGTTCTTCAGGTTGTCTTTCACAGCGTCATAGTCGACGCTGTAGAGAGGACCGCTGTCCTTCAGCAAAGCTTTCTGCACACTGTAGACATGGACACTGACGATCAAGCTCATCTTGGATTTGAAATCTGCAAAAGACAAAAACACCAGAAGTTAGACAGCTCTGCCTCTGCTACAACAGATATCACCTTAAAAAAAAAAAACACTGAAGCAATTTCCAAAAACAGTGTTAGTTTGCAGCCAGCCCAAACATTCTGCACAATACTGGGAAACATGTTCACCAACCTTCCAACTGGTCCTCTTTGATAACTGACACCTTGTGACTCTAAAAGCAAGCACAACATCAGCAACACAAAATAAAAACAATCAAGCAAAGAAATATGCAAATCAAGCCAAAACATTATTCATTTAGTGTATTTCTCACCGCCTGGCCGTTGTCCACAAACTTGCCCGACACGAGATACGTGGCGTGGAGCTGAGCTGAACTTTCCTTCCTCTTGTGATCCAAATAATGGAAGAGCATTCTGACACAAGACACACATGTTCAGTGTTTTATCCAGTAACTCTGACTTTCATTATAAGTGACATCACACTATTTCAAAGAAGTATGGATAATGCTGTATTGATGGGGATGTAGAAGCACGGCCTTGTTCTCTAATATTGATCAAGATGCATCTCAATCTGTAACACTATGTAATCACTGAGTAACTGATCCAGTCCAGCCGTGTTTACTGATTGTTTTACTATTTATTTTCTTGATCATTTTGGACTAAAACGCAGAGGAAACAAAGAGCTCAACTGAAGCTCTAAAGAAAGTTGCCCAGGTTTGTTAAATACTTTGTATGAAAGGGTTTTACAGGAAATAAGTCCTCAATGTTGTGTATCTTTACTAAGAACACTACTGTGAATAAAACATGAAGCCCAGATAAATTAACTAGTTATAGGGTGATGCATTGATTGTGGTTCCAGTTAGCTAATATACAAATAGATGTTTATCAATCAGAATCACCATTAATACATAGTTTTAAGAGGATTAGCACTCACTGTTTGGCTGTGTTGACATGGACTCCCAGAGTGAGACTCAGCCATTTATAGGTCACCTGTTGGACAGAAAACACATGAAAACATCGGTGTTTACATTCCAAATACCACGTGAATCATCTGGGAGAAGAAAAACAAACGACAATGACTTTGCTGTCATAATTTGTTTACAACTGCCAAACAAACTACGGCGGCTAATTAGCTTTTAATTTGTCAGGATGACCGTTAAACGTAGCGTTAATTCTGAGTTTATTGCGATCATTTCAAAAACACAACCGCACGAGCTGAAACCAGGTTGACGTAACATTGAATCAACCGTTTCAATCATTCATACGCCGAATTAACCACGAAACCAAACCAGCAGACAGTTGTAAACCAAACCATGAGAAATATAAATACAGCAGCCAAAAGGAAGCAAACCGTAAACAGGTAGTTTAACGGCTCATCACACCGGGGTTAACGTATCTCACCCAGAATAACGACAACAAAAGAGAACTGATCACACATCGACAGTGCACTCACTATCTTGTCTTGGTCGTTGACATATTCGTCGATGTTATCCAAATAAAGCTCGTCCATTTTGATGAATGCGGACGTCTTGTTGCGCCGATTCAACTGCGCGGGAAGGCAGTTTATTTACTTCCTGTTAAATGTCACGTGTGGCCTTTTCGTCCTTCCGGTGGGATGAGAGGCTGCAGGGCGCCCTCTACAGGCCGACATGGGCCACACACTGATAATGACCTGGTGACGGACATATTATCTCTTGTTGCCACTAATTACTCATATTTGAGTGATGTTTGATACAAAAAACTACATCACCCACCTGTTCAACAACATTACAGAACCTTTTTGAATTCATTATATATTCATAACCCATTTGTTGGAGTTGTTGACAATAAGACAAATACAGGCTAGAATAATCATCCCTTTTGCTAATTTGCTTATGTAGTTAAGTATAGTATTAAGGACTTTACTTGACTATCTTGGCAGAATTTCTACTTTTTCTTGTGTAAATATTGTGCCTTTTACTCTCTTGCAGATAAATATTGCAGAAAAGCTGATATAATGTTGCTGCGGGTAAAAAAAAAACTGCGTATATAACATTTTACTCAAACCGTAGACCCATCAATGTGAATGCAAGAAAAAAAATGAATATAAAAGAGGTTCTCACTTCAGTAAATGCTCTCGTTCACTCACAGTTGAGTAAATCTCTGGGCACTTTTCATCACATTATCTGCATGATCATTTTTAGTTCATGAGCTATACTGTATGTTGTTTTAAACAAATGCCAGCAAAGCAACAAATGGTATTGTCTGTGGACAAAAAACATATTATTTTGTTATTTAACAGACTGCTCTTTTCCTGATTTGATGAAAACACCTATTTCTCCGAGGTGTAAGCAACGTTTCCTGTGTTTTTCCTGTGACATCTCAGCTTTCTCACCCACGTACACCCTTTGCTTTTCCTCTCAGCCTGCAATTTTGTGAAGCCACAGCTCCGCATGTCACATTTGCCCCAAATATTTGCTGTTTGTCATTCACAAGACGGCAGCTGATGGTTTGGAACAGGAGATGAAAGAAGCAGTGATTGAACAGAAACTGTGAACAAAATCAAAAGTTCACAACTGTCCTCATTCAACAGGCCCGCTCATTCAAAGATCTTTCATGTAGCTTTATATCTAATAGGATATATTTTCCTCCAGTATTTCTGTCCAATGCTTTCAGCCAGTTGATTTATCAAATATTTGAAGTTCCAAAGAGTTTCAGTGTGACCATCAATCACAAAGTCCTCAGTTGGAATTATCACGTCATTCCCAATCTCTCCCTCTCCGCACTCCCTTTCATTACTTCTGTCGGCTTCCTTATAAAAGCAATTAACTTCCCCAAAAATACTCAAATCATGTCCCACGACTTTCAGTTGGGTGGTACAACATTTACTTTACCTTCCTAAAGAAGACCCAAGAAATGGTATTTAAAGCTTGATAGGTGTGGTATCTGAATTGTAATGCATTTCAAACACAAACTGGCTCTTTTGAGGAAAACAAATAGCTGATGACGCTGGATGAAAGATCATGAAGTGATTTATGAGTAACAACTACTGCTTTTAATTAGTTTTGAATAGAGGAACCAACTGGGCAGGAAATAGGAATACGTGGTGCCGCAGCAGCAGAAGTTTGGTATAAAATAAAGAAAAAAGAGGCTCCAGCTCTGCAGGCAGCGGGGAAGCAATAACAGTTATTATTGCCTCACAACACAGTAAATACAAGTGTAGAATTGTAATGAGCTGCTGTGACAGAAATATTCAGAGAGGACAATGTTGATATATGAAACCTTCGGCGATCTCATCATCAATTGTAAGTTTTCCAAAACAAATCACTGGTCAACATGAGGGCAGCTTGCAGCTCCACTGCTTGCCATCATTTGTCTGCAGGTGAAGCTCATTATGAAGGGAAATGAGACTCGTGAAACTGCTCGTACATCACTTATTGGGATGAATATTCTTCAGCCGAGTTTAGAGATATGAATAAGAGGATGAGCGGAGGCATAAATATTGATGGTGACTGTGACAAACCAGAATGTCTGACAACCTAAAAGACAAACAAATGATGCTGTGAAGGTCAGAATGGGGTTTATTGTGATGATCCAACTCAGAAGTGGGAAATAATAATGGTTACAGGTCTCAGGGGCCCCCATTAACTCCACCCGTTATTGTAATAACAATAGCAGTGTTTCAGTATATACCTCGGCTTCCATGCAGGAGGCTGAGGTTCGATTCCTGGAAAATGCAGTAACCTTTTCAACCTAAATCATATCAGGCGAGAACAACAACAACTGCCCTTTCAATCGCAACGTATCATTGATCGCTCAGTGAAGTCCACACCTTCCATGTGGGGGGTCTGCAGGCCGTTCCTGGCCAAAGCAATAATACGACCTGTGTTAAATCAAAGCAGAGTGAAAAGGTCTGTCCTTAGCAATGATGGCTCAGCGGTAGATTTACCCTATTCTTAGAAACAAGGGTTCCAAACAGGTTCTTCCTGAAGGGCTGAGGTTCTACAGAACCATTTGCTTTTGAAGAACCCTTTCTGGAAAAAAAGAGTTCTTCAAGGATTGTTGAAAGCAAGAGGGTTCTTGGTAGAACACCCTGTGCAGGTTCGAGATGAAACCCTTGGAATATGAAAGGGTTCTCGATAGAACCCTCTGGGTGGGTCCTTGCACCGTAAGGTGGAGAGCTTCTGGATAGAACCCCTAGAGAGGGTTCTGGGTGGAACCATTACACCATAGCAGGATTCTCTGTAACCTCTCATGTTTATTGGAATTTCTCATAGGTGGAACCTTTCAAAGATGGTTCTAGGAATAGCCCTTAATGTAGGGTTCCAGGTACAACCCTGTGAAAGGGTTGCGGGTGGAACCTTTTAAAAAAGGTTCTACCAAGAACCAAAAACAGTTCTCCTATGAGGACAAGCCGAAGAACCTTTTACGAGTCTAGTCAGCACCTTCATTTCTAAGAGTGTACAATATTAATAAAAGCTGCAAGCAAGCAAATCATAAAGCAGAAACAATAGACGGTAAAAGTCTGTAATGAAGCCTGTTAACTGCCGTCAGTCGAGCCCTCTCAGTCCAAAACACATCTCAACACATGTAGAGGCTCAATATTATTAATATTTCAGCAGGTAAGACACTGCGGCTACTTATTTCCAAAGTTCATACTCACACGCTGCATATGTGATGATTAATTCAGGTGTGTCCTCCCTGTTTTTGCTCTCAGATGATCTGATATAATATTTAGGGAGAAGCAGCTCTGATTCTTCACTTCACTGAAGCTGCTGAGAAGCTGATCGGCCTGCCAACTTCTAATAGAAATGTCAAACAGAAGGGCAGCGACGTGCAGCAGAGACGGCAAAAACATTCCCCGAATGGTGACGGGAATCATTGTCTTACCACGAAGAGGAAAACTAAAACCCTCAGATGGATCAGAGTTGGAAGAAGGAACAGCACCAGTGTGATCTTTGTCTTTCTTCTTCTCTTGTTCAGGAGTCAGACTTGACTTTGTCACCTCTTGTTTTCTCAGCTCATTGTAGGTCAGTACAAGATCAGCGTAAAGATATTAACAAACACAACACGTAATAAACCTGTCCAGTAAAAGTTTGAAATACATTCAGGAATGAATATAAGTTGAAGTTCAGTGTTGTCATGGAATTCATAAGGAGATCTGATTTACTGTAAGAAGATCCAGTGAACTGCGATCTAACCCCGACACCACTAATATCACACAGAGTGTAACCTGAGCAGCTCGACGGCCCTCTGGTGAGCTGCAGTGCCTCTCTGGTCTGACTAATGGGGGGAAAGTAAACCTTGACTGTAACTCAACCCTGCACTTAGAAGAGATGCCACATTCCCTCCAGAGAGACTCAGTGCTCACCACTACTTCTGAGGAAACAAAGAGACTGTGTTCGGTACCTTTAGTGTTCATTTTGCTCTGTAAGTGTCTGCCATCTGTGAAGAACGTCATTCTTAGCAGTTTGTGTTGAGCATTTCTGTGCACAGTTAACAAATCACTGTCTGACCAACCCGTCTGTGTCTTTCTGTGTTGATGAGTCAGCGGTTCCACACATGCATATATTCGGACACTTTAGTGGCCACAGCAGGAACAGATCAAGTTTTCACATTACAGATATGAAAGTTTATTATTATTATCATGACGTGTAGAAAAACTCTTGAATCACCCCATATCTGGACTTTGATACTGTCAGATACTGTTTTATTGAATCAGCAAGTATTCCCCAAGCAAAATGCCAAAACAACTGTTGCATTTACTACAAATGGAGTTCAAAGTGCCTCACACAATAAAAGTGAGGCACACATTAACAGAAGGACAATAAAGAGAAGAGCTGGGGTATTAAAACAGAAAGAAACGCATAAAAACAGCATAAAAATAGCATAAAAATAGAAGTGATTTATAGTATGAAACTGAATTAAAGTATCTTGAGGTTGCATTCAAACGAGTGTTGTGTGGGTGCAAGATCAGAAGGAGAGTTGCTCAAAGGCTTAAGTCATTTATTGATTAAATAATCAAAAGATGAATTAATAATGAACACATTGCTTGGCAGCAGCCCCACATGATTGCATCAAGTCTGATCTGAAAAGCAGTTTACGATTGTTGTGTGTTACGACTTTGTTCAATTCTCCTTGATTTCATGTTTAAGGCTGTTTGATGTTGTTCTATTGTCATGGACGTACAGCTTCAGGTGTTGTTAGCACAGTGAAGCAGAGGAAATGAGTCAGCACCACAGCCCTCTGATAGCAACATATTCTACTGATAGAGAGCTTCTGCTGTGCTCTCCAGAGCTGCAAACACGACCCATCAATCACACACACACACACACACACACACACACTGAAGCTCACTGGGGGGAAATATTAGACTTGTGTGTGTTTGAACTCACAGCGTGATTATCTGGCCCGTGTGATTCAACCCACCAATCTAAGATCAAGAGCTCATTGCAGTCAAACACGAAAAAAGCTGCAGACAAACGTCAAACAACATTTTCTAAAGGTCCAAAATCACAACTACCATAATAATAAAACCACACATTCTGCTCACAAAGGCAGCAGTATTCCTCTCAGATATTAATCTGAGGAGATCTTTGATGGCTGGTTTGGGTTAAACCTTGCAAATGGATTCTTTTATGAGCGATATCACGGAGTGAGAAGGCGAATGCAAAGTGTTTGGCAGAGGTAAAAAAAGGTTTCTTTTATTCTGCTGTGGAAATGTATTCTATGTGGAAGAAACTGGCAACATTTAGACATTCCCACCTGCTGTTCTGTGGAATCTTTTAACGCATTTGCCTGGTCCGGTGCATCGCATCCACAGGAAAGATATCTGCTCTTAGAGGAATGCATGATGAATGTATTAGATATCTCTCCTGCGGCCTGCAAAGACGTTTCAGAGGCTTTTGTTCTGCAGCAGGTTTCAGGATTCCCTCAACAGAGAATTGTGATTGGTTTTATGATTTCAAATCTCCAAAAGGCAAAACCTCTGCGGGGGAAGTTATCTGCTTAAACCCAGAGCTGCTGACTTTTTGTAACTGTTCGACAGCAGTCGCACCTCACATGACAGCACTCGGGGAGGCAGACGTGTGTGAAATAACATGTAGAGATCAGACGGATCCATGCGGAAACACAGCCAACAAAGCGCATGCAGTGCAGCCTCTGGTTCAGAAGCTCAGGCTGAAGCAGGGTTCCTGAGACGAAGACACATGAGATGTTTTCCTCACAAACACCAGCTGAGGCCATTGTTGTCATTAGACGGCGTTGGATCTGAATTGCAATTGTCTTCGCTGCAGGAGGAGCTGTACCGTCACTGTGGGAGCGTCGGAAATTGATCCTCAAACCATTTTGAATACATTCTCTCAGCACGCTACTGCGGAGCGACAGAAGGCTGAACTGCAACAGTAATGTTTGGAGGAAGCAGCCTGAAAAACATCCCTCTTTGGAAACAAACAACTCCCTTTAAGTGGTTCGCCCCAAATCACAAAAGCATATTTTCTGTGTGATGCAGATAGTTTTGGTTTGATTCATCGAGGTTTTGAAATATTGATGAATTTTGTTCGTGGTACTCACAACATTTCAGACAACTATTGGGACTATTTCCTTTGTGGAAAGTAGTGCCAATGAAAATGGGTGTGCTGACAGGGTGCTGCTGTTGTTGTCGGCGGCGAGGAAGCGGAAACCTTGGAAGCGGATACCTCAAAATCTGGGCACATGAAACAAAAACTATCTGCAGGCAGTGAACTCGGTGAACGTAGCTTTAAATAAACCGCTCACTCTGGAGCTCAACTCTCCTGAGTTCAGTAAAGGTTAAGTCTTTGGTAGATAAATCTGTACATCAAAGGGCACACTTCTGTAAGAAAGCAGATGATGAGGAACGCACATAAAACAAAGTAAAGAGAGTTGTTTCTAAGGTCCTGGCACTAATGGTGTTTATTTAAGAAAACGAACAAAAAGGTCAAAACCAATTTGCAAAACTTGCGATGTTATTTCCCTTTGCATTCAAACCGATGTCCATTTCATAACATCAACCATTTGCTTGGATCGTGACGGAGCTAATTGTGTTTCCATTGGGATCCAATCTCACCCTTCCATGATGTAATGGCTTTACCTGATCAATAATACATTGGAAACAAGTTGAAATAATTTCAATAGTTTCAGTAGCTGGAGTCTCTGTGTCTGTGGAGGGATTCATGTCATTCATGTCGGCCACACTGACACACTTTCCCACTCAATCCAGTGACCTTGCCACCATCAGCCTAGTTTTCCAATCACCCGACTGCTTCCGTTCCACTTTTGAATTACAATCAGAGTTTGACGTCAGAGACTCTGTGTCCACGAGCTTTACGCGATGAGAAGAATCTTATGTTGAATTCAAATGACACGGTACTGTTGCTGCTGCTGCTGTTGGTCCTCCACAGAGAGGCTCTCACGGCGTCGCCCCAGGCCCGGTGTCACACTGCTTCAGCGGGGACGATCATTGGCTGCCTCACCAAGGAACCGCCCCCCCTCAGCATCTGCTCCACTTCACCCTCAGCCCTTTGCGGCTCTTGTTGATAAGAACAAACTAATATCTGCTCAGTCACTGGCTGCACGGGGAATGATAAACACAGGCTGAGCCGATGTCCGCTCCATCAGGACAATGGGAGCTGGAATCGAGCCACCGGGCTTTTGTTATTCTACAATAGAGAATAGTGTATGTGCAGCCGAAATCATGGCCGTGTGCTTAAAACAATACGCAAGACAGTGAAAGGGTGACAGGCTGAGTAGGTTACAATGGCTGTGCCATAAAACAAGTCACGGTTCCCACCCTTGCTACCTCTCTGTATCCAGACTGCTGACATGTCCTTGAGAAAGATAAGGAAACTGTTGCCATCCAATAAAAGTAACTCTGGATAGCAGACGCTGAAAATCAAATAGAACCAATATCACCTGTGATCCAAGTGCTTTGCAGTTATTATGCTTCATTAGGGCTGGGTATCGGTATTTGTACGGTTTCGCTTTTCAGCCAATCACTGCAAGCGCTCTTCAATTAAATGTGAGGTGTGATTGGCCCACTACTGCGGCAACTGCAACCCATAGAGTCTGGATTGCCTGCTCACTGCTCTGGACATAGAGATGTGTGAGCGGGCAGCTAGCAGCTAACGGTGTTAACAGCGCTGACAACGGTTGATCTGGGGAGGAACTGTAGCTTCTGCGACAACGCAGTCCCACCATCGTGGGTTGAGGGGGGGCGTTATCAAAGCTAACCTCTGTACGAGCTGTGTGCGGAGCGGCATCGATTAGCTAGTCAGTGGGACACACACACACGCACACACAGCGTCCATTCACATGAAGATTTTCATATTTGTGTGAAATGACCGATTCCCACAATGATTGGTTTTGGTGCTACAGAGGCTCATTTCCGGCAGATTTCTTTCAGATATTCTCCTCATGCCATTACTTCTCGTGCCTCCAACCATGAAGGTTCGTTCTCAAGCTTCACAGAGTCACACAAAGTCATTATTAACATAATTTCTTCATGGATGCTCATAGTTTCTTTTTTCATTGAAGTTGATCTCAACATTTAATAAAGCTGGCTGAGTGTAAACAGTCCTCAGAGTGACGAGAGCGACTTATAACAACACATACAATCATAATGGTGGACAGTAATCACACATACACACACACTTTTCAAGCCTTGTGTCTGTTTCCTCACACACACACACACACACACACACACACACACACACACACACACACACACACACACACACACACACACACACACACACTTTCTCTCTGCTCTGACTCTTTCTGCCAGTTCTGCATGGTAATCATACTCTCTTTAATCACTAAAACACACTCACACACACTCACAGGCCGACAGGCTCCTCTGCTGACTGCTGCTACAGAACCTGCGTGATGATTTCTCTCCCCACAGTGAGCTGCATGTCCACACGCAGCCCACTCACCCAGAAGCCTCATCAAATGAAGAAGGGAGAATCTGACTCTTAGATGTGCCTGCACAAAGCACAGTGTGGCCACGACGGCTCCACGCTGCTGGGACAAAGCACCGAGCCACACTCGGCATCAATCTGCCTCGTCCTCTGCTCCGTCTGTGTGGAGCTCTTATGTGGTGTTCACAGCATTATGAATTCACACGTTCAGACCACAAGACAACTCAAGATTGCTGTTTTACTGAGAACGACTGAATGAGCAGTTTACACAAAGTTGCGTGCATTTACAGAATTTGCATTAAATGAGTTGTAGTTAGTATTGATGGACTACAGACGAAGGGATCCGTGTTTATTTGATTTTCAAACTCTTCAGTATTATGTAGCGACAATAACGGCCCTTCAAGTCTAGTTTCTTTCATGTTGTGCATCAGTTGAGAAGCGGGTCAACTTTACAAAGACATTTCAATGTTACAGGATATTTATGGAATTACATTTTTACAATGTTTTTTTTCATTTTAAGAATTTGATCCAAAATATTTTTTTATTCTGCTGCTCTAAAATTCAATATTCTTCCATCCAGGTTTCTCCGTAACTTGTAGCCTGACTTATCTTATGAAGAGAGCTTGGTACAAGTAGGCTGTTTCAATCCGTCCGTCTGATTCCCCGCAAAATCAGACGAAATGATTTTAGATCCGCAGGTTCACCAGAAACTCCATTTCAGACTCCAGCGTGGGACTGCTGCTGTGAAATGAGGGAATCCGGTGCTCGGAAACACTTCTGCCATCGTCCACAGGGACCGCCAAAATCAACACAAAATGAAAAAGTAGTAGCTTGAAGTTTCAACCATTGATCCTTGATGTGTGATGATAATAATAATATCTATAAAATCGAATACTTTGATTGGCCGACATGAAAGATAACACCGCTGCAGTAAAGCCAGGCTGGTTCGACTCTTTAGTGCTTCAGATTACTTTCCAAAAGGAATTGGATATTACAGAACTTCAATCCAATTTGTCCATTTGAATATTTATTTTGTGAATGGATTAATAAAGACTAAATTGACCCTGACTAAACTGAGAGTTTTGAAACCAGTCTTTTAAATTCATGGTTTCAATTCACTGCTTAATAAATGGTAATTTAATGCTCAGCATAGCTCTACTTCCCCGTCTTTGCTAAGTGAACCTATTTCACCGTGAAATCCACTGACCTCTGATTCACAGTCTGAATCTCCATTTGTGTGTGTGTTTGTGTGTGTGTGTGTGTCACAGAGCCACACAGTCGTAAATGTCCTCGGTAGCTCTGCCTCCAGGAAAGCAGTTCAAAGTGAGAGGAAAATCTGCATTAACCTCTTCACCTTCAGTGTTCTTAATGTTTCTCTCTAATTTATTTTAAAGTGAGATAAAAAGAAAATCCACTGTGTTATTTATTCCTCTTTATCTACTTTCCCCAGGTTCTTCTACAGCAATATCATGCATATGGAGAGGCTTTTCTTTCCTCAGTAAAACATGAGGTTGGGTGCGATGCTGCAGGGCACTTGAGAAGGAGGAAAAGGAGGTGAGAGGAGGTTGTCATTAGACTAATTGATTGTTTGCCAAATGTCAATTTCCCGAAAACGAACCTGTCCAACCCTGTCTCCTACGGAATTACATCTAAACTGCACTCTCAGTTACGTCCTGAGGGGAAACCTTTTCTCCTGGATGATGGTCGCAGTTTTTAACTATTTGAAACACGTGGTTGATGCTGTAAATTGAAACAAAACAAAACAAAAAAACTCGACTAAAGTTCTTGGTTAGGTTTAGTTAAAATGACAAAAATGGAAGAAAAATAAAAGCACAACAAAAGTACATTTGAAACTTTGGTCAAAATCAAATGTAATCCACGACAAAATATGTTTTCCCCAAAACATAATTCACAATGCAGTTTCGTGAAATGGGAACCTATATTTTAAGAAGACAGGGCCGACCAGTTAGAGGGCCAGAGAGAAAGAGAGGAGGAGGAAGAGGAAGAAGATACAAACGCATTATTGTTTGCATGTTATCGGAAGCTTTTCTGCTGACGATGTGATGGTCAATGAATGATGTGACACTCTTTCTATTTTGGTTCAGCTGAATGGACCGTTGGCGACGTGGGAAGAGGACCGGAGCCGGCTGTGAGTCGACGCTGCAGGTAAGCGACTTCAGAAAGAGTGTTGAGCTCACTGGGCTTCAGGTACACGGACATACTTTCTCTTTGTTGGCATTCGAGGCATGAAGTGTATGTTGTGGTCGATCATAACCAGGTCTCTCTTGAGAATGAGACCTCATGTCTCAATAACCTGTTATAATGACCTGTTCTAAATAAAGTATGTTTAAGTACAAATGTACCAGTAGTGGTGAAGTTAAATCCACTGGATGTAAGAACTAATCATTGTACATGTACTGCGTGTGCTGTGATGTTGTGCAGACTGAAATCTTAAACAAACAAGTTGAAGCTGTAGATGTCATGTCCTCTTATTTTTAATCTCAGAAAGGTGTCTTGAAAAACACCGGTACTACAGATTTGTATTGTATTTTATTATTTTTTATGTATTTCTTGTGTTGGTTGTTTTTGTTTTTCTTCGGCTTCTTTCTGTTCAGTGAGAGACACAATGTCAGATGGACTTGATGCTTTCCAACCTTCTGCCTTAATCCACTATCACACCGTCTGTCCGTCCCTCTCCTGACACACACAGATACTCAGACATTAGAACCTGGAGCCTGAGGAGTTGCCTCTTACGTGTTGCCACATTCTCTCTCTTCACAAGAATACAGACTTAAAAATATGAGTGTTCAACACTCATATTTTTTACTTTTAAACATAACTCTCTCAAAAGTTTTGAAAGAAATGTTTAAAAGTTTAACATTAAATATGAGAGAAAGGTATTATACGACAATTTAAATGTTTCATATTAGTTGTTGGAATGCCAACTATTGTTCTTCGAATCTTTATTGTTGGAATGCTGCTTTTTCTAGTTCCACTATTTCTTCCGTCCCCCCTGTTTCGTCGCAACGCTTCTTCTCCTTCATATTTTAAGCTACAGAAACCGTTCAACTATCAAAATGTTCAACTCTTTCAGCAGAGGGGTGCTATATCTCTTCATATTTCTAACCTTTAAACTTTTTGAATTATTAAGCTTTTAGCAACTTTTTTTTGAATGGGTTTCTATGGAGAAGATTTTCAAATCCTCTTAAACTGCTTCAACTTTCAAATCCTTCAACTTCCTCATACTTTCAGCTGCAGACACCATTTCAACTTTCAAATGTTGAGAAAACCCTGATCTATTACCGGAACATACAGCTTTCTTATATCTTTTAAACTTTTTGAACTGCAGCAATTTAACTTTTATGATTTTCAGCCCTTTTCTGACTTTATAATGGGTGTGTATTGTGCAGCTTAGAGTGCGTGGAATTCCGAGTACCCTTAAACGCCTCATCTGAACTTCAATACGGAACAAACCAGACCTCCCACATTGTTATCTGAGTCATTGACCGGTAAGTAGCACAGTGTGCTTCTATACTCAACTTTAAAAATGAAGCTTCCACATTTTACAATGGCATTACAAGTGGTTTCTAACTCAAACGGTTCAAAATAAGCAAGGAGAGTAAACATTTTCCCGGTGAACCAGAAAATCTGTATTGTTGTTAGCATAGCTGCTAACGTTCGTCATACGGCTCCTTCCGGTTTACTACGGGACTATAAACTGTTCATAGTCTCGCTTTGTGTTGTAGTGCGAGCTCATAGCATGAACGGAGCCAATTATACTCCATGTGCTGTGCGCGCATTATTCTCAGAAACGCCAGAGGGCGAAAAAACGAAAAGAACTGTGAAGAATTAAAAAGACGAGTGAAGAATTAAGTCATGTATTACATGCGTTGTCAGCGTCCGTGATTACGGAATTTTCTGAATGAATTACACATATGTTTGTCAATTTAAAATATTAATTCGTAAGTCAAGAAAGCAATATTTTGTTGTCAAACTGTTGAAGTCTAATACTTAAAAAAGACTGTACTTGCATGAACAACAGGCCTTGCCTGTTCTCTACTTCCCGGCTGATAAGAACAGTAGCAGAATAAAACACATCATGTATGATAAGGTACATGTGTGGATGGATATAGCTAAGTTACCTAGCGAGCTAGCTAGCAAGCCAAGGTAACGGCCGTGCAGCTGACGTGCATGATGCTAGACCAGAGATTAGTTCACTGATCGGTTTCACACAAAGCTAAACGATACGACAAATGTCTGACAATCTGAGACTTTCTTGACTTGCAAAATAAATATTAAATTCACAAACATATGTGTAATTCATAGCACAATTCAAACTGGATGAAATAAACGTTTATCTCTCGCCGTTAGCTGCTATACATAGTCGTTCTTATTTATTTATTTATTATACTACATTGATCCCGGTAAGGGGGAAATTTGTCTCTGCATTTGACCCATCCCTGTATATAGGGAGCAGTGGGCTGACTATGACAGGCGCCCGGGGAGCTGTTAGGGGTTCAGTGTATTGCTCAGGGACACTTCGACACATGACACGTCCCAGCCAAGGATCGAACTGTCGAGTTATAAAGTAAAGTCCCACAGGACACTGTAAAGGGCGTGACTTCATCTCTCTATTAAACTGACAATAAACCACTAAGCTAATTAACAGGTTATTTCTGATGTAAAACTAGTCTTTTTCATCAAACTATCCTGACAACAATATGTTTGCTGTGGTAACATTACAGTCAGAGTGTTTTATAACTGTTTGTTAGTTTTACCAGCAGCTAAAGCTGTTCAATTATTATTCTGGCCACTTTATGTGTCAATGTGTAAATCTGTAACAGAAAGTGACCAATAGACATGATTATACACACGCTTTGTGATCTTGAATTAGACCTTAATGTACAAATAACCTTTGTTCATATAATGCTGATAGTATCGTTCTGTAGTAATCCACTAATATAATGCAGGCCCTATAGGAACATGACTTTATATATTCAGTATACAGAGACATTAGATAATCCATTATTAGTCCACAGTGAGCCCTCACATACCAGCTTGCTTAAATCTGTGATTGTTCTGCGTTGGCATTAAATAGAAAACCTGATGGTTCCTGTTCATCTCCCTTCTACATGGATTGAATGTCATGAATGTCCTGTAGATCGTCAAGCATTTACCTTCATCCTCCTCAGCTTTACATATGAACGACTATCATCCATCAGTTATTATGCCATATAGAATACACCTGATTTCAGCGCGCTATTGTAATACAAACGGCACGGTCCGGGCCACAGATTTGGGCAATGTGTATGACAATACACATTGTTGGATCATAGCGATTTGTGGCATTATTATATTGTTTCCAGCAAGGTGGCGATACCGTTGCTTGTCATGGAGAGTGCTGCTCAAGCTGAGGAAACAGTTGGATGATGTCACGATGACATTGATAATACTTCTACTACAACTACAACTTCTAGTACTACTACAACAAATATCACTACTGATGGAATTCTTTTAAGCTACAGAAACAGTTCGAATATCAAAATGTTCAGCTCTTTCAGGAGAGGGTTGATATAACTTCATATTTGTAATCTTTAAACTTTTTGAATTATTCAGCTTTTTGCAATTGTTTTTGAATTGGATATCTATTTTCAGCAATGTTTTTGCAATTAATTTCAGTTTTCAGCATTCCAACGCATTTTCAGCAGGAAATGCTTTTTCTAGTTTCATTTGATAACTCTTTTGTCAGCCAGCTGTTTTTAAGCAGTAAAAGAACACTGAACAGAATTAGTCTTTTGATGGCTTCATGTTTGTCTATAACTCTTCCTCTGAGGAGACAAGAAATATTTAACAACTAAAGAAATGAAATGTTTTCAAAGGTGGAGCAGGTTTTAACCGAGGCTCTGTTTGTGAATGAGGAAACAAAGTTCACATTCACAGCGCTGCTCCTCTTCCTGGAATGAAGCAGAGCTTGATAACCCCTACTTCTTCCTCCTGCTCTCAAACACAGCCGGCTCCACTCTGTCCACATGTCTCCTTGTTCCCTCCCCTTCAGATCTACAGTTTTAAAGATGGCTGTAACCAACATGGTGGTGCAGCGATAGAGCTGACAGCCTCCATTCACTGAACAAACACATGTTGTTCAGATCAGAAGTCAAAGCAGAGTTGCTTCTAGTGACGTGAAACTCAGACAGTTGTTGTTATTGAGAGGTGAAATGGCGCAGAAAGGAGTTCAGCTGGATCGGGAAACCTTCTCTTGTTCCATCTGTCTGGATCTACTGAAGGATCCGGTGACTACTCCCTGTGGACACAGCTACTGCATGAACTGTATTAAAAGCTTCTGGGATGAAGAGGATGTGAAGAAACTCCACAGCTGCCCTCAGTGTAGGCAGACCTTCACACCGAGGCCTGTCCTGCTGAAAAACACCATGTTAGCAGTTTTAGTGGAGGAGCTGAAGAAGACTGGACTCCAAGCTGCTCCTGCTGATCACTGCTATGCTGGACCTGAAGATGTGTCCTGTGATGTCTGCACTGGGAGGAAATGGAAAGCCTTCAAGTCCTGTCTCGTCTGTCCGGCCTCTTATTGTGAGAAACACCTCCAGCCTCATTATGAATCCTCTGTCTTTGAGAAACACAAGCTGGTGGACCCCTTCAAGAAGCTCCATGAGAACTGGACTGAGAGGCAGAGAGAGCTGGAGGTGAGTCGACTAAACATCCAGCAGAGAATCCAGGACAGAGAGAAAGATGTGAAGCTGCTTCAACAGGAGGTGGAGGCCGTCAATCGCTCCGCCGACGAAGCGGTGAAGGACAGCGAGAAGATCTTCACCGAGCTGATCCGTCTCATGGAGAAAAGAAGCTCCGATGTGAAGCAGCAGGTCAGATCCCAGCAGAAAAGTGAAGTGAGTCGAGTCAAAGAGCTTCAGGAGAAGCTGGAGCAGGAGATCTCTGAGCTGAAGAGGAAAGACGCTGAGCTGAAGCTGCTCTCACACACAGAGGATCACAACCAGTTTCTACACAACTACCCCTCACTGTCACCACTCAGAGAAGCTACAGACTCGTCCGCCATCGATATCCGTCCTCTGAGCTACTTTGAGGACGTGACGGCGGCTGTGTCAGAAGTCAGAGATAAACTACAGGACGTTCTGAGAGACAAGTGGACAAACGTCTCACTGGCAGTGACTGAAGTGGACGTTTTACTGTCACCTTCACGAGCAGAGCCCAAGACCAGAGCTGAGTTCTTCAGATATTCAAGTGAAATCACACTGGATCCAAACACAGCACAGACACTGCTGTTATTATCTGAGGGGAACAGAAAAGCAACATATATTAGTAAACAACAGTCTTATTCTAGTCACCCAGACAGATTCACTGCATGTCAACAGGTCCTGAGTAGAGAGAGTCTGACTGGACGTTGTTACTGGGAGGTGGAGAGGAGAGGAAGAGTTAATGTAGCAGTCGCATACAAGAATATCAGCAGAACAGGTGTGTTTGGATGGAATGACGAATCTTGGGCGTTAGATTGTAACAAAAACAGTTTCACATTTTTGTACAACAATATCCAAACTCCCGTCTCTGGTCCTCAGTCCTCCAGAGTAGGAGTGTACCTGGATCACAGAGCAGGTATTCTGTCTTTCTACAGCGTCTCTGAAACCATGACTCTCCTCCACAGAGTCCAGACCACATTCACTCAGCCTCTCTATGCTGGACTTGGGTTTTATGGATTTGGGTTTCATTCTTATGGAGACACTGCTGAGTTCTGTAAACTAAAATAGTCAGAAGTGATTTAAGGAACAACAAATTAATTTCTGTGTTTTAATCCTGAAACTCATTTTGTCTCCATCATTGTCGCTTAATTGCAGATTTTTCTTCAGCTGTCAATCAAACATTGTGGGCGGTGCTTTGACGTCTTCTCATTATTGTTGTGTAAATGTTTGAGTGTCTTTAGGTGGAGCTCCTTTCTGTGTCTGTTTAGCCATGGAGGCCATCACTGCTCATGATGATCTTTGTTGACCTGAACTGATATTTCTCTTCATGAAAATGTAAACTGCTCTGAGGTTTAAATGTTTGATAAATATGAGTATTGATGTATTTGTTAGTTGTTGTTTCTCTTCCACTGCATGGCTCTTAAAGAGAGAAATCACCAGACCTTCTTTCATCAAAGAGATTTAGTTCTCAGGAATCTTTGTAAAGATTTCTTTCAGTGAAATTATGTTTATTTTCTATAACAGATTAAATGTTGTTCTTGTTGTTTTCTTAATCCTTATACAAAAGAGGTACTATGATGTATTATATAACTAATTATTATCATCATAATCAATAAGTAAATCATTCATTTTTCTCTTTTACATAACTGAGATTCTGGTCAAACAAATAGATGATGAGGATGAAGTGAATGTGTTCATGAAATCATTGAACAAGAGTCATTGAACAGACTTTACTGATGGGATGTGAACAAACTGAAGGTTTACATGATGAATAAAGTATTTCTTGATTCAAGAATGAACAAAGTCTTTTCTTCTGGTCTTATTTACAGGGTTTCATACAAAGCTGATGGAGAAAATGTGAAACTAATATGAGAGTATAACTGAGTCAGTTTTCCTCCTGAAACAGCACAAAGTACAGAGTTCATGTTTATCACTTTTTATGACTTATTTAAACGTAATCAATTATTCGAGCATGTTATGTGTGAAAACAAAACAAAACAGTCTCACCAGCAAAGGAAGAGAGCGACTCCATGTGAAGCTGAGCTTTGATAGCAGGAACCACACGGGGCCTCCTGCTCATGAAGCTCGGGACCCGCATCCTGCAAGACAAAGAGCCAGCGAGACAGAAGATACATGGACATCTAAGGAAAGGAGGAGAGATCCAGCAGCTGCTCATGATGAGCTCAGCTTATGTCTGATTGTCAACATGAGTTCCTTTATAATCAGGACATTTACCTCTGCAGTATTTACCAAATCTCTAGAAACTGGAATATTACCAAATGAGCAGAAAGTAGCACCTGTGGGTAAATGTGAAGTCCATTCAACAACTACCTCCTCTTTCTGTCCCTCCATGTTTCTCAAAGGTTTTGGTAAAGTTGGTTTACAATAAAATGCAGGAGTGGAACTTCCTGTATTACCAGCAGTATGGATTCTGAGAAAAAAGGTTTGACGTAATTGTCTGTGCTTCAAAATTGTTGCTTTAAAAAACAAGCAATATGCTTTATGAATATTTAGTATTTGACTCCGTTCATCAAATCAATTTACAAAATGGTTCCAATTAAAAAAACATCTCCCAATGTCTAAAAATCACATTTGCTGAAAGTCTTCAGTGAATAAGTGAATTAGCCACAGGTCTCATCCACAGGTTTCCTTTGAGTCCTGATTGATGAAACTCTGAGCTTGAAGAGTCATATTCTGTCTGTTTTCAATAAAACATCTCAATCAACATCGTTGGCAAGTTTCAAAGTTTGCTTCACCAAAAGTGTTCAACAACTTTCTACACTGACAAAAATGATTCGGCACCCCTGTAAATGTTACATGTCTTAATCTAGTTTATTTCATCGATTTTAAAGTGTAATTGAATCCTACGTATCTTTTTTAATTAATCTTAAAATGTACTGCGCTCGTTTAAAATTAGTTAATTCCATTCAGGTAAAAGTAATGAGAAAAGAATATGTACAATTTAATTTCCGTACGCTTTCCTGCCTGCGCATGGGCAGACTGCTAGAAATTCAAATTCTGAAGGCGGGGATTTTTATAACCATATGTGTGTTGTATTTGTTCTAAAACAGAGTTTTCTTTATACTTGAAAACAGTGTTTGATAGAAAAAATACTACTTTAGCTAACGTCACAACAGCTAACGTTACAACCGCTAGCTTAGTTGTGTAGTAACATAATGTGAAGGTGATATGTATGTTAACATTAAGCTAACATGATGTTGCTCTCACGTGTAATGCCAGGTGAATTCAACTTCAGTAGCTTTTAGACTGTTTTAGTAGCTTGTGGACTTCACAAACATGCATGCAAATATTCATGGACTATTTAATAAGTTGTAGACTGGCCATGCTGATTGCTAACTGTATATTCCTGACTGGTTGCAAGTATGTTTTTAAATATTTTCAGTATGGTAGAATTAGACAAAGCTAACTGAAATCACGTTGGTAAATGGTGTTGAAGATGCTCTCAGACAGCAAGGGGTTAATGTTACCGTTGCAGCCCTGACATGGTAACGTTAACTTTATATTCCAGCAGCAAGCTGCCGGTAACGTCAACGTTATATTGCAGCAGCAAGCTGCCGGTAACTAGGGGTGCAACGGATCACAAACCTCACGGTTCGGTTCGGATAATTTTTCGGATCAGCAAGGGGACGAGACAAATATAACTTTGCTTTCCATTTATTAATTAAAGAACTTCAAGAACACTTAAAGCAAAGAACTTTGGGCTATAGTCTTACATGAAAACAAAAATATTGAAGATGTCCAATTTGAAATTAAATTAATAAATAAAAATAGAACATTCAAGAATGCTCAATTCTGTTAAGTTTAAGTGCAACATGAGGTTTGTTGATACCCTCGTCCTTTGATCAATATTGAAAGAAAGCAGCCAATGTCTACTCTACAGCATCAAAAAAGTCGAACACGCTCCGTTCACGTGAACACACTACTGCTTTATATCTGTTCACTGACACTGCATTGATATTCTGGGACTTGTTACTTGAAAATGAACAGCAGCAGTACAACTTTATTACACACTATAATGATTAAACTGTAAAAAATACACTACATGAATTTTAATTCATAAAAATATTTTCCCCATTATCTTACTATCTTATTGCACAGCTCCTGTCTCCCTTAGTTGCTCTGCTTCCAGTGCAGCTTGTTTTAAGTAGAGCTTTCATCCAATCAGATTTCACCTCTGTGTCTCTAGGTAGAAGAGAGGCCCGAGGCCTGCAGACTCACAAGTGAATCCCTTTGCAGTTTGGGACGATATTGTTGATTGTCATAGTCTTCAACCAATCAGATCTTTAGTTTGACATGTTGGGCGTATTCTTTGACGTGCCAGAGCCTGCTAGCTGGCCTACAACTACGTCAGCATTAACACACAGCTCAGTTTCCAGGTGCAGCGCTGCAGTGAGGTGTAGCGTGTGCTGTGATTGGTCAGTGGGCGAGCACGTGACTATTGGAAAACGAAACCTAAGCAGAGGCTTAGTCGGAGTAGTAAGAGTTCAAATTGAAAGATATGGAAGAAATTATGACATTGTTTGCATTTTGCTTGGTGTAGATTATTATTCTTTTTCACCTAGCTTTGTTTTTTAAACTCAATGGCTGAATAAGGAGGAGAAACGGATTTGTGAGTTGGGATTTAACTGGGATGAAACTCTTTGTCAACAAAGAAAGGAGCATGGAGTTTGTCTTTACAGCATTTGGTAAGTCAACTGCGTTTGTTTTTTTACATCTAATATCTGAATGGCCCGTGCCCTTGAGTGTGTAGCAGAATGCGTGTTGCTGCTGTTGTTTTCCCGTTAAGCTAGTTAGCGTAGCCTCCCAGGACACTTGCGGAGCTGTTTTTTGTTGTCGTTTTCTTTGTTCCGGTTCAGGTCACACAGACCGTCGTCTCCTACATGAGCGCAGAAAACATTATATTTCCTACAATTTAAGCTTCTGCATTTTCCAAATGCACTGGCATTATTCAAACGTATTGTTCGGTTTGTAAGCCTCGTACTGAACGGTTTAATACGAATACGTATATATTTACAGCCCAAGAAACGATTAATAACCGTATAGCTGTGGCGTCATCGTGAGGTTATAAGGTGGTATTTCAGCTGCAGGACAGCAGTGAAGGCCCAGGTATAAGACGCACGGCCCGCCACTGCTTTTGCGACAAATGTTTAAAAGTTTAACATTAAATATGAGAGAAAGGTATTATACGACAATTTTAATGTTTCATATTAGTTTAATTTGATAACTCTTTTGTCAGCCAGCTGTTTTTAAGCAGTAAGAGAAAACTGAACAGAATTAGTCTTTTGATGGCTTCATGTTTGTCTATAACTCTTCCTCTGAGGAGACGAGAAATATTTAACAACTAAAGAAATTAAACGTTTTCAAAGGTGGAGCAGGTTTTAACCGAGGCTCTGTTTGTGAATGAGGAAACAAAGTTCACATTCACAGCGCTGCTCCTCTTCCTGGAATGAAGCAGAGCTTGATAACCCCTCCTTCTTCCTCCTGCTCTCAAACACAGCCGGCTCCACTCTGTCCACATGTCTCCTTGTTCCCTCCCCTTCAGATCTACAGTTTTAAAGATGGGTGTAACCAACATGGTGGTGCAGCGATAGAGCTGACAGCCTCCATTCGCTGAACAAACACATGTTGTTCAGATCAGAAGTCAAAGCAGAGTCGCTTCTAGTGAAGTGAAACTCAGACAGTCGTTGTTACTGAGAGGTGAAATGGCGCAGAAAGGAGTTCAGCTGGATCGGGAAACCTTCTCTTGTTCCATCTGTCTGGATCTACTGAAGGATCCGGTGGCTACTCCCTGTGGACACAGCTACTGCATGAAATGTATTAAAAGCTTCTGGGATGAAGAGGATGTGAAGAAACTCCACAGCTGCCCTCAGTGTAGGCAGACCTTCACACCGAGGCCTGTCCTGCTGAAAAACACCATGTTAGCAGTTTTAGTGGAGGAGCTGAAGAAGACTGGACTCCAAGCTGCTCCTGCTGATCACTGCTATGCTGGACCTGAAGATGTGTCCTGTGATGTCTGCACTGGGAGGAAACTGAAAGCCATCAAGTCCTGTCTCGTCTGTCTGGCCTCTTATTGTGAGAAACACCTCCAGCCCCATTATGAATCCTCTGCCTTTGAGAAACACAAGCTGGTGGACCCCTCCAAGAAGCTCCAGGAGAACATCTGCTCTCCTCACGATGAGGTGATGAAGATTTTCTGCCGTACTGATCAGCAGTGTATCTGTTATCTCTGCTTAATGGATGAACACAAAGGCCACGACACAGTCTCAGCTGCAGCAGAAAGGACTGAGAGGCAGAGAGAGCTGGAGGTGAGTCGACAAAACATCCAGCAGAGAATCCAGGACAGAGAGAAAGACGTGAAGCTGCTTCAACAGGAGGTGGAGGCCGTCAATCGCTCCGCCGACGAAGCGGTGAAGGACAGCGAGAAGATCTTCACCGAGCTGATCCGTCTCATGGAGGAAAGAAGCTCCGATGTGAAGCAGCAGGTCAGATCCCAGCAGAAAAGTGAAGTGAGTCGAGTCAAAGAGCTTCAGGAGAAGCTGGAGCAGGAGATCTCTGAGCTGAAGAGGAAAGACGCTGAGCTGAAGCTGCTCTCACACACAGAGGATCACAACCAGTTTCTACACAACTACCCCTCACTGTCACCACTCAGAGAAGCTACAGAGTCGTCCGCCATCGATATCCGTCCTCTGAGCTACTTTGAGGACGTGACGGCGGCTGTGTCAGAAGTCAGAGATAAACTACAGGACGTTCTGAGAGACAAGTGGACAAACGTCTCACTGGCAGTGACTGAAGTGGACGTTTTACTGTCACCTTCACAAGCAGAGCCCAAGACCAGAGCTGAGTTCTTAAGATATTCAAGTGAAATCACACTGGATCCAAACACAGCACAGACAAATCTGTTATTATCAGAGGGGAACAGAAAAGCAACATATATTAGCAAACAACAGTCTTATTCTCGTCACCCAGACAGATTCACTGCATGTGATCAGGTCCTGAGTAGAGAGAGTCTGACTGGACGTTGTTACTGGGAGGTGGAGTGGAGAGGAGGAGTTCATGTAGCAGTCGCATACAAGAATATCAGCAGAACAGGGTTCTCTGATCAATGTGTGTTTGGATGGAATGACGAATCTTGTGCGTTAGATTGTAACAAAAACAGTTTCACATTTTTGTACAACAATATCCAAACTCCCGTCTCTGGTCCTCAGTCCTCCAGAGTAGGAGTGTACCTGGATCACAGAGCAGGTATTCTGTCTTTCTACAGCGTCTCTGAAACCATGACTCTCCTCCACAGAGTCCAGACCACATTCACTCAGCCTCTCTACGCTGGACTTTTGATTTATGGTTATGATGGAAACACTGCTGAGTTCTGTAAACTCAAATAGTCAGAAGTGATTTAAGGAACAGCAAATTAATTTCTGTGTTTTAATCCTGAAACTCATTTTGTCTCCATCATTGTCGCTTAATTGCTGATTGTTCTTCAGCTGTCAATCAAACATTGTGGGCGGTGCTTTGGCGTCTTCTCATTGTTGTTGTGTAAATGTTTGAGTGTCTTTAGGTGGAGCTCCTTTCTGTGTCTGTTTAGCCATGGAGGCTATCACTGCTCATGATGATCTTTGTTGACCTGAACTGATATTTCTCTTCATGAAAATGTAAACTGCTCTGAGGTTTAAATGTTTGATAAATATTAGTATTGATGTATTTGTTAGTTGTTGTTTCTCTTCCACTGCATGGCTCTTAAAGAGAGAAATCACCAGAGCTTCTTTCATCAAAGAGATTTAGTTCTCAGCACTCTTTGTAAAGATTCCTTTCAGTGAAATTATGTTTATTTTCTACAACAGATTAAATGTTGTTCTTGTTGTTTTCTTAATCGTTGTACAAAAGAGGTACTATGATGTATTATATAACTAATTATTATCATCATAATCAATAAGTAAATCATTCATTATTCTCTTTCACATAACTGAGATTCTGGTCAAACAAATAGATGATGAGGATGAAGTGAATGTGTTCATGAAATCATTGAACAAGAGTCATTGAACAGACTTTACTGATGGGATGTGAACAAACTGAAGGTTTACATGATGAATAAAGTATTTCTTGATTCAAGAATGAACAAAGTATTTTCTTGTCTTATTTACAGGGTTTCATACAAAGCTGATGGAGAAAATGTGAAACTAATGTGAGAGTATAACTGAGTCAGTTTTCCTCCTGAAACAGCACAAAGTACAGAGTTCATGTTTAGAGCAGAAGAACATGAGTCAGTCAGTCTCTGTCCTTTAAAGCTGCTCGGTGGCAGGTTTTCTTGAACAAACGCTGACTTTCTCTCCGTCTCCTCTCTCTCACAGAGTCAGACACACTGATACAGAATGAACGAACGAGGAAATGAAACAAACGTTTACTAGACGCCAGAGTTTTGGTTTGTCCGTCTTTTCAACGGTGTGTTTTGACCTCATGTTCAAATACTACACAGAGTCAAATCAGCCTCAGCTTACAGTGAATCATCAGCATGTACTTCCTGTTGTTCAGTGAATGGAGGCTGTCAGCTCTATCGCTGCACCACCATGTTGGTTACACCCATCTTTAACTGACTCAGAGTTTTCACTTAACCTGTTTTCTGAAACAGGGCCCTGGATGGTTCGCTGTAAGTCTCTGTGTTCACTTTGTGAATAGAATAATATGAACCATCACCTCTACTCCTGTTAGCATACATCCCCCACTGCTTCTTCTGATCAATTCATATCGATCTACGTATTAATTATAGGAAATAACAAATATAAAAAAGGTGTTTTAAGCTTTATTTCACTCCATCCAAATATCCAGTAGCTGATTTCAGCAGACTTGGGCCTCAGAGGCTGACGTAGAGCCAGTGTTGTCTTCGTGGGAAGAGAGACTTGTTGAGGTAAACACAGAAATGGAGGCTGGAAAGAGGCTGCACATGCACCAACCAAAGCTGATGAAGCAGAAGGGCTGGAGGAAGCATCACATGTCTGTCCTTTTATAACAGCTAGTTGTTCATGTGTTTGTTTTGTTCTCCCCAGTTCTTCACCAGGAAGTCAGAAAACAAGATGACAACGCTGAACAATGAAGCAAAGTTTTTTCTTCAACGTTTCTGAAAAGTGTGAATAACATTGAAAGTCTAATTGTTATGAGCTGAGTGCATGGACTGTATATAAGAAGGCTGAGTGTCATAACTGTTCTTACTGCACGTTGTATTGACAGATAACACACCCGGCCTCTCACATGAAGCTACACGTGTGGAATGCAGTCGAGCCTGAAAACTCCTCCCTGTGTCTCCTGCTCTCCAACACAGTGAGCTCCACCTCATCAAGGTATTTGCTTGTTCCCTCCCCTTCACAGGTCTGAACCTCTAAAGTACAGGTATAAACAGGATGTTGTGAAATGAGGGAGGTGATTCATCATTCACAGTAGCAAGAGAACACACAGATTGTTTCTGTTCAGAGAAAGTTAAACTATTTGACAGTCGTTGTTACTGAGAGGTGAAATGGCGCAGAAAGGAGTTCAGCTGGATCGGGAAACCTTCTCTTGTTCCATCTGTCTGGATCTACTGAAGGATCCGGTGACTACTCCCTGTGGACACAGCTACTGCATGAACTGTATTGAAACACACTGGGATGAAGAGGATGGGAAGAAACTCCACAGCTGCCCTCAGTGTAGGCAGACCTTCACACCGAGGCCTGTACTGCTGAAAAACACCATTATAGCAGTTGTTCTGGAGGAGCTGAAGAAGACTGGACTCCAAGCTGCTCCTGCTGATCACTGCTATGCTGGACCTGAAGATGTGTCCTGTGATGTCTGCACTGGGAGGAAACTGAAAGCCATCAAGTCCTGTCTCGTCTGTCTGGCCTCTTATTGTGAGAAACACCTCCAGCGTCATTATGACGCGGCTCCATTAAAGAAACACAAGCTGGTGGACCCCTCCAAGAAGCTCCAGGAGAACATCTGCTCTCGTCACGATGAGGTGATGAAGATGTTCTGCCGTACTGATCAGCAGTGTATCTGTTACCTCTGCTCTGTGGATGAACACAAAGGCCACGACACAGTCTCAGCTGCAGCAGAAAGGACTGAGAGGCAGAGAGAGCTGGAGGTGAGTCGACTAAACATCCAGCAGAGAATCCAGGACAGAGAGAAAGACGTGAAGCTGCTTCAACAGGAGGTGGAGGCCGTCAATCGCTCCGCCGACGAAGCGGTGAAGGACAGCGAGAAGATCTTCACCGAGCTGATCCGTCTCATGGAGGAAAGAAGCTCCGATGTGAAGCAGCAGGTCAGATCCCAGCAGAAAAGTGAAGTGAGTCGAGTCAAAGAGCTTCAGGAGAAGCTGGAGCAGGAGATCTCTGAGCTGAAGAGGAAAGACGCTGAGCTGAAGCTGCTCTCACACACAGAGGATCACAACCAGTTTCTACACAACTACCCCTCACTGTCACCACTCAGAGAAGCTACAGACTCGTCCGCCATCGATATCCGTCCTCTGAGCTACTTTGAGGACGTGACGGCGGCTGTGTCAGAAGTCAGAGATAAACTACAGGACGTTCTGAGAGACAAGTGGACAAACGTCTCACTGGCAGTGACTAAAGTGGACGTTTTACTGTCACCTTCACAAGCAGAGCCCAAGACCAGAGCTGAGTTCTTAAGATATTCAAGTGAAATCACACTGGATCCAAACACAGCACACACAGATCTGTTATTATCTGAGGGGAACAGAAAAGCAACATTAATGAGAGAACAACAGTCTTATTCGAGTCACCCAGACAGATTCACTACATGTGATCAGGTCCTGAGTAGAGAGAGTCTGACTGGACGTTGTTACTGGGAGGTGGAGTGGAGAGAAGGAGTTGATGTAGCAGTCGCATACAAGAATATCAGCAGAACAGGTGTGTTTGGATGGAATGACGAATCTTGGGCGTTAGATTGTAACAAAAACAGTTTCACATTTTTGTACAACAATATCCATACTCCCGTCTCTGGTCCTCAGTCCTCCAGAGTAGGAGTGTACCTGGATCACAGAGCAGGTATTCTGTCTTTCTACAGCGTCTCTGAAACCATGACTCTCCTCCACAGAGTCCAGACCACATTCACTCAGCCTCTCTATGCTGGACTTTTGATTTATGGTTATGATGGAAACACTGCTGAGTTCTGTAAACTAAAATAGTCAGAAGTGATTTAAGGAACAGCAAATTCATTTCTGTGTTTTAATCCTGAAACTCATTTTGTCTCCATCATTGTCGCTTAATTGCTGATTGTTCTTCAGCTGTCAATCAAACATTGTGGGCGGTGCTTTGACGTCTTCTCATTATTGTTGTGTAAATGTTTGAGTGTCTTTAGGTGGAGCTCCTTTCTGTGTCTGTTTAGCCATGGAGGCCATCACTGCTCATGATGATCTTTGTTGACCTGAACTGATATTTCTCTTCATGAAAATGTAAACTGCTCTGAGGTTTAAATGTTTGATAAATATTAGTATTGATGTATTTGTTAGTTGTTGTTTCTCTTCCACTGCATGGCTCTTAAAGAGAGAAATCACCAGAGCTTCTTTCATCAAAGAGATTTAGTTCTCAGCACTCTTTGTAAAGATTCCTTTCAGTGAAATTATGTTTATTTTCTATAACAGATTAAATGTTGTTCTTGTTGTTTTCTTAATCGTTGTACAAAAGAGGTACTATGATGTATTATATAACTAATTATTATCATCATAATCAATAAGTGAATCATTCATTATTCTCTTTACATAACTGAGATTCTGGTCAAACAAATAGATGATGAGGATGAAGTGAATGTGTTCATGAAATCATTGAACAAGAGTCATTGAACAGACTTTACTGATGGGATGTGAACAAACTGAAGGTTTACATGATGAATAAAGTATTTCTTGATTCAAGAATGAACAAAGTCTTTTCTTCTTGTCTTATTTACAGGGTTTCATACAAAGCTGATGGAGAAAATGTGAAACTAATATGAGAGTATAACTGAGTCAGTTTTCCTCCTGAAACAGCACAAAGTACAGAGTTCATGTTCATCACTTTTTACGACTTATTTCAACATAATCAATTTTTCGAGCATGTTATGTGTGAAAACAAAACAAAACAGTCTCACCAGCAAAGGAAGAGAGAGACTCCATGTGAAGCTGAGCTTTGATAGCAGGAACCACACGGGGCCTCCTGCTCATGAAGCTCGGGACCCGCATCCTGCAAGACAAAGAGCCAGCGAGACAGAAGATACATGGACATCTAAGGAAAGGAGGAGAGATCCAGCAGCTGCTCATGATGAGCTCAGCTTATGTCTGATTGTCAACATGAGTTCCTTTATAATCAGGACATTTACCTCTGCAGTATTTACCAAATCTCTAGAAACTGGAATATTACCAAATGAGCAGAAAGTAGCACCTGTGGGTAAATGTGAAGTCCATTCAACAACTACCTCCTCTTTCTGTCCCTCCATGTTTCTCAAAGGTTTTGGTAAAGTTGGTTTACAATAAAATGCAGGAGTGGAACTTCCTGTATTACCAGCAGTATGGATTCTGAGAAAAAAGGTTTGACGTAATTGTCTGTGCTTCAAAATTGTTGCTTTAAAAAACAAGCAATATGCTTTATGAATATTTAGTATTTCACTCTGTTCATCAAATCAATTTACAAAATGGTTCCAATTAAAAAAACATCTCCCAATGTCTAAAAATCACATTTGCTGAAAGTCTTTCGTGAATAAGTGAATTAGCCACAGGTCTCATCCACAGGTTTCCTTTGAGTCCTGATTGGTGAACCTCTGAGCTTGAAGAGTCATATTCTGTCTGTTTTCAATAAAACATCTCAATCAACATCGTTGGCAAGTTTCAAAGTTTGCTTCACCAAAAGTGTTCAACAACTTTCTACACTGAAAAAAATGATTCGGCACCCCTGTAAATGTTACATGTCTTAATCTAGTTTATTTCATTGATTTTAATGTGTAATTGAATCCTACGTATCTTTTTAAATTCATCTTAAAATGTACTGCGCTCCTTTAAAATGAGTTAATTCCATTCAGGTAAAAGTAATGAGAAAAGAATATGTACAATTTAATTTCCGTACACTTTCCTGCCTGCGCATGGGCAGACTGCTAGAAATTCAAATTCTGAAGGCGGGGATTTTTATAACCATATGTGTGTTGTATTTGTTCTAAAACAGAGTTTTCTTCACACTTGAAAGTGTTTGATAGAAAAAATACTACTTGAGCTAACGTCACAACAGCTAACGTTACAACCGCTAGCTTAGTTGTGTAGTAACATAATGTGAAGGTGATATGTATGTTAACATTAAGCTAACATGATGTTGCTCTAAAGTGTAATGCTAGGTGAATTCAATGTTAGTAGCTTTTAGACTGTTTTAGTAGCTTGTGGACTTCACAAACATGCATGC
Source organism: Lycodopsis pacificus (assembly GCA_028022725.1). Lineage (NCBI taxonomy): Eukaryota > Metazoa > Chordata > Actinopteri > Perciformes > Zoarcidae > Lycodopsis > Lycodopsis pacificus. The sequence continues at coordinate 23,298,820 of CM051700.1, read as the reverse complement.
AAATGTTAATGGACTATTTAATAAGTTGTAGACTGGCCATGCTGGTTACTAACTGTATATTCCTGACTGGTTGCAAGTATTCTCTGCAGAGGTTTGGTGACACCGAATCAAGAGAAAACTATAATTTGAAGGGAGGATATAATGTCTGAATATGATGAGCTATCCAGATTAGCTTGTTAGTCGTGCACAAAGAAAATAAGATGTGCTCCGTGATGAAGAAGCCTTTGTAAGCTTCAATCAGAATGTTCTTACTGTATCAGACAGCGTGTCAACCTTAAATTGAAGGGTGAAACACTATTTGGGAGTCACTTATTGGCATTATGAGCTTCTCCACACTCTGCAGCTGTGCACGTAGCAGGGATGAATATCTTTTGGTTAAAAGGAAAAAAACATCCGAGACATCCAGTTCCATTTTAAAGTCACGGCAGATGCTCTTATCCACAGAAACTATCAATGAGAGAAGCTGCAGCGCTTTGTTATTCTCAGCTCATGAATGTCTACTGGTTGTATTGTAGCTGTGACACAGGTCGCTGCTAGGAAGCACAATATCAGATCAATGCCAACATTCCTCCTCCATGCCTGAGGGTGCAGTTGTCTCCATCAAGGGAAAATAATGGAGCAGATTAGCACAGCAAGTGCAGAAGCAAGTGTGAAGAAACAGCTCAGGGATTTGTTGCAACCCTTCTGCTAAACACTGTCTCCAGTAAATGTATTCAGAGCAGAAGATAACACGAGCAAACAGCTTTGAAAACTGAGGTTTGTAAGCATGAACAGTTGTTTTGTTTTTCCTCTGCGTTTTGTTTTTCCCAAAGACAACTGGAAGCTGCTCAAGCTCCCCCAGTGAGCATTTTTCCGTTCAAAAGACATTTAAAAGACGTCTATGCCCGACGTTGAAAAGACGTTCAGAATTGGTTCAAAAGTGAAAGTTTTTTCGCCGACTTGGTATCAGTTGTGATAGCTATGGAAACTGCAACGTTTTGTACCTTCATTCTATCTTCGGACAAACAGTCAAACATGTTATATATACTGTGTTTTAGGGGCATTTTGTTTTAGTCATTTTAGAACTGTGCTGTATTTTTCAAAATAAAATATCTTAAAAAAGCGTCACTCAGACAGGCTGGTGGAACATTTTCTAGGGCCATCCTATCAATCTCACCAAACATCCCAGTATGATTTAATGCAAACAAATTAAAGTATCAAACACGCATTACTCTGCAGTTAAATATTTAACATTTATTCCAGTACAAACAGTATAATATATATATATACAGTATATCATATAATAATTTTCAGTATAATATAAAAACACACATATATAGATTATAGATATTTAGATACGCATATATCTATATCTATATATATATATATATATATATATATATATATATATATATATATATATATATATATATATATATATATATATAGATTATAGATATTTAGATACGCATATATCTATATATATATATATATATATATATATATATATATATATAATATAATATAACATGTTTATTTCTTGAGATGCCCCTATGGACCTTGTTATAGGAGGTAAAGATCAGGAGAAGTAAACATGAAGTGTAATTATGAATACTGATGTTAAATTAAGCTATGATGAGTTTTCACTGTTAATTTAACATCTCAATTACATGTTGATGCCTCCATGACCAAGTTAAGCATATGAGACTGAGGACAGCTATGTAGAAGAAGATGTTCACTTTGTCTAATATGTTTGACAGAGTTCTCCATGTGTGTTCTGTGAATAGTCTGATGGCAGACACCTGCCATCAGACTATTCACATCCACACACTGATGGCAGACACCTGCCATCAGACTATTTACATTCACACTGATGGCAGACACCTGCCATCAGTGTGTGAATGTGAATAGTCTGTTAGTCTGTTAATTTAACATCTCTATTACATGTTGATGCCTCCATGACCAAGTTAAGCATATGAGACTGAGGACAGCTATGTAGAAGAAGATGTTCACTTTGTCTAATATGTTTGACAGAGTTCTCCATGTGTGTTCTGTGAATAGTCTGATGGCAGACACCTGCCATCAGACTATTCACATCCACACACTGATGGCAGACACCTGCCATCAGACTATTTACATTCACACTGATGGCAGACACCTGCCATCAGACTATTCACATTCACACACTGATGGCAGACACCTGCCATCAGACTATTTATCATGAAACCTGCATACCAGGAGAAAAACCATGGTAATCAGACTATTCACATTCACACACTTATGGCAGACACCTGCCATCAGACTATTTACATTCACACTGATGGCAGACACCTGCCATCAGTGTGTGGATGTGAATAGTCTGATGGCAGACACCTGCCATCAGACTATTTACATTCACACTGATGGCAGACACCTGCCATCAGACTATTTACATTCACACTGATGGCAGACACCTGCCATCAGACTATTTACATTCACACTGATGGCAGACACCTGCCTCAGACTATTTACATTCACACTGATGGCAGACACCTGCCATCAGACTATTTACATTCACACTGATGGCAGACACCTGCCATCAGACTATTTACATTCACACTGATGGCAGGTGTCTGCCATCAGACTATTCACATTCACACTGATGGCAGACACCTGCCATCAGACTATTTATCATGAAACCTGCATACCAGGAGAAAAACCATGGTAATCAGACTATTCACATTCACACACTGATGGCAGACACCTGCCATCAGACTATTTATCATGAAACCTGCATACCAGGAGAAAAACCATGGTAATCAGACTATTCACATTCACACACTGATGGCAGACACCTGCCATCAGACTATTTACATTCACACTGATGGCAGACACCTGCCATCAGACTATTCACATCCACACACTGATGGCAGACACCTGCCATCAGACTATTTATCATGAAACCTGCATACCAGGAGAAAAACCATGGTAATCAGACTATTCACATTCACACACTGATGGCAGACACCTGCCATCAGACTATTTACATTCACACTGATGGCAGACACCTGCCATCAGACTATTCACATTCACACACTGATGGCAGACACCTGCCATCAGACTATTCACATTCACACACTGATGGCAGACACCTGCCATCAGACTATTTATCATGAAACCTGCATACCAGGAGAAAAACCATGGTAATCAGACTATTCACATTCACACACTTATGGCAGACACCTGCTAGTCTGTGTGTTTGTCTGTGCCTCCTGCAGTCAGCTCCAGCATCAGGCTGAACTCATCAGTTAGCGGCTTAGCTGCAGCTGGGCGCGGAGTGAACAGTTTAGAGAACCTGTACCACTTCTTCCTTTTCTTTTCAGCGGCCCTTCTCTGCAGATCCTCCAGCTGTGTCTTTGCAAAGAGGAGGTCCTCCTGAAGGACGGACTCCTTGCTCTCCGACACCTGCTCTGTCTTATGCAGCATCTGCTTCAGCTCCTCAGCGGCCTGAGTGAGGGACGGCTTTTCCTCCCGCCACTCTCGAAAACCCTCAAAATGCTGCTCGGCATTCCTCAGTGCAGCCGCAAAGTGGTCGGCCTCCTCTTTCTGATGGTTGAGCTGAGCCACAGCAGAGGCTGTGATCACCTGCAGTAGGGAGGCTTTCTCCTGCTCCCACTGGAGACGGTCAGCCATGGGCTGATCCGTCTCTTTTTTATGGATCGCCACCTGGGCCAGAAACGTGCTTCTGGACTTTTCCAGCTCTTCCAGGTGGCAAGACTTGTCCCTCTGCCTTTGATCAACTGCAGTCTTCAGCTCCTCCTCGGCCTCCTTCAGAGCATTCTGGAGCTTTTGATTCTCCATCTTCTGCTCGTTTAGTTGACCAACACAGGAGGCTCTGATCTCCTCCAGCTGGGAGGCTTTCTCCTGCTCCCACTGGAGACGGTCAGCCATGAACTGATCCGTCTCTTTTTTATGGATCGCCACCTGGGCCAGAAACGTGCTTCTGGACTTTTCCAGCTCTTCCAGGTGGCAAGACTTGTCCCTCTGCCTTTGATCAACTTCAGTCTTCAGCTCCTCCTCGGTCTCCTTCAGAGCATTCTGGAGCTTTTGATTCTCCATCTTCTGCTCGTTTAGTTGACCAACACAGGAGGCTCTGATCTCCTCCAGCTGGGAGGCTTTCTCCTGCTCCCACTGGAGACGGTCAGCCATGAACTGATCCGTCTCTTTTTTATGGATCGCCACCTGGGCCAGAAACGTGCTTCTGGACTTTTCCAGCTCTTCCAGGTGGCAAGACTTGTCCCTCTGCCTTTGATCAACTTCAGTCTTCAGCTCCTCCTCGGTCTCCTTCAGAGCATTCTGGAGCTTTTGATTCTCCATCTTCTGCTCGTTTAGTTGACCAACACAGGAGGCTCTGATCTCCTCCAGCTGGGAGGCTTTCTCCTGCTCCCACTGGAGACGGTCAGCCATGAACTGATCCGTCTCTTTTTTATGGATCGCCACCTGGGCCAGAAACGTGCTTCTGGACTTTTCCAGCTCTTCCAGGTGGCAAGACTTGTCCCTCTGCCTTTGATCAACTTGAGTCTTCAGCTCCTCCTCGGTCTCCTTCAGAGCATTCTGGAGCTTTTCATTCTCCATCTCCATCATCTGCTCCCACTGGAGATGGTCGGCCATGAAGTGATCCTCTTCTTCTTCATGGCAACTCTTGTCCCACTGCATTCCATCAAGTAGAGGCTTCAGGTCCTCCTTGGTCGAGAATCTGAATTTATGCTTTGACCATCTCAGGGCAGCGGTGACTTTTTTGCCTAGGTAAGCCCCCACACCCTTCTTAGGCTCTTTCCGCTTGAGAAGAGCCTCCATCTCACTCAACTTCCGATTCGTCTGCTCCATTCCGCCCCGCAGGTCCACGGTGTTGGCGGTCTGCAGAACCAGATCGGGCTTCATCAGCTGCGCTTTGTGGACGATGTACATCTCAGAGTAATCGATGTTGTCCATGTCTTTCACTTTTGTCTCCTGTTGAACTGCAGTGTATGCTCTCAGTGTCTCTGTGTGTTGTCAGAATGAACTGATACCATAACAGCTGATATAGGTAAGAAGGGCTCTATGACGTCACTTCAAAGCCATTGAAGGAAGAATAAATGACGTCATCCATTCTGCCCTTCAGCTCGTTGCCTGGATACCAGTTTGTTTACGTTTGAATACGTGAACGTTCCGATTTCTGAGACGAACGACTGTGACAGCAGTGGTGGCTGATTGGCTGATGCAGGGCACCTGGTCCTGGAGCATAACGCCCCGCTAGTGTTGCTCTGCCGGAGGGTTTTCTCTCCGGCACACGTGATGTTTGGTTTTCTTTGGTTTCGCTGACAACACACACACTTTATCACACACGCATCCACGTTGACATTACTGATGTTACTGATACTTCATAAAGTTAACTATTTCTTTATTTGGTTAAAATAAATACGTTACGTCACCATCATCTGTTGCGTCTGCGCCGTATTTGTCATAGCCTAGGAGCCGGGTTAAACTTATGACATGACTGACTATATGCGTTAAAAAAATGTATCATTAATGTGCCTGAAATAATGCAAAGCCGGCGTTTTGTTTTTAGAACGATCATATGTCCGGATAGTCCGTGTCGGCCTCGCCTGATTACTCCCAACAAGTTCCACCTCTCCAGTCATTTGCTGTCAACACGTTGCCAGTAGAAAACATCTCACACTTTGATGTCTGCAGTCATTTGCATAATAGCTGCTCTCTCTGACACTATGAGCCTCTTGAGGAAAATGCTCCTCCATCCAGGATCTCAGAGGATCTGCTGTGGGAAAGAAATTGTAATTTTTCTCTCCACATAATTTCCCCTATAATATCTAAAAAAAACCCCCACTGTTGCCTGTGGAGGCGTGTTGGCAGGAAGTGGAGATGTTTGTGTTTTCTCCACGTTCCCATCACTAATCGCCGTTTTGCTGAAACCTGCCAGAGCAACACAACAGTCCAGGAAATCACAGCAGCGTGAATTAAAGTGGGGGAATCCTTTTGCTGTGTGTAATGCAAGCTAACAGGTTTAACTGTGGAGCTGAGAATAACGCCGGGACGCTGCAGGACTGAAGAGAGGAGAATGAAAAGAGAAGCAGAGATGCTGAGAGAGAGAGACAGCCAGTCGTTCTGAGTTATGGACATTCCCAGAAGCTGTTTGCAGTCATCGTGTCCTTTGTAGATTGTGGTGTAATTGTGCTGCTGTTTGCTGCTGATAAACCTTTGGAAGAGTCCGGTCTCCACTGGATTCTATCAGGAGGCCGTCAGACACAAAGTTTTGGCTCAGCCAGGCAGACGGGAGTTGTTGTTTTAGTTTTTCTTCTTCTTTGTCTTTCCGCACCAACACGATGTCGCAGCATGTGAAGAGAAGACAGAAGCAGCAGACGGAGACAGATATCAACAGCTCGGTGTCATCACATGTACATGCAGCTCTTATCTGCAGCAGCTCACATGCTGAGAGTGCACGGACTCTGAGTTCAGACGGTCCCAGTGGAAATAGAACCAGTGACTGTGGAGGAGACGCTCCACTCGTCTCTCTGCTGTCTGCCATCAAACACTGTCATCAAACACTGTCATCAAACACTGTCATCAAACACTGTCATCAAACACTGTGCTGACAGTTTGCTCTCCAGTATCTCAAAACGTTTGAACACTGAAGGTCCTGATGGAGGCAAAGATTGAAATAGTTCAGAAGTCTTTCTAAAGTCAGATTTAAGTGACACATATCTATCTGAGTTGCTGATTCCTTCCTGTCTTGGTGGAGGTGGAAGGAACAAGTCCTTAGATTTTTCCGTCAGGAGTTGGTGGAGACCAAAACAGAGTTCAAGGAAATATTGGCCTTAAATATTGACCTTGCGGACACAAACAGATGGATGCTAATGAGTTGGCTGCTTGTGTAAAATGACTGTTTACTTACATTTTTGCACGATCAACTTTAGAAGGTGATTGTAAGTATGTGTTTTATGCAGGTTTGAGTAAAAAAGTCCTTCTCTACTTTGATTAATGTAATCTCTGTCTTGGCCAATCAAGAACCAGCATGACTCTGTGTCTTGACATGAAGTAGAAGTGCTCCCAGGGCGAATACGTCCTTAAAAACACTTCAATCAGGTGGTTATGCATCATTTCCTCAAGCGTCCTCAGCAGTCTTGTATTTGGGAGATAAAAAAAGAATTCCCATTTCATTAATTTGATGTGAACATGACTTTCCATCACAGATCATCGGTGTTAATCCGCATCAAACACGCAAAAACGTGTCACTCGTGAAAAATAGGGGGAAAATCATTTGAAACAAATAAAGAATTAACATCGTATAGTTCAAGTGGCTTTCAATAATGTCTGTAAGAATATAAGAAATCAGCATGGTCAAAGTTTTGATTTGAATTTAATAATGAGTGTCTGAGATATTAAGGACCAGGTTTGAGTTTCTCCTCTGATTTCATTTGAATGACAAACAATTCATCTAAAGGAATTTATCTATCTGCTTTAAGCTTAATAAACTCAGTTCACACATTGCAAACAAATTGAAAACTTTAATAATTAAAATGTTAATGAAGCAGTGACAATAATAATTCACGCCACTAAACCGAAACATCGGCACAACCGGCACAACCGGCTCTTCATGCGTTCAGTCATTAAATCCGACCTGCTTCAATCATCTGCTTTAATGGCGTTAAAGGGAAATCCTCCTCACCGAATACGTTTATGTTCACTTCTCTCAGGAGTAGTTCAGAGGACAGAGCTGTTTGATGACTGGAAGTCTCTCAGTGACCTGAGGTAGAGGAAGAGGAAGAAGGATGAAGGCTGCATACTCACACAAAGACATCAGGTTTTCGGGAATATATGATCGAAGTGGATTTCCCCCACTGTGTTTGAAGATTTTAAGGCGATGCAGTTCAGTGAAATAAAATGTAAAAAGAAAAATAATTTAAACATGAAAGTAAAAGCAAGAATCACAGAGCTTATGAATAGATAATTCATGAGTGAAAAAGTTGTTTCACATTTAGAAAACAATTAAATTCTAACATATTTGAACATGTAGCAAATGATAAATGAGCCACACATTTCATACCCAAAGGCGGTTTAATGTTCTCTACATAATGCATAAAAACACATTAGAAATACGGCGTGAACCATTTAAAATAAATTATAACGGTAGAAATAAAATGAAAAAGATAAGATCTCAACAAGCAAACAGTTGCCTCGGGCACTAAAGCAGCATCACGCTCACTGAGAGAGACGTTTAACTTCTCTGTTCATCCATTTCTAACCGTTTCTTTTATTGTTGTTGTTCCCAGGCATCAACAGGTCATACAATGTGAATTTGGTGTTCAACTCTTATGCAAATGTATATTCTTATGCAAATGTATATTCTTATGCTAACGAAGACACACAGACTGCGTCCTGCAGCTATAAATCACATTTAAATCACTTGAAAGCTGAAGCCGAGCCATTTAATGGACCTGTGACCCGAAGCAGTAGCGACAATTAACCACCGACCCTGTCCAGGCTGAGTGACAGCTGGGTGAAAGCTGCCACTCCTGTAGTGCCGAGGCTGCATTAATAGGAGCCCATTAACAATGTAATTGGGGGTAATTAATGGCAACTCAGAACCCCTTTCATTTCATCAAAGTAAATCACTTTTACTGTCGGCATCTCTCTCTCTGCAGCCACAGAGATGTCGTGCGCTGTTCAGAAGAAACAACTTGTCGTCATGACATTGTGTCAAACACAAATAAGATTTAAATTTGATTAAATTGCTGTCACAGGTTTAAACATGATAATGAATTGAAATGAACTTGTTAACACTGTTAATTAAGTGTTCATCACTCACTATCACTCCTGGTGTATTATCAAAAAGGTTGAAAGCAATAAGTAGACGTCACACCGCTTCATCGTACTTCAGCACCACGGACAGCGACAGAGCTTTACAACAACTAGATGCTGCAGACACACCTGCCTCTAATTACTTGTTAACCAGATAGTAAAGTCATTAGGGAGACAGCTAATGAAGCAACTGTGTTAGTCAGACACTAAACAATAAACCTGCAGCTTTACTCTTTAAGAGAAAAGCTCCAAACAAACCCCTTACAACTGTGGTTGCCTGGCTCTCTGAGGACTCTTGATCTGCTGCAGCTGAATGCTGATGAAGACAAAAATCCTCACAAGCGACAGACGGCTTTGTTTCAAACTCTCCCAAACACAACAAGTCCAAGGTCATTTCACCGCTGCAACAACAACAACAGGAGGGTTTCTGTCCGATGGGAGTCGGATTTATTCGGACTTGACTGGAACTTGTTGGAGCTGAAGGACGTTCTTCAGCTAAACAGACGAGATGAGCAGTGAGCTCTGATAAAAGAGAAGCTGTTAGAACTCATTTTATAATCTCCAGAGAGACACTTCGCTGTCATCTTGGCTCTGTGTCACCGTAACGCTGAACAATAAGAACAAAATCCTGAACAAAAGATCACCAATCAATATTCAATGCATTTTGGGAACTTGTGTTGTAGTCCAAAGCTGTTAATCCTTTATGAGCTACGATAAATGAAACAGAGTCTGTAGCTCTGGAGAACAGGAGGACGGTAACATATCCCAGACCGGCTGTCTGCCCAAAGGCAGCCAGAGGCATGTTGCTGTAAAGTCATTAACTCATAATCAGCTCATGCGTAAAACTCTGTCTCCTGTTTTCTCAAAACCACTTTCAAAAAGAGCTTACCATGTGAGATTAAAAACACAAAGTGCTGCAGTTTCAAAGCTGAACAGAACAGCACATCCAGTCAGGGACTTCTCCTCTATTCAAGGCAAAGTTTGGTAAAGAAAATGGCTGAACATGGTACACACTGTACACATCAGCATGTTGATGTTTTTCTGCTGGGATGTGTGTCTCCTGCAGTAGTCTGTATTTAAACCTATGATTAGGGTTGAGAACAGTCCCAGCTGAGCCTGCATGCTGTGCGAATTACTGGCAGGTTTTACACCCACGTGCACAACATTCATAATGATGAACCATCTGCAGGTGGAGATTGAACTGTGTTTTAAAAAGAGGAGCTGAGAACTCTGCCAAAACTTCAGGAGGCAGACATTCAGCACAACGTTTCCAGTCGGACTAAAGCGATCGCAGCTATTAGCTGCTGATGGACAGCTGAGCGTGTGTGTGAATTCATTGTCCTTTAATCTCTAAGTAAGTGACGTTTTGTTTCCCTCACACATAATTAGATATGATTAAAATATTTGAACTCCCACTGAAGTGTTATTTCCGACATCTCAGGCTCAGCTGGCTTTATTCTCACAGTATCTTTTTTTTTATTAGGAGAGGATTTACGTGTGACACTAAAAGTGCACCTGCCATATTAAAGATAAGGTATAAAATGGTTGTGAATGGAGAAAACGACTTGGCTTCGGTTAGATTAAGTATGTTATGAAAAAAAAGGTATGGTAAAGTAAGTCAACACAGATTTGTCAGAGAACAAATGTAAAATCTGAAAACTGTGACTTGAATCTGACTTGAGTACCTCAGAACCGTCTGATGTGGGTCTGGTCTCTGTGACAGCGGGCTCATTGCTGCCGGCTGGATGTTTGCTGATAGGAACGCGACACCTGACAGACAGATGCTATCGTGTCCCACGGCCATACCTGAGGGAATACCTCAGAGCTAATTTCAATTTCCTTCCAAGTGAAAGTTTCATCTTTCCCGTTCAGAGACTTTGCGTGGATCACTCTGATCCGTTTCGTCGTCGTTCAGCGGTGGACCTCAGTGATTGGCTGGGTCGGTTTCCATAGCAACCATGTGGTGACAGGAGCATGGCCAGAGGAGAAACGTGACCTTCTTTCATCCGGCATACGAGCAGAGAGGTGGCAGATAAACAGCACGCAGCAATCTACCGAAGGCAACGGACAATCCCAATTACTGAACATAAAATGCCAAATTCATTGTCAGCACTCAAGATATTGAGTTATCAAAAACAAGCATGCCCAACTAAATAGTAGGATCAGAGGTTCAGATCTTTATTGGATGCTGGGTTTGATCTTTTGCCAGAAGTTAGTTTTATTAGCCATCTTATGAAAACAGGGTTGTTCCTTCTTTTACAGCAGTTGAAGTCCCATGTCTTCTGTATTTCTTTGTTCTATTTATCAAAGTAATAGTTACATAATTATGGATCATTGTGAAGTACATCTGGTTATTCTCTCTCTCTCTATCTGACTACCTAAAATAAATTTGAAATTTTTTTTCAACAAAGCTCTAAGTGTTGTGAGGAACAGCACATTTTCATTATAAGCATTATAGTAAAAAGAAGTGCTGACAGAGTTTAGCTCCTAAATGCAGAGACACTTGTTGCTGCCTCGAGGCTAATTAAATCAGGAACACAGTATTAAAATGTCACCACTCATACAAAGTCACAGTGTCTCCTCATCGAGTTGGGTGACCTTCTATCCCCGAACATGCTGGTTGCAAAGTCTGCGTTCCTACTTGGTCAAATGTGTCCACGACACACACATACACCAAAAAGGTTTGAGTCGTCTGTGTATGGATGATTTGAGCAAAGCACTTCTAAGAAACGTATTATTATACAAATTTTTTGTCACTTAGAATACCTACAAAGAAACACAATAAAGCAGCCAATGACAGATAAGGCTAGAAGCGTCTTTACTCAGGTCAAAAGGATGACTTACAGCTGACTTGAGGCAACTAAGTTGCTGCTATTGTTGCTGTGTATCTTAATGAGGGAAAGAGGAACAGGTGTGCAGGTAGCTGTGAGTGACAGGTCATAGGGTACTGTACCTTTCATACATACACAAATGTGTTCTGCACGTGAGATGCAGAAGGCAGCAGTATTGGCATGAAGGTGGCAACAGAATAAAATGATCAGCTGCACCTGGAGGTCTCAGCCATATTCTAAAATACATTGGGAGAGGGGAGCTAGTGAGAGAAATAAAAGGAAAATTGTCAGAGCGGACGGGAGGAGATCAAAGATCAACGGCTGAGGAGGAGGAGTGCACTGCAGGAGGTGAGCGGAGAAGAAGAGGCATGTCGACTCCGGCCCTCTCATTATAAAGGTCATTAGCGGTTCCTCTCCTCTGGCGGCTGATTAATAACATCATTTACATCAAAAGGCCGCTTAACTCGAGACCTCTGAATTATAGTTTAGAGAAAATAAGGTCATCAGAGAGAGCTGGAGCTATAAGCCAGCTCTCTCTCTCTGCAGCCAACACAAGCTTCTGCTTCTGAATAAAAACCTCAGCCAAGGCCAAATGCCCACATGTCTCAATGTTTGCGAAGGGGGAAATGATTTGTGTAGTGGGTTTCATGATAACCAGGTCGGTAGTTTTTCCGTAATCCTGCTGATAAACAAGCAGACAAACGAAACATGCTTCAGTTTGATTGTTTCTTCAGTCCCACCTCTTCCTCTCGTACTTCTGTTTTATTTTCATAAACCTGGAGGCACATTTGACTCCCTCTCACTCAGCAGTGCACCTGGCTCAGTTGAGGTTTGAATCCCTCCTCTCGGCAGCGTTCATTACGTGTGTAATTGTCCTGCTTCTTCAGCGGCTGACTTTGCCTGCAGCTCAGAGAGCAGAACAGAGCTGCAGCCGGCTTGTTAATGACGGCGGAGAAAAGCCACAGAGTCAGACTGAAGGTTCAGGAGACTCACCGACAAAACCGCCGCTACCTGCTTCACTGATTTAATCAACCATGATGACCGTGGTGGGAACAGATGTTGAAGTACGCTTCTTCTTCATGTTGCCCTCCCGGATGCACGAGCACCCCTGAACTTATATTCCCCGTTAAATAAATCCACTCTGCTCCAGCTGATGCTGACATTACGCTCTGCACAAACAGAAACAAAGAGATGAGCCATGGTAATGATGTTGTTTCCACGTGCTGCAAGTAATTATTATTTCATTTTGACAGCATCTTTGATCAGAATTTTGGTCCCTCAATGTAGGAGTCTGGGTGAAGCAGAGTTGGTCTGAGGAAAGCAGCAAAGACACAACTGCAGTCCTCATCTTCCCAATGCACACCAAAGATTCCCTCGCTCTTCACTTCTATTTATAGTTTCCTTCATTCCATTTGAGTTCAGTATCAGCTGGATGTGTGTGTGTGTGTGTGTGTGTGTGTGTGTGTGTGTGTCTACCCTGCAGCTGCGAACATACAAAAATGCTCTCCATGTTGATCTCTGGTGTTCAGAGCTCAAACACTTCTCCGTGGATAAATGTTGTGAAATTACTTTACGCTGAATCAAACATAACAAGGTTCCCATTTCCAAACACACAACAACTTCTCTGTACTGACAGGCGGCTGCAGATGAAGTCGGGTTCATGATGCTCTGGCGCTGAACTGTGATGCTGACGGCAGTTCATGGCCCACGTCTTCAAAAAGGGATTTTTATGTTTCTTTGGATTTTCTTTTTTACCGTTCCTTCTGGAGTCGTTCTTCTTCTTATTCTTATGTCTTCACGCTGAGTTGAGGATGTGAGTTTGAGTGGCGTTCCATTGTAATCTTTCTAGGAGATCAAAAAAATGTCGATTTCAGAGTTTTAATTATAAACTGTTGAGTATGTTTACAAGTCTAAGGAGTTGACAGAATTAGTTAATTGTAAACTTTGCCAACTTTTGTCTCCTCTTTAATACATTGACACTAAGTTCACATTTCCAAATACCACAAACAGTCACCAGTCTGCATCATTAACTGAAGAAGAAAAGGCAGGAACAAGCCACGTATGAATGTGAACCTTTGACACCCTTACAGCTGCCTCCCAGAGCTGTGATGTTGAGCTGTGGTCCTTCAACAGACCACACAGACATTCTGCCAACATGACAGTGTTCCAGCTGGAAACATCTGTCAGCACAGCAACAAACAAACTCCCTCTCACTCCCTCTCAGTCGTCTCGGACTGGCTAATGAGCCGAGGAAGAAACTGAAATGGAAGATAATTACAAGCTTTGGTGTAATAATTGATACATACAAATCTCCAGCTGCAGACACAACCCAGTGCTCAGAAAACAATTACATTTCTTCTGCAGTTTTGACATTTATGAACCAAAGATATGTTTCATAACTACGTTTTATATCAGCCTCCTATCACGCTGGAAACGTAGAATGCCGCGCGGTAAATGTTGTGAAATAAGACCCCGTTTGTGTTGAAATAATAACATGACATCCGTAACTGTCGTCAGCGGACCAGCGTTGACTTGTTTCACACGGGACACAAACAGTGGTCTCCTGGGTGAAAGTCCCGTGTTTGTTTGTCCCATCGACCACCACCCTCAGTGAACCTTCTCTCTTCTTATACCTCCTAACTGTCAGTAACGGTCGCTCGGTATACTACGTCACCTTCTCTGACCGAATGTCAAAAGACGTACCGCGTCCGTGGTTTCGTACAATGCCAGCATTGTTTCCTGGCGACGGGGCTTGCTGCCATCTCCCTGCAAACTATCATGGCTGGTTAGATGGAAGATATACTGCATGATGTCCACCAGGGGAAAAGGACTCACTGGAATAAAACTGCAATGTGTCTCTTCCGTTCAGCTTGTTTCAATCTGCAGAGTTCACAGAAAACAACCACAGTGCCCCTTTAATCTACCGGGAGGAGATGAAGACGTTCAAAACTTTTCCTAATCAGAGATTTGAGGAGTTTGAATCTAAATAAATTAAATATACAACTAAATCTGAAGCAGTGACTCAGAACACTAGTAGTATGAGTACCTCTCAGTCTGAGAGTTCCGTTTCTAAAATGTAATCAAAGTTCTGTTTGAAGCCTCCTCTTCCTCTAAGGGCAGACGCTGAATGCTGAGCTGCCTCCATGAAACACACCAGCAACAACTCAACAAGGAGGAGGATGGAGGACGTCATCTCAATAACAACCAGGAACAGATTCAAGTGTCCCTTCTTTACTTTCCGTGTGAGTGACCATCTGATATGCAACACGATGAAAATATGAAAAGAAAGAATGCATTAAACAGGCTGTGAGAAGAAGCTGGTCTTTAATCTGTTCGGGCTTTGTCACCGCATCCTATTAGTGAGGGAATGAACACAAACGCTCCAATTCGAGTGCTTTATGGTCTTTAACTCTTTAATGTCTGCGTCGGGTGGAGAACAACATGTGTGAGTGAATCTGCAGCATTTAAAGTAGTAGACATTAAAGTCATTAAAGTAAATTATCTGACGAACATTATCAGAAGAACAATGCAAAACAAAACATCTTTGTTTTTAATGTTTTAATGTTTAGCTTGACACACAAAAACACAAATACACAGAATCAGCTGTAAACAAGTTCCCCAAGTGTCAATTCTCAGAGATTTGTGATTTTGTTTTCTTTTAATTATTATTATTATAAGTTAACTTATGGAAGACTTTAAAGTTTGCACTTTATGTGTGGTATTAGTATACGTCTAGGATCTGAATACTTCTTTCATCGCTGCTTAATACACCCTGCATATCCAAATTAATAACAGGTGTATTTTAATATTGGTAACATACACCTGTTTTATAGTGTGTATATTCCTTCAATATCTTTTATCATTAAAGGACACATTAAACCATCATCCTGTTTAATGTCCATGTCAATTCTTTTGTGTTTATTGTGACTCTGATTTCATTGACAAAGAATAACAAAATGTCATGTGAGTGCAGCCACTGATGGCTGGAGGTTAACAGACAGACACAATGGCTGCCCTGCTCCTGGGTTCATCAGCGGCTCATCAAAGGGTTCGATGACTGAGATTCGACCTCGATGAGAGAGAGAGAGAGAGAGAGAGAGAGAGAGAGAGAGAGAGAGAGAGAGAGAGAGAGAGAGAGAGAGAGAGAGAGAGAGAGAGAGAGAGAGAGAGAGAGAGAGAGAGAGAGAGAGAGAGAGAGAGAGAGAGAGAGAGAGAGAGAGAGAGAGAGGGGAGGGGAGCAGATTTGTGTGCATGATGTCCCTGAGGAGCTCTATTCACCATCTGAACACAGCTCGAGTGTCCCGTCTGCTCGCTCTTTTATTTCCACACCTGGAAGGCTGATGTGTCGGACAAAAAAAGGCTTTTATTCCTCTCTCCTGCTGTCGTCCCCTCTTTCTCTGCTGCTCTTTCATTCTGCCCGTGTTGGGATACGTTACATGGAAGTTTGTTCCACACGTCTCTTTTTTTGGTTTCATATCTCTTTGCCTTCTCTTTTTACCTTCCACCGTTTCCTGAATGTCTTGTTGCATCTTTTTTTTGAAAATGTTGGAGTCGTTAGCAGTGTGCTGTTATTTTCTAATTCACTTTTGAGAATATCACACGACCAGAACCGCAAACTTCAGCTTTGTTCTTTAAGCTGCTTCCTCATCCATGGGGCCCGGTCCAGCCTCGCTCTCTGCCTCGTTCACATGAAAGGAGGAAGGAAAATAACTCTGGACATGGCTGTTAGTGCTTTGTACATTATTAAGTTGATTTTACGTAAGTAGGCTTCGGTACATACAGTATGTGACATCACTAGGCTACTTTACATAGTGTTACGCAACTTATATTCAAATTTGACATTGTACAACAGTCCTGAGTAAAAGTCATGTGTTTTTTGACCCAACCATCCACCCCAACCTCCTCTCTACGCATCTTAATCATGTTTTCCTTTAATAAATCTGTCAAACGCTTCTATTTCATATTGTGGTCCTTGCTAGTGTATAGCTTATTGTAAGTATCTCTTTTCACAAAAAGTACAAGAGGCAGATCCTGTCTCAAATAACTTGTTTCAACTTAACTCACAAAGTATTTTAAAGAGTTCAGAAGGTATAAAACCAACATCCTGAACAACTATATGCCACACGTCATTTTAGAGGCTGCAGAGGAGACAAAGAGATAAGAAAGGCGTCTTCAAATCTGACTTGACTTCAGATTGATTCTCTGCTCTTTGCTCCGGTCGTGTTCTGCTCTCCGACTGCCACGGAGAACTCCAGTCTGAATCTGTCTGTCTGCAGGTGGTGGATAAAGGTCATGATTGAGATGAAGAATTAATGCTTTTGTTTTGCCTCTGTACCACATTCCACTTGTCTGAGAATTATTTTATTCTGATTCCTCCCACAGAAGAAGTTGTCCGTCTCGTCAGTGTTGCTTCAAACTCTTCAGCAGTTTAATTAAATAGTGTTGTTATTGTATTTTCTGTCAATCAGCTGGATGTGTTCGCTGTCTGTAATTCATGTCAGCTCAATTCAATTAACCCCGTCTCTGTGCGTCTGCACCGAACACATTTACAGTCAAACCGATCTGAGCACAGGACGTGTCAATGCTTCCAACAGATCTGCCAATATTCAGATTAGTGATGATTTTAAATTGGCTTCAAATCCTCTTTATGCTTTACAAGATGGTCCACCTGCTTTGTTGGGCCTCACAAGGAGATTGACTTTACTGGATATGGAGATGCAACGTGATCTCATGCCGACTCGTCATATTGTGACTCTTCAGCAGACGCCTCCGGCGTCACTAAAGCGATGCTGTGAGCAGCCTTTTGGGGAGTATCTTGATGCTGAGGATGTGCTGTGGGTATATCGAGTTGAAACACTTGGTGAACGTTGTCGAGCGTTGGTGGTTCGGTTTAGGCAACAAAAGCACTTAGTCAGGTTAGGAAAAGACATCATAGTCTGGTTTAAAATGACGCTGGTTATAAGGAAACGTAAGCTGTAGCCGCAATGTCATGTGATTATATGTCGGGTGTACACGTGACACACCGTTCGTCGTTATCATTTTTAACTGTAAAATCTTTCTTTTACATTTTTTCCCTCTTAATTTAAAGAACCACGAGCTGCATTTCTTTCATGAAATGGAAGTTTATCTTATTTATTTCATGTCTAAACTTCTTTCTACCAGTGCAGCATACTTGTTTTTTACATGATCCATCTTGTGTTATTGCAATTACTGTGATTTGCTTGACATGAGGGACTTATGATGTTCAATCTCTGAGAAGAAGTTCATGAGCAACAATTAGCCAGCAGGGCCATTAGCCTGCCAGTCAGGCCTTGACAAAGAAAACCACCGACTGTTTTTTCACTGAGAGGCGTAATGAGGCTTATCAGAGCCAAGGCCAGCTCAGCTGATATGGGAAACCATAAGATGTATTTCTTTAAATCTTAACGATGAATTTATATTTATCTTTTCGTGGGCTTTTAAATGTCTCCATCTATAAGTAAAAACACGAGACCCTGCCTTCTCAATCTAGAGTGGGAATGAATCAATCCCTCTCTAAAGACAGCAGGGACACAAGCTATCGTTTGGAACCAGTCGTTCAACCTTCGGTGCCAAAACAGCCTCAGCAATTAACACGCTTTCCTTCAGTTACCTCAAAAGCGATTCGGTGTCTTTTGTCACATGCCAGCCTTTAAAGGGAGCTGAAAAGAAAGGATTGGATTTAGTTCACAAGGATGTCTTTGTGTGTTTTGGATCAGCATATTTTAGGAAGGTGAAGGCTGAAGAGGACGTGTGAAAGGCTTTATTTCTACTTTGTTTTATCAAAGGTCAGTAAACAGGATGTGATGACAAACCGCCTGGACCTGACCTCGTGTATCAGGGAACAGGACTCCCACGAGATGAAGCATTAAAAACACACACACAGGAATCATTGAGCTCTTATTAGCTCCATCGCTAAAAGCTGTAGCTACACATCAATAGCAGGTCTGGGCTCTGTGCCATACAGCCTCTATAAACCTGCAACACACTGGCTGATATTTAGGATTTACAGCAGGAGTTCACCTCTGACAGGAAGCAAATCACCAGCCTGAAGATGTGAGGAGGCAAAGCGGCCACGAACCAGATGATTGTTGTGTGTTGGCGAGGCTCAGAGAGGACGCTGATGGGAGTCGAGGCGTTGATAACTCTTTCAGGTACGAGGCTTTGGTTCGCCGTCATCTCGCTATTTTTTAATCTTCCTCATTCTTATTCTAGACGAGACGCTCAGACTGTGTCAAATGGGTGATGATGACACGGAGCTGAGGGAGTCGTACTCATACTGCCTATGGTTGGACACCAACGACCCACAATCCTCTGCTCTGTGTCATTGCAGGCTGGTTTCAGATGGAGCGGTGAGCTAATCGTCTCTGTGATCCTAGAAATGAGAGTGGTATCGATCTTCTCATCTGACTCTTGGCGAGGAAGCCAATAAGTGATCTTTTCCCTCAATGGGAGAACCAGCACTATCTTATTTTAACCGATCTGAGCACAGGACGTGTCAATGCTTCCAACAGATCTGCCAATATTCAGATTAGTGATGATTTTAAATTGGCTTCAAATCCTCTTTATGCTTTACAAGATGGTCCACCTGCTTTGTTGGGCCTCACAAGGAGATTGACTTTACTGGATATGGAGATGCAACGTGATCTCATGCCTACTCGTCATATTGTGACTCTGCAGCATGATGATTTTAACGGTGCAGTTTGACAGCTGGACATGTACAACCAGTTTAAATGTAATCCTGATACATGATGGGAAAATCATAGGAATTCAGACTGAAGACATCATGCATTCATTGACTCTCTATTCATGGGGTCATTTTCTTAAGGATTGTTTCTTTGGTAGAAAATATTTACAGTCAAAACTGTTGACAGTGTGCTTTGTGAATCAACTAATTCTTTATAGCTTATTAATGCTCGGTCCCAGGGTTTGCAAGAGGGCATCGTTTATTCATCTAAATTGATTTTTAATTAATGTAAAAATTTATTTATTAATCACACTTAAGGTCCTGAAGTGCTGCATGTCAACACAACCGTCACGGTTCACAAAAAAAAAGCACAACAGAATACAAATGCACAACTCAGGAGGCAAAGAAGTGCAAGAGTCTCTACTTATAAACACGAGGATACGGAACATCAGGCAAACACAGAGGTACCGAAATATGCTAGACAGGCTGAAGACAAATGAAACAGGCTGGGTCAAAAAACAGGATCAGGAAAGAAACAGAACACTGGAAAGCTAAGGCACAAATACAATCTGGCAGACAACAAAGGAAGTGAACCGGTATATCTGCACGACTGAGCTAATGAGGGAATGAGAAGCAGGTGAAGCAGGCGAGGTGAAGACCGGAGGGAGTGGCTGCTCTGAAACAACAGCAGAGTTATAGAACAAGAATGAAGTAATACAGCAAGACAGAATGAATAAATACCCAAATCATGACTGTCAGATTTACTTTCAATATGTATTCATCACATGAAGAACGTTATGAAGCAGCGTGAGATTTATTTTTTCTTCTCTTTTGTCGGGTCGCGGCATTAATTAATGAATCCTACTGTGACAAAAAGGCAATATCGAGCATTTAATTAGTCTTGGCAGAACATAAACGAGTGTAACTATGAATAAATGACCTGCTGCATCACGGCTGATGGTTAACACCTTTGAGGAGAATTAGAATGAGTTTGCAGGTTGCAAAAGAAAGAGGGAAGAAGGCCAGTTACACACTTATTTTCCCCTTCTCTCCTCAGATCACCATATTACCACATTATTTCCCTTCCTGGCCCTAAAGGAGAAATAGTCCATTAACCCTTTGAACCTGCAGCCACTGAGGCACTAGCACTGATTCAGTGGAGTCATTAGCGTCTCCATTAATTCTCCACACTCAGCAGGTCGGCTCCCAGACAACAATCCAAACAGCCCGTGGACTAAACAAGCATGTCTTCAGTCACTGAGAAGAAGCTCATTACAGCAGAGCCGATCGGTTCAAAGTCACAATTCCAATGTAGCTGTGCAGGTCAACCACTACGGGACTGAAGCAACAGAAGATTGGTGACATTTAGGACAGTCGCGAGCTCTGAGAAACGTTTCGGCTCACACGTGAAAACGCTGAATTGTCGTATGATTGCTTGACCTTTCGTTAGCAAAGTGCTGATGGGAAATGAGCCGCTTAACGTACTCTGTGTCGTTCTGAGCGTTAGTGTCAGCGTAGATCGCGTCTGACCTTTGATGGGACTGAGCAGGAATCCCACACAAGGTAAAGAAAAAAAAGCATCTGGCAGTTTTATGCCCCGGTATGGAGATTTCCTCACGTTCCTCCTTTAAGGAAACTGCCACACAAGGTTTCATCATCCGTCATTAAATCTTGTTCAGTTTAATGTTACGTCCTTATTGACGGATGATATGTCGGATGTAAAACGTGACAGGAAAGAGCTGAACCGTAATGTGAGCAGAGAATAAGGGCAGGCCTTTCATCTTTTTATACCCAACAAGCACCATCGGCAACTAGCTGGTGAACAGAGTGGAGATTTAAGCAGCAGGAGTTGGTGGAGATCAAACCAGAGCTAAGAAGAGACTGAAGATTGGACTTGGATTAATCAGGTGCACACAAACACGACTCTAAAAGAATGCTAATGTTGCTCCATGTCTGCTCCATTCAAAATAACAACAACAAATTCAAAAAAATGCCAAAAGTCAATGAACGTTCGATGTAATCTTGAATGCTTCTGTGAGCAAGAGGATTCTATGGTTCAGTGATATCTGATGGAGCTACATGCACATTCGCTATGAGTTGTGTCTGTTTTTTTGTATTCCAGGAACAAAATGAGTTCAGCTGTGATTTGATCATATCAGCTCTTTCTCGCCGGCTCACTTGCTGCCGCCACATGGGCAGCAGCAGCAGCAGCAGCGGCGGCGGCGGCGGCGGCGGCGGCGGCGGCGGCGGCGGCGGCGGCGGCAGCAGCGGCGGCGGCAGCAGCGGCGGCGGGCAGCAGCGGCGGCGGCAGCGGCGGCGGGCAGCAGCGGCGGCGGCGGCGGCGGGCAGCAGCGGCGGCGGCGGCGGCGGGCAGCAGCGGCGGCGGCAGCAGCGGCGGCGGCGGGCAGCAGCGGCGGCGGCGGCGGCGGCAGCAGCGACAGCAGCAGCGACAGCAGCAGCGGCAGCAGCGGCAGCAGCGGCAGCAGCGGCAGCAGCGGCAGATGTCCTGTCCTGTAGCGAGCTGTTGTTGGAAGAACATGGGAGGAGTTTGCCGAACAAACGTACTTAGTTAGGTTTAGGAAAAGATCGTGTTTTGTGTTAAAATAAACCCTTTCCGGCAGACAGCCCTGAAGGCACACTTCTCCTGTGTGCCTGCTGGAAACAACTGATGCTCAGAGTTTTTACAATAGAATCTGACTGCTGCATGAAATTGTCCTCACCTGTTGTGGACTGTTGTAGCATCTCACCTCTCTCTACTTCTGTC
Organism: Lycodopsis pacificus; assembly: GCA_028022725.1. Lineage (NCBI taxonomy): Eukaryota > Metazoa > Chordata > Actinopteri > Perciformes > Zoarcidae > Lycodopsis > Lycodopsis pacificus. The sequence continues at coordinate 23,276,706 of CM051700.1, read as the reverse complement.
TCTCTCTGTCTCTCTCTCTCTCTCTCTGTCTCTGTCTCTCTCTCTGTCTCTCTCTCTCTCTCTCTCTCTCTCTCTGTCTCTCTCTCTCTCTCTGTCTCTCTCTCTCTCGCTCTCTCGCTCTCTCTCTCTCTCTCTCTGTCTCTCTCTGTCTCTCTCTGGTAATAGATGTTTACATGGGAGAAATAGTTTGCTCAGGTCGGCCCCGCTGCTGTCAGCAGGAGATTGGTGGAGGGGTAACAAGTGTTGACTGTGACGGGAAGGAGACCTGCAGAGAGAAAGAAAGACAGAGGAGGAGTGAGAGAGAGAAGAGAGAGAATATGTTGATGGGAGACAGACAGGAAGAGGACAGCAGAGAGACACACTGAGAGGAAAAGAAGCAGAGGAGGAAATTACATAAATGAAGGAGGAACTTAATCTAAATGGAGAATGTAGCCCGAGGCAGCACTAAATGCATTAAGAGGCAGCGAAGAGCAGGAAATTATGATATTACCAAGAAGTGTGAAGCAGGTTATTAGAAATGAATAATTATCCAAATGTATATGTGGGCGATTTCCCTTTTTATAGGTTTGGCGACTGAAACCAGAACAGCAGTGCTGCAGTTTATAAAATGACTCCAACAAACCTGTGATATACAAAACCCCTCAGACCGGTTAGCCCTCTTTACTCCCACATCTTACCTTTAAGACGTGTTTCACAGTGTAGAGAAAGGAGTGAGCGGGATTCGGGTTACCATTAGACTTCTGCCTCTGGTACCACTTTATAGTTTATGACGGGTAGCTCTTTAATCCATCAGTAATCCTTCCAATGACCCGTTAAACCACTTCTGCAAATGTGCATCTTGCAGAAGTGTCCAGTTCCACCTATTTTGTGAAGGCAATGCTGGTGAATTTCTCACTTTCTTGCCACTCTCTGGAGTGACTGGGCGGTCAACCGAAACTTTTAATTGTGTCATCATGTTGTCCACTGATCTGTGGTCAGTTCTGGTTCACTTCTTGGTCTCGTTTAAACACATCAGTGTTCTCAGAGCGTCCACTCATCTGCAGACAGTCATTCTGTGCTAATAGCAGGTTGAGTCCGCCGACCCTCTCTTCATCATTTCACACTATGGAGGCGGTTTCTCTCGTTTGGCAGCGTTTTGTTCCAGATGAGAGCGGCTGTCAGTCACGGCTGACGGGTCGGAGCTGCTCAGAGGTTGTTAGGACTCTGAAGCCTCCCGTTGTGGAGCTCAGGGTCTAATATCACGCTTCACAACACGCCTCAGGGATCCCAGCTGGACACAAAGCCCGAAAATCAGTTATTCAAACAGGAACTCAACCGCTCAGTCGTTCAGTCAGTCGTGCGGTGAACCTCTGGGCTAATGTCATGCCCCACAACACTCTCATGGAACTAGTGAGTTCGTTCATCCGTCAGTAAAACAGTGATGCAGTAAGGCCAACAATAACGCAGACTTATAACAAAGGTCAAGACAATTTGCTCTGTTTTAACACATGAACACAGTGCTTCACAGCTAAGCGACGAAAACACTCCCTCACATAATACCGTTTAACTTTGTGATTTTAAAATGTATGCATGAGCACAGGGAGTCATAAAGATCACATTTCTGTCATAAGTGACAATTCTGGCCCTAATATTACTCCATAGTGTCACTTTTCTGCAGGGATGACATCACTCAACATATCCTCCACAGCAAACCGAGCACTCTGACTTTTGCAACATTAATCTATCTTAAGTACATAAAACAGTTAATTAACCGCGGCGTGCAACCGCCACTCAGTTGGTCCAAACTTCAATTCCACTGCAGAGCAAACACACGAAGACAAGTGCAAATTTTTTATTTTATTTATTTATTTTTTATTTAACCTTAATTTAACCAGGTGAGTCCCATTGAGATTAAAAATCTCTTTTTCAAGGGAGACCTGGCCGAGACAGGCAGCAACACAAGAAACACAGAACAAGACAAGTTAAAAGAAATTAAAAGTTCAGAGACAGTGACTTAACCGAGTTAATTTAAAAAACATTGACGTGACAAATACATTTTGTCTGCACTCTACATGCATTTTCAAAGATAACTAATATGTAAACCTTACATGTAACTGCCCATCCCCTTCTATCAGACAGTCAGGCATCAGGTGGTTATTTAAATACACTAGATTAGACTTTGTAATGGCAGATTCCCAACCCGTTACCCTTGGCATAAATCTGCATATAAAAAATGTCATCAACACCTTGAATAATCACAAACAAACCAAAAGGTGAACAAAGATGTTCTGCAACCACAGCAGCATATTTCAGTTTATCATGTCTTGCTTCTGATCAAACCTCTCTCCTCTGCTGTATTAGCCAGTACTCAGAGATGAAACAGTCGGTAAACACTTCTCTGTTGACGCTCTCAGTGTCCACATGAAAAACTTTGTTGGATTTTTCCAACTTGTTTTCTCTGTGAAGTGGCTCGCTGACTCGATTTCTGTCAATTCATGGGTGTTTGATCCAGTTATCACTTTAAAAGAGAGCTTATCAACAAAAACAACATGGTTGACTTGAAGAGTTTTCCCTGGTCCAGAAAATGAACTAAATAGTGTCAGTGACAGGGTGAGGGTGAGGGTGAGGGCGATGGTGCTGTGGGACCTCTGCTCATTTTCCATTTGTCTCAGTTAAAACTCAATTCAGGATACGATTTCCTTTCATACCAGGAGAAACGACAGGGATAATCCAGAGATGAGCTTTAAGATCAACATGACATTTCAATGAAAAGGTATTTCCCCGACACTCTGTCACCGGCTCTCTCTGCCTGATCTGAGATAAACAGTAATTGTTTATCCTTCGTATATTTCAGGAAGCTCAAGGAGCTCAGACGTCTCTTAACCCCGGGCGCCTGTCATTGGCAGCCCACTGCTCCCTATATACAGGGGTGGGTCAAATGCAGAGAAAGATCTCCCCCTTAAAGGGATGAAGATAGTATAAATTCTATTCTATTCTATTCTATTCTAAAAGAGACGTTTCTGAGGCCGTTGCTTGTGTCAGGTGAGATAAAGCAAACACAGCTTCACAGGTTTAAATAATTCACAGTATTTTCATGTGTATTTTTGCTCCTGTCTGACGTTGTGTGAATAAATCTCATCGGAGTAAAGATCTGAAGCACAACTTTATACAAAGACAGAAAGAACATTTCCATTTCTGAGGCTGTTCAATTTAAATCAGATAAAAAGGTGCAGACATTTCATGCTTTATTCAGACTTTTTCCTGCAAAGACTTTCTGCAGAAATTCAATAGATAGGCCTATAAATAGCCTTCAGTCAAGTAAAAGAGTTTCATTTTCTCTCAAAGTACCCGTCTGCAGTATCTGCCGTTCTCTGTCCATCTCTTCAGCTCCGTAACTGCTGAACCAACAGAGACCGGAGAATCAGAAACCACATCACGCCAGAGGCCGAGAGCCTTCTTTTCATTTCTGACCGCGATGTTGCCGCTGTCAGGTATCGGTGTCGAGTTATACAGTCATTGACAAAAACTGTGATAATTAAAAATGTAATATTGATATCATGTACATTTTCAGGAGAAAAATACAAGGAACAGAGCGACTCTCTCTCCACCTCCCTAAACTAGTATTTTGAGTGTAAATACATTTTTTTATGGATCGTCACAATAATATCGTTATCGTGTATTTTGGCAATCGTGCAGTGAAAAGCAGATACTGTGACAAGCGCGACAATTTAAAAAATCTCTTGATCTCACAAATGCTGCGTTTATAGCTGTTGGTCTGAGCGAGCCCTTAGATGTTTGTTCTGCTTCTTCAGTGTACTGACAGATAAGAAAGAGCAGACATGGTTTAACAGGGCCAACTCTGACACACAACACTGCCTTTTTATGTAAGATGAATATACAATAAAACTAAATGAATAAAATAGCTGCCCTATGATACATACATGAAGAATAATTCAGGGGGGCACTACTGCATGAGTCTGACTCTAGTGTGTGTGTGTGTGTGTGTGTGTGTGTGTCGCTCTAAACACTTATATTTGCAATACTCCACTGCATGTGTCGACTAACGTTAAGATCATGCCAGGAAGTAAAACTGTGTTGAAATGAATTCCTGCAGAATAATTCCCCCATGACTCCGCTGCCAGTCTGCCCCACCACGTTGGCCTGCCAACGTCCTGGTAATTGATCTATGTTGTTTAAAGCCTCTTCTTCTTCTTCTTCTTCTCTGAGCTACAGCATAGTCGTACTGATAGTGAGGAAGAACTGCACATCGGGAGCAGTAACGGGAACGAGCAAATCAATCTACAGCCAACAACATCGCACCACCAACAAGCGTGTGGTGAGCCATTAGAAATAATCGCTCTCTGTGTGCTGAAGGTTGGAGACGTGGAGACAGATGCAGCAGTCACAGTGGTAATTATGATCTGCATGATTAATTTCCCCACCGGTTGAGCTGCTGCTCTCCAATAACGGATGATTTGGGCTCTGATGAATCTCCTCTCAACAACATTTTTAATGAAAGAGTGAAAAGTGAATTGAAATGCTATTTTCAGGTTTAATGAAAGCCTATTTCCTCCTTTTCCCCAAATGAGGTCATTAATGGTTAATAATAGCGGAGCTCAGGTGGAATCAATGTACAAGTAGAGATATCTGCTACTGATCAATGATTTGATTAAGTTGCACAGGATATTTCCTTAATATATATATATGTACCTATAAAACGACTGTTAACTTACTGTTGAGATGACTGTTGCCTCTTTAACTCTGTTCACCTCACAGCAAAAGCGCTTTAAAGCAAATTCTGACCTGTTTGCTATCAGCCCACCATTAGTTTCCTATGAACAGGAATGAGGAAATGTCAACGTATTTGGCAAGTCACACACATGTTGATTCTGAATGTATCCGTTCAACATATTTTGACAATCTATCTTTCATTTTTCACAACACAAAGTTCAATCTTGCAATTCAATATCTGCTCGTGGTGACTACAGCGTTATTAAACTTTATATGTTTAGGCATCAGTTTGCAAACTCGTTAACGTAACCAAAGTTAGTTACTTAACCGCAGACGGGACTCTGGATGTGAACCCGTGACAGTCCTGTATTTATATTTGTCTATGGGGCAGATAAGGGCAGGACGACTGGACGTAGTTTGAGTCAAAGTTTTTGTATTGTTTTGTATTACAGCCAGTGTCATTGCTATAAAACTCCTGTTTTGTCTCGATATCTCACTCCACTAAATACTTGGATTAAATCACACTTTTGTAAATTGTACACTCCAATTAAAAAACTTGAAAAGTTCATGTTGTTAGTAAGACAATGAAACATTTAAGACATTTGGCCTAATTGAAAAGGGAATCGGGACGGGATAAATTAAGCTAGTTATTGCATTCAGATATCATCCCTTTGTTATGTGGATGAGAACGTTGCCAAGTTATACGGTTAAATGTCATGATCAAAGAGAACAAAGAGCAGTTTGTTCTTTCAGTTTTTATCTTCTGATGTTTGATTGTCATAGGATTCAGAAGAGTGTGAGGATTACAAGCTTTCTTACAAAGCTTTCTGTAATGAGATTGCGATGAAGCGTTTTTTCTCTATGATGTGGAGGTAAGAGCTGCTGCTGCTGTGTGAGTGTGTGTGTGTGTGTGTGAGTGTGTGTGTGCGTGTGTGAGTGTGTGTGTGAGTGTGTGTGTGAGTGTGTGTGTGCGTGTGTGTGTGCGTGTGCGTGAGTGTGTGTGAGTGTGAGTGTGTGTGAGTGTGTGTGAGTGTGAGTGTGTGTGAGTGTGTGAGTGCGTGAGTGTGTGAGTGTGTGTGTGTGTGTGTTCCTGGCAGACACGAGCTGCGGTGAAGCGACCAACAGCTCGACTCTCTGAAGCTTCCAGGAGGCTGCAGCCGGTCTGATCAGCTTTGTTTCAAAAAACAACAACAAAACCTCTGAAAGAGAAACCAATAGGATTAGTGAAGCTGCTGTCTGGAGGTTTCTAGCATCCGTGTTTCAAGGATAAACCAGAGGAGAAGTTACACTGAGCTGACTTTTCATGCTGTTTGGATCTCCTTGTCTGGCCTGGTTTCATGAACCCAGGATTATGAAACACCTTCAGGCTGTTTTTAACCGTCATTGAACCAGACGTGTTAAAAAAACACTATTTATAGCACCAGACAGGAGGAGCTGCTACAAGGAGAAGGTCAGATACTATAAATTAGCTCTAATGTATTCACCAGTACAATGCCAAATGTAAGAACATTGTGATGTTCAGGTATAATGTTCACCATCTTAGTTCAGTGTGTTAGCATGCAAATCTTTGCTAAGAAGCATTGTCAAAGGTTTTCAGTTGATCTTAAATCAAAGAACAAATAAAGAATATGACCTGACCACCATGTGAACCTCATGTCTCTGCCTCCAGAGTATCTGCTGCAGTCTATTGCACAGGTCATCAGGTCATTATGTAGCAAGTAAGGTGACACGCCGTCCCCGCCACATCCAAAACCTGGAGCGTCATGTAGTTTGAGGCGTAGGGCCACTGACCAGGCCACTTGATGAGCTGGGAGCGAGGATGTGCTGCAATGTCTGTTGAAAATAAAATGGAAATCTGTCAAAGAGTTGTTGAGATGTTTCAGTCAGAGCCAAAGTGGTGGACTGACGGACCATACGACATACGAGGCAAAGAATGAACTCCGTGGAGCAAATACAATGATAGGCTCCTCTGAAGCACATAGCTTTGAATGATGGGCGGCTCTCGGGTTTCATTATTTCCTGAGGACGCGACTAATAAAACCGTTTCAGCTTTCCATCAGTGTGGAAAGTGACAGCTGACATTTACCTGCACTCGGTAAACACGTGTGAGTAACGGGATGTATCAGCACTGATGCCATCATCGCTCTGCTATTTACTCTGCAAAGTACGTCTACTCGATTTCAAGGCTCGACAGGCATCTGACATTTAAAGGCAAAGTCTGCAGCAGGAAGGCGTCGCTCGTTTCCATCAGCAGTGAGAGAGAGAGAGAGAGAGAGAGAGAGAGAGAGAGAGAGAGAGAGAGAGAGAGAGAGAGAGAGAGAGAGAGAGAGAGAGAGAGAGAGCCGCTTCTCATCGGGTTTTGTCAGAGTGCTCGAACAGAAAACCGTATATAAGCACGCACCAATAGATTGGATGGAAAAGGAACTTTAAGATGAATACATATCAGTTGAGTAAACATATGTCTCTGATAAGATCATTAGAGAGAGACATGAAGGAATGAGCTGTAAACATTGAGGATGTTTCTTATTTCTGTGCAACATACAGAACCACATGTGGTCATTAGATATTGTTTTGTACGTGTTCTTTGTAATAAAACATAAGAAAAAGCACCATTGGAGTCTATGGGGGACATAAAACATTAATCACACCATATATATAGTTATATATATATCATTTATCCAAATTTCACTTAAATTTGGGATCTTGTTGTCTTTCCTCTGCTGCTTTTATCGGCGTCCTTTAAGAAGCAGTGGTCTGTCCCATGGAGCAGGGTTTAGAAGAACATGAATTATTCAGATTCTTTGGTGTTAATTTGCTAATTTAATTTCCTTACTGAGCTATAAAACGATGCAGCAGATTGCGAGTTGTATTCAGGGTGCTGATCAGCATATGTTGCCGACCTGCTTCATTAAATCAAAGGTGGCATTTCGATCGTCGCAGAAATAACAAGTTCAAGGTTTGAAACTGTGAAAATTTGATCGAGTCCTGGAGCGTAGCGTTAATCCATCTGATCCTGAACCTCCTCCCACCAACAGAAGGGAGGTGTGAGAGTTGAGGGGAATAAGGTGTTTAATGACAAAAACAATACTCTGTTTTGCCAGAAATATTGTTTTTGTTTTTCAATCACAAATGTTCTCATAATTTGAAACAGATTGTGAATTTATCAAAGTGCGTCGGCCGCCAACATAACTGTAATATGTAACATGACCAAATGAACAACAGTGAAACAAGAGAGTCTGAACACTCACAAACACAAATGTTTAACGCATTAACATGGAAGTGAATCTGAAATTGTATGCAGCCGCCTGTGAATGAAACATGAATATTTATTTGATGAGGAAGCGAGCAAATGCCATCATCCTCCCTTACCTAACATGCACAACTACATGTGAAGGATTCACGTGAAGATACTGAATCTGTCAGTGCTTGTTTATCTCAGCGAATGCCGGTACAGTGCTCGCTGACACTCGTGTCACTCCACCGTCACGGCTGAAGGAACATTCAGGGGCCTGGCAGACTCCACTTGCGTTGCCTTGAATACAGTTAGATGTGCACCATTATCCGGCCCTCTCCGGGCTGTCTGTCCGCCACTTACTGTTCATTATCTTCCTGGGAGTTTCGACATGTCGCTGCTGGTGTGTTTGGCAGCCGGTTAGTATCACTTTGTTCCTGCTGCACTTAAAGAGTTGTTAAATACACTCGGGCAAGCCAATGCACGTTTACGACTGCTAATATTTCAGCAACTACATAAACGCCTGTGTGTCTCCATCGCTACCGTGTGACACAACAGATGGAAACGTGCAAAGTTATCAAGTTGATAGCTTCATTTACACCCAGCAAAGAAACAGGGCCCACTTCCACTTAAGCATGGAGTCCCGCATGTTCCCCCTGTGTCAGCGTGGGTTCCTCCCACAGTCACCAAAGACATGCAGCTTAGGTTAATTGATGACTCCAAATTGGCCGTAGGTGTGAATGTGAGCGTCATGGTCGTGTGTAGATATGCATGTCAGCCCTGCGGTGGTCTGCACGAGACGCACAAGACTTTCGAGTAATTACAATATAAACCCATCCGCGTCGTTATTAGATGCTCAGAGGAAATGCTCCGGGAGTGCGTGTTGTTGAGCTATTTTGAAGGTAGTTAGTGACGCTTGTCACGCGTTTTTTCTTAGTTCACGTTTTCATTTTAAGCCCGACCATGATGTTTTTCCGAAATCTAACTAAGTGATTTGTTGCATAACCTGAGCAAGTGTCTATGTGTGAATTCCCAATGTTAACATGTGTTGTGCGTGACTGTAGTCGAGCGTCGACTCGTTCGGCTACCCAGTGTGTCCTGAACTAGTTGGGAGTGAGGACGTGTTGGGTATCTCGTCTTTTTCCTCTATTTCTAATCACCACCACTGAGTTTGTTGCCACACTGCCTGTAACTTTTATTGGATTTGTGTTTCGCCTGCAGCACAGTGCACCGGCTCACACAGTGAGGGCAGAAACAGTTGGGAGGCTGGTGCCGCAGAGTGGCAACTTAAAAGGCAGTTCAGGATGTCAGCCCTCTATATTGGCAGCCTGGTTGGAGGTCAGTGTCGGCCTGCTGGACTGAGAGATCCCCCTCATCATCTACACCTATCACCTCGTCCCATTTAACTTCATGAACAGCGGAGAGAGGGGCAGCCCTCTCCGACTAACATGCAATGCGTCAGTGTGGAGTCCACAGCAGAGTCGCCTTCTCTTTGAAACTCGGTGGTTTCTCTGCCTCTCTTCTGGCCTCCAGCAGCTTGATCTCTGCTCTCCGCTCTCAAAGAAACTCCCGAGTGTCTTTTTCTGTTTCGGCCAACTGGCCGGCCGGTCGGGCAGCAGGCCTCCAGCAGCCTGCAGCTGCTGCTGTGAATACAAAGCAGAGTCAGAGAGCATCCATCTCCAGCCCGCTCCATCTGGTATTCAACATGAATACCAGAGTGGACAAGAAAAGAGACACTTTCAGCCTTCACTGTTTCAGTTTACTCCGTTATCTCCCAATAACCGAGCACAGACAGCTCACTGTGCCTTTGAATTGTACTGCTTTAAGTCAAATAAGTCAAAGATATCCTGTTAGCACAATTGAAACAAATATGGAACTGTATGCAGAATAGAATAATGGTTTGTAAACCTAAAGCACATTCCTCCTATATGCTGTGTATTCGTTTGAAAGCTCCTGTCTTCATTATTATACACAAACATGAACGACGGATTCAACAATTGACATAACTCAGATCAGAGAGCCCACCACAGAAAACCGCTTCAAATGAAAAGCTTCTGTTTCTGATTACAAGTTATCCGCTGAATCAAACAGAATTGCCAACAAATCCAGAGTCCATGTTTTCTGAAACATTCACACTGTTTGAACATGAATGTTCAGCTCTTTCTCGTTATAAAACGTTCCCATATCCGCTGTTACAGACGGATGTGTGTGACAATTGATTGAGCAGAGTTAAAGCGAACGCTGTGACTACAGATGTAAGACGCAACCGGGATGAAATCTTAATTATGCGTTGTCCAGGTGACTCTCATCATATCACTTGTATTCACACAAAAACCTGCCTCCCCCAACCTGCTCCCTGCTGCTGTCCCTTCTTCTGTTCAACGAGTCCACTCAGGATGTTTACCGCTGTGAGGAGTCAACTGCTGAATAAGTGCTGAGTCATTTACTTATTAAGTGTGGTTCATAAAGAATGCAGTGAAGTCAACAGAAAGTCCCTCCACTATGAAGCGTTGGCTTGTCGGGAGCAAAGGTGGAAGCGTTGAACTTTAAAACAATAAAGCTGACGGACAAATCTTCATTGAGATCTCCAAATGCTCTGTTTCATATCTCAGGTTTGCTTCGGTTTAAAGTCCGTCACCCGTCTGATGTGAACGTTAAACGGCCAGCTGGTTTCTCTGTGTGCGGCGTGTCTGCAGGCCACCGAGGTGTGTGTGTGTGTGTGTGTGTGTGTGTGTGTGTGTGTGTGTGTGTGTGTGTGTGTGTGTGTGTGTGTGTGTGTGTGTGTGTGTGTGTGTGTGTGTGTGTGTGTGTGTGTGTGTGTTAGTGCACGGTGTGATCCCTTGTTTCTCACAGACCTTGGCTTCAGTGTTATCTGATTCCCCCGCTGTGTTTGCTCTCAACAGGTTTCTCACCATCTGATTCCCCTGCTGTTTGTACTCGGTAGGTTTTCACTATCAGACTCTATGCACGTCTCCCCGTCTTTCTCTTCACGAACAAACCCTGCTGAACGATACCAAGAGCTCCTCTCCCGTGTGGATTTACTGTTATCCCCCCCCCCCCCCCCCCCCTTGCAACAGAGCTGTAAACCAACTTCACCAAAACCTTTGAGAAACATGGAGGGACAGAAAGAGGAGGTAGTTGTTGAATGGACTTCACATTTACCCACAGGTGCTACTTTCTGCTCATTTGGTAATATTCCAGTTTCTAGAGATTTGGTAAATACTGCAGAGGTAAATGTCCTGATTATAAAGGAACTCATGTTGACAATCAGACATAAGCTGAGCTCATCATGAGCAGCTGCTGGATCTCTCCTCCTTTCCTTAGATGTCCATGTATCTTCTGTCTCGCTGGCTCTTTGTCTTGCAGGATGCGGGTCCCGAGCTTCATGAGCAGGAGGCCCCGTGTGGTTCCTGCTATCAAAGCTCAGCTTCACATGGAGTCTCTCTCTTCCTTTGCTGGTGAGACTGTTTTGTTTTGTTTTCACACATAACATGCTCGAAAAATTGATTATGTTGAAATAAGTCGTAAAAAGTGATGAACATGAACTCTGTACTTTGTGCTGTTTCAGGAGGAAAACTGACTCAGTTATACTCTCATATTAGTTTCACATTTTCTCCATCAGCTTTGTATGAAACCCTGTAAATAAGACAAGAAGAAAAGACTTTGTTCATTCTTGAATCAAGAAATACTTTATTCATCATGTAAACCTTCAGTTTGTTCACATCCCATCAGTAAAGTCTGTTCAATGACTCTTGTTCAATGATTTCATGAACACATTCACTTCATCCTCATCATCTATTTGTTTGACCACAATCTCAGTTATGCAAAAGAGAATAATGAATGATTTACTTATTGATTATGATGATAATAACTAGTTATATAATACATCATAGTACCTCTTTTGTACAACGATTAAGAAAACAACAAGAACAACATTTAATCTGTTGTAGAATATAAACATAATTTCACTGAAAGAAATCTTTACAAAGAGTGCTGAGAACTAAATCTCTTTGATGAAAGAAGCTCTGGTGATTTCTCTCTTTAAGAGCCATGCAGTGGAAGAGAAACAACAACTAACAAATACATCAATACTAATATTTATCAAACATTTAAACCTCAGAGCAGTTTACATTTTCATGAAGAGAAATATCAGTTCAGGTCAACAAAGATCATCATGAGCAGTGATAGCCTCCATGGCTAAACAGACACAGAAAGGAGCTCCACCTAAAGACACTCAAACATTTACACAACAATAATGAGAAGACGTCAAAGCACCGCCCACAATGTTTGATTGACAGCTGAAGAAAAATCAGCAATTAAGCGACAATGATGGAGACAAAATGAGTTTCACGATTAAAACACAGAAATGTATTTGCTGTTCCTTAAATCACTTCTGTCTATTTTAGTTTACAGAACTCAGCAGTGTCTCCATAACCATGAATCCAAAGTCCAGCATAGAGAGGCTGAGTGAATGTGGTCTGGACTCTGTGGAGGAGAGTCATGGTTTCAGAGACGCTGTAGAAAGACAGAATACCTGCTCTGTGATCCAGGTACACTCCTACTCTGGAGGACCGAGGACCAGAGACGGGAGTTTTGATATTGTTGTACCAAAATGTAAAACTGTTTTTGTTACAATCTAACGCCCAAGATTCGTCATTGTATCCAAACTCACTTTCATCGGAGCTCCCTGTTCTGCTGATATTCTTGTATGCGACTGCTACAAAAACTCCTCCTCCACTCCTCTCCACCTCCCAGTAACAACGTCCAGTCAGACTCTCTCTACTCAGGACCTGACTATAATCAATGAATCTGTCTGGGTGACGAGAATAAGACTGATGTTTTCTCATAAATGTTGCTTTTTTGTTCCCCTCAGATAATAACAGATTTGTCTGTGCTGTGTTTGGATCCAGTGTGATTTCACTTGAATGTCTTAAGAATCCAGCTCTGGTCTTGGGCTCTGCTCGTGAAGGTGACAGTAAAACGTCCACTTCAGTCACTGCCAGTGAGACGTTTGTCCACTTGTCTCTCAGAACGTCCTGTAGTTTATCTCTGACTTCTGACACAGCCGCCGTCACGTCCTCAAAGTAGCTCAGAGGACGGATATTGATGGCGGACGAGTCTGTAGCTTCTCTGAGTGGTGGCAGTGAGGGGTAGTTGTGTAGAAACTGGTTGTGATCCTCTGTGTGTGAGAGCAGCTTCAGCTCAGCGTCTTTCCTCTTCAGCTCAGAGATCTCCTGCTCCAGCTTCTCCTGAAGCTCTTTGACTCGACTCACTTCACTTTTCTGCTGGGATCTGACCTGCTGCTTCACATCGGAGCTTCTTTTCTCCATGAGACGGATCAGCTCGGTGAAGATCTTCTCGCTGTCCTTCACCGCTTCGTCGGCGGAGCGATTGACGGCCTCCACCTCCTGTTGAAGCAGCTTCACGTCTTTCTCTCTGTCCTGGATTCTCTGCTGGATGTTTAGTTGACTCACCTCCAGCTCTCTCTGCCTCTCAGTGATTTCTGCTGCAGCTGAGACTGTGTCGTGGCCTTTGTGTTCCTCCACAGAGCAGAGGTAACAGATACACTGCTGATCAGTACGGCAGAACATCTTCATCACCTCATCGTGACGAGAGCAGATGTTCTGCTGGAGCTTCTTGGAGGGGTCCACCAGCTTGTGTTTCTCAAACACAGGGGATTCATGATGAGGCTGGAGGTGTTTCTCACAATAAGAGGCCAGACAGACGAGACAGGACTTGAAGGCTTTCAGTTTCCTCCCAGTGCAGACATCACAGGACACATCTTCAGGTCCAGCATAGCAGTGATCAGCAGGAGCAGCTTGGAGTCCAGTCTTCTTCAGCTCCTCCACTAAAACTGCTAACATGGTGTTTTTCAGCAGGACAGGCCTCGGTGTGAAGGTCTGCCTACACTGAGGGCAGCTGTGGAGTTTCTTCACATCCTCTTCATCCCAGAAGCTTTTAATACAGTTCATGCAGTAGCTGTGTCCACAGGGAGTAGCCACCGGATCCTTCAGTAGATCCAGACAGATGGAACAAGAGAAGGTTTCCCGATCCAGCTGAACTCCTTTCTGCGCCATTTCACCTCTCAGTAACAACGACTGTCTGAGTTTCACTTCACTAGAAGCGACTCTGCTTTGACTTCTGATCTGAACAACATGTGTTTGTTCAGTGAATGGAGGCTGTCAGCTCTATCGCTGCACCGCCATGTTGGTTACACCCATCTTTAAAACTGTAGATCTGAAGGGGAGGGAACAAGGAGACATGTGGACAGAGTGGAGCCGGCTGTGTTTGAGAGCAGGAGGAAGAAGGAGGGGTTATCAAGCTCTGCTTCATTCCAGGAAGAGGAGCAGCGCTGTGAATGTGAACTTTGTTTCCTCATTCACAAACAGAGCCTCGGTTAAAACCTGCTCCACCTTTGAAAACATTTCATTTCTTTAGTTGTTGAATATTTCTCGTCTCCTCAGAGGAAGAGTTATAGACAAACATGAAGCCATCAAAAGACTAATTCTGTTCAGTTTTCTTTCACTGCTTAAAAACAGCTGGCTGACAAAAGAGTTATCAAATTAAACTAATATGAAACATTTAAATTGTCGTATAATACCTCTCATATTTAATGATCAACTTTTAAACATTTGTCTCAAAAGAGTTGAGTTTCAAGATATGATTCTGATGCAAAGCAGCGTTTCAAGATTCACATTTATTCATTTCATGACGTCATAACTGGACCTGATATAATCCGCACATTACATTACAGTCATTCAGCAGACGCTTTTCTCCAAAGCGACTGACAATAAGTGTGTTCAACATCGGTTTTCGAGAGAACTACTAGTCACCAGAAGTCATAAGTGCATCTCCTCTCTTCAAACAAGCATCTAAGAGCATAAACCAGAGCGGTGCAGTGTACAGTGCAGAAACAAACCAATGCAATAAGTTTAAACTAATAAGAAAACAATAAGTGCAATAAGCTAGTATGAATGCACATTTTCCATTTGTTGTTGATGTTGAAACTGTGAATCTGCATGTTTGCCAGCTTGGTGTGTTTTCATGAATTGAATTCCTGGCTGTAACCATTCAGGAATGCATTTTTGAATTGTTGCGCGTACGGACCATCGTCTACGTGTGGTGCTGGGACTGGGATACCGCTATGTGCATCAAACTCTGTTTTCAGTCCAGAGAAAAAGTTGCCGATTGGTTCGTCTGGATGTTGGATGCAGTTATTTTTATCCAATCCGCTCTTTCCCTAAAATGATCTCCACTTCTGGTCAACAGCGCAGCGACACGGCCCTGAAACCCGCCATTAGCAAACGCTGTACCCTGAATTTAAAGTTATTATAAATGCATAATATGTTTAACCCATAAGACCAACTCAACAATCACACAGTCATCTTGAGTTGTCTGATGACGTGAATGTTCACAAGTAAACATGGAGATCCATATCATCTGGATGCTGAGCACATTTCACATTCCTCTGCACAACACAAACTCTTCAACACGAAATCTGACGTCACACGAAACAATAAACTATGCATGTGATCAAAAATCTGTTCATCTTCGATATCTGCATCAAGGGTTGAGGCTCAGGGATTAAAACTTTACATTCAACACATTTTTAAAAGTTAGAAGGCACGGGAAGATGAGAGTCAATCAAAGAGAGACAGACGAAGAGAACACAATGTTGTTAAAGGTTGACGCCTCCTCCGCGCTGCTTCATCTGAAATCACTTGGTGCTTGAATTCCCATAATCCTCTGCAAAAGTTGGTTTCCAGCCAAAATCCTCTGTTACCCATCTGGTCTATTTCGTATATAAGACAGCCCGGCTCTCTCAATGACCTGGATAGGAATCAGGTACGTCTTCTCATATCTATTCTGGGTTCTCGTTATCTGCCATAGTGCGCCTGCCTCCTCCGTATCTCTATTCTGGTGTGTCGTCTTTCACTCTACTGTACGTGCTTTTGTCAGTCAGACAGTTATTTCTGTTAACAGCTTACAGCCCCTGGGGCAATAAAGGCATGTGCTCCCTCTGCTATCTGTTCTGAAACATAACTATCTGCTTCATAACGATGTTGCTGTCACTCATTTCGGCCCCTATATCTCCTGTTCCTTCGAGGAGACTGAGCTGGACATGATTTCTTTACATCTCACCTCTGTCCATCAAAATTGCAGCATAACTCTTCACTTATACCCCAATTGTTTGAGGCTTTTTTGCCTTTGGTATTTTATTTTTGATGGACTTGTACATTTATAGTTGTCGGTAACTGCTGTTTGTTCTCAAAATTATAAAACTTTTTTCGTCAAAAGTCACTCTCCTTCTCTAGCCTTGTATTCAGTATGACTCATGTCACTCTTCTCTTCCACCTTCAGCGGAGCACGAAAGAGTAGAAGCCAGCATGTGTCGCAAGATGTTACCGAATGCAAAGCTGTCTTACGTCTACTTCAGGGACAGGTTTTGCACCCGATCATTTTGAATGTATTGATTTTCAGCCACACGGGTCTATAAGGACGGCAATGACGGTCAGCCGGTGCACGGCTTTGGTCCAGACTGAAATACCTCGACAGATATTGGGTGGATTGCCATGAAATTTTGTGCAGACGTTAGTGATCCACCGAGGATAACTCTCGTTGACTTTGGTGATCCCCTGACTTTCCATCTAGCTCCAGCAGGTCAGTTCAATTATCTAGTGAAATCTCGACATCGCTCTTAGAAATGAGGGTTCCTAAAAGGGTTCTTCCTGAGGGGCTGAAGTTCTTCACAGAACTTATACTTCTGAAGCACCTTTTTAAAAGACAAGAGTTCTTCAACGATTGTTAAAAGCTAAATCCCCAAAAACTGTGATTGTGCGGCATGATTGTTGTGGGTGACGCTGCACCACATCAGCCTTTAAGAGCCTCACAAGGCCCACGTCTGCTGGACGTGGTTCCCATGGACCAGGGCTAACAATGTGAAAGGGAAAAGGGTTCTCTGTAAAACGCTGTTGGTGAGTTCTAGATGAAACCCGTGGACTATAAAAGTATTCTATGTAGAATGGGTTCCTGTTAGCATCCTTCGAAGGTGGAAAGTTTCCAGATATAATCTCCAGAGTGGATTCTGGGTGGAACCGTGACATCAGGGTTCCATGTTGAACCTCTCATTGGGGGTTCTGGTTGAACTTTACACAGATGGATCTAGGTACAACCCTTTATGTTGGGTTCTACCCTAAGCAAGTGTTTTTGTTTGTGCTTTAGAAAGTGACACAGAGGGGTCCCGCCACAAAGTGTCAGTAGGTGGTAGGGTAGTCGGGCAGGAAGGGTTTGGGAATGACAAGAGGTTGGCTTATTTATTTGCTGTTGTTATCTGTCCCTGTGTAATTGTTTTATTTTTACTTCGCATCATTTGCCAAAACTAAAGAAAATTTACACTTTTTGGGTTAAAGGACTACTGCACATGGTACTTTGTGTGTGCGCGCGCGCGCGCGCGCGTGTGTGTGTGTGTGTGTGTGTGTGTGTGTGTGTGTGTGTGTGTGTGTGTGTGTGAGAGACAGAAAAACAACCATAGCGCATTTCAGTTTTGCTCCAACCACAAAGCTGCAGAATAGCTGAGAAAACAACAGAGATACTACTCAGCCAAGTTTGCTGACCTCCCTTTCTCTCTCTCTCCCCCCTCCTCTCTCTCTCCCCCCTCCTCTCTCTCTCTCCCCCTCCTCTCTTCCCCCTGTCGGGTTTGTGGAGATCTCTCTTGGAGCTGGAGAGGAGAGGTTGGCCGTCTCTCTCTCTCTGTCTCTCCCCCAGCAGCCTCCGGGCTTCTCCGCAGCCTCTCGCCGCTTCATCATCATGGATTTTAGGAGTAAAAGAGCCGCTGGGATTATCGCTCAAGTCGTCCTGCTACTCTGTAGCTCGTACGGGACAACCGGAGAAGGTGAGCAGGCTATGCGCCTTTTTTTTACTTTTCCCCGGAGGAGACGGAGCGAGTAGCCTACGGGCAGCACGGACCCGGGGGGTCCTGGTGCTTCATCCTTCTATCATGTAAAGCTTCTGCTTTCTGGATGCAGTGCTGGTCAGCTGTTGGTCTCGTGAACTTGTTGTGTTCATTTGGATGAAGTACGGGGGATTTGTTTCTTTAGGCTGTTGGATTTTGCGCACTTCGTTTACGCATCAGCGCTTCGTTGTAAAGAATAAATACAGAGAGAGATTAAGTGGTTTCACTTAAATGCTGATTATTGGATTGTATGTTAATACGAGAACTGACTCAGTGTTCAAAGTGGACGGCTCCTCGCAGGAGTTTGAGTATCCAAATCCACCAAGCTGTTTTGTCGCATTTTAATTAGTTATTTATTGACTTCCAGGATTAAATGATCAGATTCCCTTATGGGGAGCTTTGTCTAATAAAACGATGTCGTTGCTCTGGACAAAAATGTTTGAAGACGCTTTCTATCGCAGAGCCAAAAACATTTAATTGTTGCCCAAACCTGTTAGAAACCACCGTGTGCGTAAAACACCATCGCTTTGTTTTCCGGTTAATCTGATGCTCAGCGCAGCATCATGGGAATCCTGGGACTGAGCCACGTTTGTGCACACACACTCCAGAGCAGCAGAGTGTGAAGGAGCGTGTGAGAGGGGAAAAAGAGGTTGTAGCATTTGCTGGTTGGAGACGTTAGCGTGGGACTGAGAGGTTGCTGGTTTGATTACCTCACCTCTGTGAGGGAGAAATGAAGGTGAAGCTGTCTTGTCTCCGGCCTGTAAACAGGCAGTTCATCTCTGCTGTGAGTGTGTGTATGTTCCCCTGCATGAAGAGGGGAGGAGGTAAAGAAAATAAATCAAAGAAATGAGATGAAGGGAGACATCCTTATGTGATGGAAGCAGATGGTTGTAAAGGTTCTCCATCCTTCCACACTTATATTCTCCT
This sequence comes from Lycodopsis pacificus, assembly GCA_028022725.1. NCBI lineage: Eukaryota > Metazoa > Chordata > Actinopteri > Perciformes > Zoarcidae > Lycodopsis > Lycodopsis pacificus. Next base: position 23,257,885 of record CM051700.1, on the reverse strand, counting down.
CTTTCACAACTTATTGTCACCTGATCTTCTTTTCTGTCTTGTATTGAGTCTCTTTTATGTGTTTCCCTTGCTTTCTTAGACCAAGACCCTCCACACGTCATATCCTTTCTGGCTTCCTTTGAGTTTTAATTTGCTTCGACTGTCACTTATCAATCATGATAAAGAATATGGAAAATGAAACATGTGCAGTGATCATTGAGGTCTGCTGCAGTGCAATGCACAGGCAGGCAGCTGTAAGACATCAAATCACAGCTTCTGCAGTTGGACGTATGACAAAAGAAGTGATGTATAAGGAGGAATATGCAGTCAGAACAGATCTGTGGTTTTTCAATGTTCCTTCCCGAAAGAAACATCTACGACTTCACCAAAATATCTGTTTTTCTCTGTCGCTCTGCCTGCTGTTGTGTCTCTCCTTCGGTTACGTCCCTTGCGTCTGCGTCTCACTCAGATCTGCTGCCAAACTCTCCGTCCTCTCCTCCCCGACACATCTTTCTGCTCTCTTCTTCTTCGGTCCCTGCTGTTTACTGTCAGCTTCTCTCATCCTCCTTTCTTCTGTCAACAGATCCACCCCCCCCCCCCTTATCGCCTCCTGTCTTTCTCCTCATCTCTCTCTCTCTCTCTCTCTCTCTCTCTCTCTCTCTCTCTCTCTCTCTCTCTCTCTCTCTCTCTCTCTCTCTCTCTCTCTCTCTCTCTCTCTCTCTCTCTCTCTCTCTCTCTCTCTCTCTCTCTCTCTCTCTGTCTCACCTCCACCTGGATCTCCCCTCTCCTGTTGAATCAGAGAGCTGCTGCTGTGTTGCTGTGTTGCTGTGTTGCTGGCTCCTTCCTTTCTCATTTCTTCCTCTTCACCCCCTCCTGCTTGTGTTCTTCCTGCTTCTTGGCCACATCTCCTCGTTTCTATCTCCTTCTGCTCTTTTCTTTCCCTCCTCTTCTTCAGCTGATTTGATGAGTCCGTCATCACCTCCTTCTCTGCAGCAGTTACAAGTTGTACCTCATGAATAACTTGAGATTTAAAGACCTACAACAATGCTTTAGTTAGTGTTCTCCCTCAGTATTCCCGTCAGGGTGTAAAAAGCCTCTAAAACAGCATTTAGACCACTAAGGGCTCAGATTGATGGCATTGTTTCAGGGTTTGCAGCTGTTTAAAGCAGGTTTACCCACCACACCGATTCAGAGAGCACTGTGGTCATACTTATTTTTTCTTTTGTTGCGATCAGTGGCTCTTTCTCATTTTTTCCTCTTTGGTTTTGGTTTCTCTTTCCCCGCCTTGTCCATTTTCTTACTCTCTCGCTGTTTCCCCCTCACCTCTGTGCATCTCTCTGTTTATCTCGCCCGGCCTGACTCAGCCTCACACTCATCATGCACGGACCATAAACCACAGCAGCATATTAAGTTAGGACTGCAGAGGTGGAGGGATCCCAGCCGCGGGTCTCAGACGGAGCCTCGCTCCACCCGTGCAGACGGCTCACTGTTCATTACGGCGGTGGTACTAAATGATAACAAAACAGGAATACATATTTAAACAGCCACAGATGGCGCTCTGTTGACTTGTTAGCCGGAGGAGTGAAGCGCTGGGGTTTATGTAATGAGATTCAAGGAAGTCAGCGTGAAACAGATGCCTGCAGGACGTTAAAGTCACTGTGCGGTTAATCGCCTTCTGATTTGAACAGCGCGACGGAGTCACATTGTGTTTGAAATGACTTCTTGCATGAAGGTACTGTGGTCGGCCCAGGGTGTGCAGAGGCCATTATGAAACTGAAAGGTTGTATCTTATCCAGAGAAAACGGAGTTCAGGTGAAGATAAGTGATTGTTCTGGTCACTGGGGGGCAGCAGAACAACCTGTTAGCAGTTAACTGAAACATATTATTATTTATAAAGACAGTTGCTGTTAGACATCCAGTATGGAGCAACTTTAGTCTTCTCTGGAGTCGTGATTCTGAATGAGCTACGGACCGTAAAACCAAACCAATGAGGGGAAAGACCCGTAGGCCGCGTCCGCACTGGATACGTTTTTGTTTTAAAATGTATAACTTTTGCTACGCCAAGCGGTTCCGTTGCAGAAACGGAGACCTTTGAAAACGATTGACCAAGTCCCCCACATTTGCTTCTGTATTGGGTCTCATAAGTCTCGACATGTCGTTCCCCCCCCATGTGCGCAGCTGTTATTTGAGCGCTTTGCGACAATTCCCGTGTCCAGCGGCGATATCAGCTCTGGTCATGTGAAGCGCTTGGCCAGGCGTGGTATCATGGACGGGGATTACTATTACTGAAACGGAGCCAAAACGCTTGTCTGGACAGAGATTATGTTTGTGTTGAAACGCTGTTTTAAAACAAATGCGTGGTAGTAGTAGTGTGGATGTTGCCTTGAAAACGCTGAGCTAAGGGCGTGTGTCACCACGAGTCACACACACTTTCATCTATTTTCAATAAAGGAGCATTGATTATTGCAGCTTTAAAGCAAAAATGAGAGGAACTTTGCAGTTTTAGTGTTTTTTCGAATGAGAGCAAAAAAAACTCATTGGCATTTTCAGAGTTGTGTGTCAGAGGATCAATGGCTTCTCTTTCACTTTTGCACTCATGTGCAAATTACAGGGAGCCTTCCATTGTAAAGAGCAAGAGAGACAGAACACAGTCCAAAATCCAATGCAGCCTCGGGCCGTGTCGTGCGCTGAATAAAGCATCGTAGTTATGATCCACAAACAAGACAGTCAGCCCGGAACCTGTTTGTGTGCTCATACACCCAGGCTGTCATTGAAGACAACCAATTATCACTCCCAGTATGCCTGCTGCTAAGATGTTGGCAGATGTCACGTCTCCTGAACTGAACGTCAACCTCAGGGGATCATTAAAGTCAGCTCCCTTTTGGAAATTATCATGTCAAAGTGGTGGACCTGCAGTCAAAAAGGCAGACACAACGATCAATAGAGACAACATGGCTATAAATGTGAACGTGTGCCGCTGAAAAACAGCACCTTTTTCTTGCTAACCTCCCTGAATAACATTGATATCTATCACAATAAAGCCGGCTCCAATATCCTTGAAGCGCAGAGAGACTGTAGTCTTTATTGGTATCCTGCTGCGTCTCTAATTGTGCCCTCAGAAAGTTTCAATCTCTTGTGAGTTATTTTGTTCTGCTGGATCTCGAGGCATTATTTAAGTACAACACTGCCTCGAACGCATCCCTACATTAATTAGTGGAGCATTTAATTAGCTGCGCTGCGCTGCGCTGCTGCCTGCAGAAATCCTCCTGGTTCTTGCGTTAGTTCTGCTTCTGGAAAAATGTTTCTCAAAGCAAGAAATGAAGCGCATCGAAACACGTCAAGCTTGGTTGTGTAACTCCACACGCTTGTTGTTAATTGTTAACTGTACCGTGACACTATAAATGAAGGCTCATGTGCAACATTAGGATCAGCTGGGAGACAAACAGATGAACGAGTACTGAACGTATTGATCGTCAGGGCTTGATTGGCTTGTTGTGCACTTAATTAAAGAAGCAAGGGCCCTTGCTTTTCACAAGTGGATTTGAGTACAAGCTCACTGTAATTAAAGAATCAGATACTGTTTGTTGTGTGATGTGTAATCCGTTACTGCAGTTAGATGTGAAGCATCATAATTAACTTGTGTATTATCTTTTACTGTGTCTACTTACTTATTACACTTCTAGGATGTTCCCCAGACAAGAATCTGAACTTGTTCCTCATATTTATGCTTTTTAGCTTCAAATGCTTTGTGTTTTTGTTTAAGCTTCTCATTTATTTTGCCTGGTTATTGAGCAACTATGCGGTCAAGTCAATGTTTATATCAACCAAATAATATCCCATAATCATGATGAAAGCCTTTGGCAAGCAGGGATGTGGACACATGGGCTCACGGATGTCATGTAATGGAAAAACATCCTATTCTTTTATCATGTTTGAGACTATTTTAAAAGTGTGCTGTGTTCAGTATTGTGCTTCCATGAAGCTGAGTGAGTCTTGAGAGACGGGCTTAAAAAAGAATAAAAAAATGAAAGCAGCATGAGACCAATATATCTGAACGTATGTGTCAAGCTCCATAACTACTGGATCCTACATTTCCCATAATGCAACTCAAACGGTTTAGTTAGACCTGTCCTTCCTGTCAGACGTCAACAACTTCTAAACTCCACACCTGAAGCTCGTAACACAGGACGTCTGTTCAAAAGCCAGAGCTGGAACTGTGTAGAAAACCAACTGAAGGCTGCCATCGCCTCTGGATTGAACATGCTCCAAGCCAAACTGGTGTGTGTGTGTGTGTGTGTGTGTGTGTGTGTGTGTGTGTGTGTGTGTGTGTGTGTGTGTGTGTGTGTGTGTGTGTGTGTGTGTGTGTGTGTGTGTGTGTAACTACTCCCACTGCAGGTTTAAATTAATTGGATTGGCCCTGGGTGTTTTAAGCAAACATGAGGTTAAAGTGTATGTAAGCATATGAAGATGTCAGTGCCTGGAGAGAAATAGAGACATCTGACCTTCTGTTAAACGGTAGCGTTGCTCTCCCTCCCTCCTCAGGACTACTTCCTCAGGCTGAGGCTGTAAATCAGAAGGTATTCCCACTCTAAAAGCCTTGCTTAAGTGCAGTAGAGTGGACAGAACGCAGCAGCGGTGGTAATGTACATGAAAGCTCCTCAGGGTGTATTTACAGGGACATTAAAACAGCAAAGATGACGAGCCTGACCGTAAAACAAACAAGCATGAGATGAGATGAAACTTTACTGATGGCAAATTCAGTCAAACCAGGGATGAAAGTTATGATAAAAACATATGGATTACAGAAATAAAAGTGAAGAAGCAGAAGTATAATAAATGACAATGAATGCAAAGGATGTGCCATTTACAACTAAATATTGGTGTAAATATTGTTGACGTACATAAATATATGTATATTATAACTTGAGGACACAAGCTCATTTTCCAACTTGCCGGGTTAAATAAGGGTGAGATCACACGGTGCACTGGCATGAATCATTCTGGATGGATCAATGGTATAGAACAGGGGTGTCAAACATACGGCCCGCGGGCCGGATCCGGCCCGCCACGTCATTTTATGTGGCCCGCGAATCCCCCAGCAAAAAAAAAAAAAAAAAAGATTTAAAATTCTTTTTATTTATTTTTTTTTACAAAAATTAAAAGTTAGATGTGAAAATAAAAATATCCCCATGGTTGAAATTATGAGATGCGCCGCCGGTCTCGCCGGGGGCTATTTTGTGTTCATTCGCACTGGACGCGATGGAAAGGGGGCGTGGCTTATCACCCTGAAAGCCGTTCAACTGTCCGCCATTAACCATGGAAAGAAGAACCTCTATTTCTGCTAGTAGGTGTTGAGGAAGTCACAGATATCCCGGGAAACTAAACTAAATATGTTCGGAGTAGTTACATTTACACCGTCTTACATTTACAACCGGCCCCTTGAGGGCGACCGTGATGCTGATGTGGCCCCAGAGTGAAAATGAGTTTGACACCCCTGGTATAGAAGGTGAGGGAAACAAATGAACACACATCACAACAGTTCCACACAGGTAGGCGTGTTGTAATGTTTCAGAAAGCAAGTCACCGGCGAGGGGTCGGACAAAAAGAGAAAGACAGATGAAGGAAAAGAGTGATGGACAGAAAACGTGACACAGACCAGATATTCTCAATTTTTTCTTTTTATTATTTACGTGAATTGTTGCACACATTAAAATAAAACTTGTGAGTGACATGAAGGAGCTAAAGTACATACGTCCTGAGGAGTTATGATGTTTGTGTTTCTTTACAATAATTCAGCATCTGTGTGGAAGTTGTTGGACATGTTATACATCAATCATGGAAGGAGCTGAATAGTTGTATTATGCCTTCGGGGGGGGACCCCGAAGATACGACTGTTCGATCCGAAAGATCTATTTAAAACCACAAAAAGCAAGCAGAACGGTGTCTCTCTGTCGAACAAGCTCTGCTCTTTATATTATTATAATTCATTTATATATTATATTAAGAAAGCAATTTCATGAGGTCCATATTTACAAGCCCAAAAAGAAAGATCCTCTGAAGGCACAAAACCCCCCCAAAAAATTCAGTTGGTGGTTCAAAATGCTCCTCATCTTCCTGAAGTTCACTTATTCTGAGTAAAACACGATCAATACACGGAGAGGCTTTGATGACACAAATGACCCATCATCTGTTCATTTAATACTATCTTCTCTGGCAGGGAAATCAAATGTTTTTTGTCTGCTAAGTCATCAATCACGTTACTCATCATCCACACTGAGTGATAGATGGTTGCTCTCTCTCTCTCTCTCTCTCTCTCTCTCTCTCTCTCTCTCTCTCTCTCTCTCTCTCTCTCTCTCTCTCTCTCTCTCTCTCTCTCTCTCTCTCTCTCTCTCTCTCTCTCTCTCTCTCTCTCTCTCTCTCTCTCTCTCTCTCTCTCTGCCTCATCAGTCTTCCTTGAAGCCTTTATCTCCCCTCTGAGCAGAGCCACTGGAGTGTGTGCTATAATGATACCCTAATGGCAGATAATATCAATAACACTTAATGACTTTTAATCCTAGCTTAATGACTAATGACAGCGAATACCACTTGTACTGTGTGTGTGTGTGTGCTGATGCGTGGGTGTTAATACGATGGCGGCTCTCTGGTTCTCTGGTTCTCTGGACTCCCCGGCGTCCTGAAGGAGAGAACTTTGAAAGTGTAGTTGAGGAGTTTACTTTCTGCCTGCAGAGAGGAAGAAAGACATCAGTTGTTGACTTTGAAAGGCGTTTTGGTGAAAGTCGAGGTGAAATTCATTCACATTCAGGTTGGTTCTATATGTCTGCTACCTGTCCTCCATTCGTCCTGTGATCACGCCACAAAGAGACATGAAACGCAGGTGATCATGATGCTTCAGCCTTTATCTTACATCAGATTAAAGACAGCATGGTTTGGTTATTAACATGTTTGAAAATGAAAGATGTTATTGAGATGCAGGAGGCTGAATGCTGTTATTGCTCAGCCAATGAAGGCTGTTTGAGTTGGATATTTAAAATGTGCACGGGGGAATATTAGTGGTACTTGATTAAACCGCATCATAAATCATTAATAACACATCTTTGAGTTCATGAATCATAATCTGTGAATATAAACTATTGAAATTCCGAGCAAACCGCCCGGTCCTTTATGATTCATGAGAGGGCAGCATCAGCGAGAGCCGGGACGAGTAGCCGAGGATAAATCCCCTTCATATCTCTTCTTTACTGTCATTCATAGAAATGTGCGCTGGCAAAATGGAGCCATGAACGGGGACCTGATGAAGTCAAGGTTCCGGGATGTGGATGTGGATGTGGATCATGAATCTGGATTTATTAACACAGGAACAGGTAGTTAAGTGAGGAGCTGACGGGGGACTTCAGTCCATCGGTTTGATCTTGGGACCTGCTGGACTGTATTTGTTCAAGGCCGTCGCCAGAAGGAGCCTGTCTCCCCAAAAAGAAGAAGCCGTTGATCATGTGAGATTGTCATCAACTCAGATGACTTGTTGTCGCTTTGGAATTCTGGATCCGTTTCTATCCGTGGAGGTCACGATACTCCGTCACTCAGATGTTGAGGGACACAACTTTCTCCGTGATTGTTTTTCCAGTTTCAGCTGTGAGCGACTGTGTAACTATTTGCATAACCAGTCTCACAGGAACAGCTACGAGGACTCTGTGTGTTGGGACGGGGTTATAAGCGTTTAACCGCCGTATGAGCTCAGTGCAGAGTGGTGGCTATTAGCCGGCCTGTTCAGTGGACACGGCCGCACTCCCCGCTCATCGTATATATATCGACGCTTGGTCAGTGTCCCTCAGCTTCAAACTGTGACGCTCTAGGTTCCCCTCGAGCGCCATCTTTGGACATGACAGGCGTGTCAGTTTCCACATGCAAAGCGTCTGCACTAAAAGGCACGTGCAGGCTACTGCAACAACAGCAAAGCAAGACGTTGGAGGGACGGTTGCTCTTTGTTGTCTCATCCCACATCATATCACAGGAGTGTGATGATATGCTGCGGTGGTCAGTTATGTTAAGCTTCCATAACTGGCAAGCTACTGCTACAATTTTAGCACTGCCCTTACTCTCACTTTAACCTACACTAAAAGTGATGAAATACAGGCTCCGCATGGAGAGAGAGAGAGAGAGAGAGAGAGAGAGAGAGAGAGAGAGAGAGAGAGAGAGAGAGCGAGAGCGAGAGAGCGAGAGAGAGCGAGAGCGAGAGAGCGAGAGAGCGAGAGCGAGAGAGCGAGAGAGAGAGAGAGAGCGAGAGAGCGAGAGCGAGAGCGAGAGAGAGAGAGAGAGAGCGAGAGAGCGAGAGAGAGAGAGAGAGGCTCAGACTGCTATGGGAATTTTAATGTCACATTTTGATATGTCCTCCACGCATTAGAATAATACGGTTCACCTTGGAAAGCGAGTTAATATAAGTTGCTGAGGGACTCTACCAAACTTGGGCAAGCCTAATTGGCAAATATCCGTCCTCAGCATCAGTGCATCTACATGAGCTCCTCATACCGTCCCAGACCCGGTTCTAATGCGTCCTCGTTCCAGACTGAAATAGATGCTGATCACAGCTTGATGCTGTCACTGCTGTGTAGGTCTCACGAAGTCAGTACTGCGTGACCACAGCTCTGCGGAGTGCTGATGAGACGAAGCAGGGCCGGTCAGTTTGTATTAAAGAGGAGGACGGCGCTGAGTCAGTGGCCATTAAAGACGGACGGGGAAGGCTGGATTTCAACAGAACGAGACAGAGCTAAATCAAAGGTAAGCACATTGAGGCGAAACAGAGGAGGAGGGAGGAGGGAGGAGGGAGGAGGGTGGGATGCAGGAGGAAATGAAGATGAGGCCAAATGAAGGTGGATAAGGGGAGGAAAGAAGTGGAGGAAGAGCAATATGAAGTATGAGAGGATACGGTTTAGGAGTCAGAGTCTGCAGGCTGTCTGGTAGCAGCACTCCCTCTGTTTCTCACAACTGCAGTGACATTTTCTGCTGCCTTTCCCATTTTATCCCTCAATGACTTTGCTGTGTGTGTGTGTGTGTGTGTGTGTGTGTGTGTGTGTGTGTGTGTGTGTGTGTGTGTGTGTGTGTGTGTGTGTGTGTGTGTGTGTGTGTGCATACGGGCCACCATCTGCTTTCTGGAAGCACCGGCTCACATCTTTGAGATGATTTGACTTCAGGAGACGGCTCAGGAGGAGGAGAAAGATACAGGTATAGTGAGGAAAGGGAGACGAGGAAGGAGGAATTAGGACAGTAAAAGGAGATGAGTTTGGGGCAAAGGATAAAAGTGAGGTTAGTAAGGAAGGTAGAAGGTTCAATAGAAGTGAAGGGAGTAAGAAAGAGGGACAATGAAGGTACTGGAGGGAGATAGTTTTGCTCAGATAATTCAGCAGTTTCCTGATGTGACATTCTCAACTGCCTCTACAAATTCACCACCCGCTGGCTTTTGAGTGTGTGTGTGTGTGTGTGTGTGTGTGTGTGTGTGTGTCTGTGTGAGTTTTCAGCCCTCGGTTTTGAAGAGCACTGCAAGTTGTGGTTTTTTTTGCAAGATTGCAGCTGCATTAATATTAATGCCTGGCCCATAAAAGAGTGATTCTACTGAAGTGTGAAATTTGAAGAAACAGCCGTTTTCAAACTAGGATTACATTATTCACATTATGTCATTAATGTCATTATTATTAGAGTTAAGGACTTATGTAGGAGCCAACTTTATTTGCAGTGACAATGAGGTCATGGTATGTAAGTTATTATAGCATAATAAATATATTATATAATATAGAACCAATAAACAAAACAGCCATTAGTCTTTTGTTCTTCTCAAATGAAAGCAGCAGCACGAGCTCCAAAAGTTGCTCAATGTAGCGAGAAAGTCCCCAAATCTGCAAAGCCACTCCCCCAGAATTATCATAATGAAGGTAAACAATGAAGTTGTTTCTTGTCATACTCATATCCGTGAAGCTAGCAGCTGGAGGACTCCGGTGGCGCAATGAGTGCATAATATAACTTTTGATTTATTGATCGCTGTCGGGTTGTAAAGACAATTTCAACAAATAAAAAAAAGTTTTTTCTGAAATACATTACCTACTTTAAGGATTTTGGTTAAACGGACACTTAAAGTCAGCTGAATAATAGATTAGTTTTATGAATTGAGGATAATAAGATTCTTAAAGAGTCTATTCCACTATTGAAAGCACCTGTGTGTGTGTGGGCCTGAACCTGCTTACTTATAACTTAACCAAAGTCCAAAAGAGTATATAGAATACGACAAACTAAACTCAATACAAACTCCATTTGACTTAAGAGGGAGGTATATAATATAGTTATATTATCTGCTGCTGATGTTTAAGATTTAGATGATAATACGTAACATTCAGTACATTAGGTTTGGACATGGGGCAACAGTGAAGTGATTCGATATGTAATCTGTAAACTGAATCCCCATCGACATTCTGCACTTAACCCTAAACCGTCCTCTGGTATACGGGAGCAAAGATGATGTTCCTGCAGGGATCTATACTCAATCAGTCCTCAGACATGTGAACAGATGTTCTGCAGCTGGACCCGCAGTGCAGTCTGATGCTAGTGTAGCTGCTGCTGGAGGTGTTTAGGTCTCGACCCGATGTATCAGAACAAGAGTGATGAATTTCATCCCTCCAGCATACCAAGCAGCAACAAAAATTAAAAAAATTAATAAATTTGTGTTTAATCAACATGGAGAAATATTAAATTGAAAGCAGGCAGAAAACAAACGCTGCAAAAATGCTGAATCTTACCGAGCACCTTTGTGTAATTAATAGTCAAAGTATTTGACACACATCCTAACAGTGATATAGAGCTCAAGATTAGTTTCCCCAGCTTATTCTAGAGATCTATTTTTGTCTTGAAAGACCCAAATATCACATCTTATATCCGGAAATCTTACCTGGTGAATTTTCACTTTGGAATTTTTCTATTGGCAGATTTTTCTACTTATTCCAAGCAGGAACACGCTGCATACCAGTGAATGTGTGTAATACTGGTCTGGAGCTCATCTTCTGCTCCCAAACCACCACCAGCGTCTTTCTGGCAGGAAGCAAGAGAGCTCTGGTGTGAAGAACACGGTGTGTGGGTTTGATGTGTTATCTGGTGTAAACGGCGGCGTTCTGAAAGGCCTGCTATGTCTTCAATCTGGTTGATTCATGATTTTTTCAAATTGAAAAAGTTTGACTATTCATGCACCGATCTCTTTGTGCTGAAGTTTCTATATTCGATCAGATATTTTCACGAACGATCTGCTCGGAGAAGGATGTGACCAACAAGCGATGACGGGAGATATTCACCACCACATCCTGTATTTCTGACCATTGCCCTGGAGTCTGAGGAGTCTGAGGAGTCTGAGGAGTCTGTCGTGACGTTTCCCCAATTACACTGTCCTGTGATGGTTTAGTAGTTCAATGTGAAAGTGCTGCATCATCGCTTGTCTCCACAACTTCTGGAAGGAACAAAAACTCTTGGTTTAGTCGAAGAAGTCTCGGGAGAAGCCGAGCTCCGAGTGTGTGATGGGCGGGAGAAGACGGACAACATCAAATTATCTGCAGAGAAGTTTTTTTTAAAGAGCACTTATCTGCTAACGTCCCCCGAGGGAAGACGTCTGTAAAGTAGAACTGTAGATGCTGTGACTGCGGCTGCTGTTGTGGGTTAGTGGAAGTGTAAAGAGGCTCCACACACACACACACACACACACACACACTCACAGGAAAAGACAGAGACAGACTGAGCTCCACTCTCCGCTGTATGTCCTGTGGAGCTTTTAAAACTCAATGTTACTGCAGCACCAGTAGTATAGGTATCGTATGCATGTATGCGTTTTTTTTGTCTCTTCAGCAGTGCTGCAAAGTGATGAGATTCTTTTGTTTCCCAGTAACAAATGGTGCAGGATATTGCAATTTCACAAATCTCAGTCACGCTCAGTCACGTTGTCTCTCTGCGTTCAGGGGACAGACTGCTGACCCCGGCCTTGCATTGGCAATCGCCGTAGTGTGGCCAACTCGCACGCCAATGATCTTGCTGCGCTAGCCTCAGCAAATGTGGCTACCGGCAAAAGTCTCTCTAGGCGGAACTCACGCTTGTGGACTTCGTTTTCCGCATTACGCGCATCAATCAGCACACCGGGCAGCTGCGTGCGCCGGACCGCCGCGGTTCGGCATTTACCGCTACGGCCCTGGAAAGTAATGTTTAAGGTGGCATGTCCGAACTCACTGTGCAGTTTGTAGAATATGTAGCACGTCACCTCAGTGCTTGAGGCAAAAATTGTTGCAAACATTTCGGGGAGCTCAAAATGTTGCTCCTATTATCCAATTAAGAAAACATTACCCTCAGATCAGTGAAGTGACAAGAAAAGAGGCTGTTCTAGCATCAGTATGTTCTACATAACTCCTTAAACTGAAGCAGTGCTGCCCCCCCCCCTCCTAGCGTCCCATTTGATTCAATGTCTCACTTGTGAAATAAATTAATATTGCTAAGCTGCCTGGATGATGTGAATATTTGTGTTATTTTTGCCTGAATGAATGAAAATTTGCTTTTTTTCTCTACGTAAACGTGTTGATGTTTTTAATTAGGAGGCAAATATATTCAAAACACTTACTTAGTGCAGCTGGTAGATTAGTAGGTGTTTTATGATATCTCCCTCTGGAGCTATTAGTACAAGTGATGTAGCCTGCAGCCCTCCCTCTAAATCTGCATAATTGTGTATATTTGGGGCTTCAGCAGTGTTTGTACTGCACCCTGGGTAAAAAAAAGAGAATATCTTGTTTCTCAACAGCTTATTTCAACTCTCTCTTCTTCCTTTAGTTAAATCTGGCAGTTTAAAGATGAGGAGGTTTTAAATGCTGCTCGTTGCTGTTTTTGATGACTTCATTTGGTTGATGTCTGTCTCCCCACACAGCCGCCCACGTCGCTACGCAGTGTGACGAGCCTCGGTGAGGAGGAGGGTTCGTCTCTCCTTTCAAAGGCAGCGGATGATTAGTGTCGTACGCATTAGGCTGCTTTTCGTGTGGGCTGCTCCCTGTACATATGCATTATTGTACATTTATGAACCATCTGACAGATCGTTTGACACCAAGCAGAAAAGCTTTTATTCTACCGTGTTTCTCTCGAGTGCACAGTGACCTTAAAAAGGTGGGGCCACGCATTCATTACAACAGCTCAGCATAACGTCAGCAGACGGGTTCAATGCAACATTGTCTTGTTTGGGAGCTTGGAGCACCACCAGGCAATGATTCATTTCTCTATTTCCTCTGAAAAAGGGAAAACAACCGCTGCTGCATAGGTTTTAAAGGAATAGTTTGACAGTTTGGGAAATACGAAATAGTTTGTAACACAATCCATTCTCACTGCTTAACGTGTTCATTTAAACCATGCAAATAAAAAAGTATGGAAACAACCACAACAGGTCAACAACTTAAGCTTTGCTTTTTTTGGTTTAAGCTAAGTCTAAGCAAACCTGCTTCCAACTGTAGCTTTAAATGTAGGCCTAGCGTACAGACGTGAACGTGGTATAGATTTTTTCATGAATCTATATTGTATATTCTGTCCGTTTGATATTTGGGAGACTGGAGTTGGGACAATGAATGTCAAACTGAAAATGGAAAACAAAGTGTGAAAGTGTGCAACTCTGTTTCTTACAAAATGACGTTCCCATACAACTAAACGATAAATATTGACTTGCAGTTTCAAGTATTCAAATATTTTTTTGTTCATGGAGGAATGTAAGTTAAATCAACATGCTGTAAAGATTGTTGTTTTTTATATTAATAATGTTCACGATGATACTGATGATGTTGAAGCTGCAGCTATCACCAGGATGGCCGAGTGGTTAAGGCGTTGGACTTAAGACCCAATGGGCAAAAGCCCTCGTGGGTTCGAACCCCACTCCTGGTATAAGTATTATTCTAGCAGCGTAAACAACTAAGTCTAGTGGAGTATTTTCTACTTGAGCTGAGAATGAAGCCACATGGCAGAAACTGTGTGTAACTACTTGGAGAAAAGTCCAAAGCCTCTGTATGTAATAACACTTGGCTGGCTATTGGTCATCTAAACATATATTTTTGGGGCCCACGACTGATGTCGTTCTAATATTGTGTCTTCCCGTGTTTCTTTGTTTTTATTATAACACGAATGAACACCAGGATGGCCGAGCGGTTAAGGCGTTGGACTTAAGATCCAATGGGCATCAGCCCTCGTGGGTTCGAACCCCACTCCTGGTAATATATGATACTGATTACTAGATATACATGACGCTTGCATGTGTATCTGAATGCAACATTCCCCGCAGCCTTGTTTTGCAGAAACGTACAATGCCATTATTTCTTCGTAAGGACATGGCGGGTTATTGGTCTCTGTCACATAGTGAACACGTCTTTTTGGGGCACATGACTGATGTCGTCGTTCTTCTTGGGAGGATAATACAGCATTATTTGTAATGAAACACTAGTTTTTGCATTGACATTTTGTGGCTTTCAAAGGCTTTATTTGGAAAAAAGACAACGTTGTAAACTAGTTGAATGCGTAGCACCCTTCCTCCGGTTGCCCCTCAGGTTTACTTGTCAGCACTTTTGCCGTAGTTTGCACTTTTGCATCGTTAGCTACGAGCAGCTACGAGCCGCTACGAGCCGCCGGTCGACATGTTGAGACCCGTTCAGACACGATGTTGGATCTGGCACCTCTAACATTGTAAATTAAAACAAGACAAAGCCGCAACAAAGGAACTCAGTCCACACACAGGACACTAACCAACCGATCCACCCCAGAGACTTGCTCCCTCTGCGGACCACTGCAGACTCAATAGAAACATATTTGTGATACAACAAAAGCAAATGTGTTCCATGACGGAAAAAAGTTTCCCTCAAAACTTAAATCACAAGAAAGCGTTGTTGTAAGGGAGTGTCATCTCCGAGAGACTGGGCTGAATAGTGCTCTTGTGTTATTTCTCTGTTTTATTTTTTTGACTTTCCAGCTGAAATGCAAATTAGTTCAGCAAGTCCTGCAAGGATTTCATAGATCTGTAGATGCAGAAAGGTGTATTTCAGGTGTGCATAGCAACTACAGAATGTATGTGTGGGGCGACTCGTGTTTGTCGGTTTAGTCTTAAAATGTATTTCCAGATTCATGCTATGTGTCACCGTTATAGTCGTATCCTCTTTCAGCGACCTCTCTCTTCACAGGCTGAATTCATTAGCATAGACTCCCTTTCTTACTGTTTTTCCTCAATAGAAGTCTTATTAATATGTAAATGTATCGTAGCCTATTCAGACGCTTCTTTGTGCATCAATCTGTCACGTTTTGTTGAGCATTCAATTTGAAATATTACCTTTTTAGCTTGTTTTCTGACTGTTAGGAGAGGTAGAGATCCTATACTGCAATTATTGTTGTTCAAACCTCAGCTGTGTTTTATGAATTGCCATTTCTACTGTTTAGTTAATTTTGTGCGCATAATAAATAAGACCTTTAAATGTGATTGCCGTTGTTTTGTTTCTATTAATGTCTGTTTCAAGCATAAGCGTAAACAATCTACGGATAGGTTGACATAATTTATGTTTATATTATCCTAAAATATGTAAAATGATTCCCCCCGTGTCAGTTTATATACGTAGAATGAAGTGCATTAAATGGCTGCGGAGGTCTTTGCCTGTAGATGGAAGGTGCCATATGCTGGTGTGAAGCCTGATCGGATTCTCTCATTCTGTGCTATTAATTATGTGTCAAAGCAATGCTAATTAAACGAGGAGAGGAGAGCTGCTGCCATGTCCTTACCTTCGGGGTATTAGTTAGCACGGTACGCTGCTCTGCATTTCAATTAATCAATTAAGTCGGGCCACAGGCGGCTTGAGAACCGATACTGGCTCCTGTTGAATAATTCAGCAGTTTTAATCAGCTTGTTCTATCTTTCACGGCCAGAATATAAATCCAACATGGTGTTTGCATTAAATTAATAAAGAAAAATACATATATATATATTAATTTTATCTTGTTTATTCATTTTACCACTACTGCACACTATTCCACCACAGTAATCTATTTTATATATATTTTATTCCTATTTTTGATGATTTTTGTGATTTCTTTTGGTGATTTTCTTTCATACATTTCCTGTTCAGCAGTTAAAGGGAGCCTGAGACTAACAATGTCATTGCCACCGACTGCTCCACTGTAACTGTTGAGAACTTGTTGACACTGTGCTACATTAACAGGGTCGCCATCAATAAGTTGCGTCTAAATATTTTGTGAAACCGCCAATGGTCAAGCCTACAACATCATTGCAATATCAATATTGAAGGATTTGGTAAAAAAACGTGATGATATTTGATTTCCTCTCACTGTGATGAGTGTTCCAGCTCAGGCTTGCCTGAGCCGACTTCATGCAGTGCCGTGGGAACATGCTCATTCAAACTGAGGAGGCTCCTTTCTCACTGCTTAACATGCTCATTTAATTAAAGCATGAAATCATAAAGTATGGAAACAACCACAACAGGTCGGTTTTACACAGATGAGACATAACGTATTCATTATTAAACTCAAGCATTGCTTCTTGGCGGGTTTAGTCTTTCTTTGTTTTGGAGCTAAGCTAACCTGCTTCCGACTGCAGCTTTAAATGTAAGCCTCCCGTACAGACGTGCACGTGGTACATTGTTTATTCTGTGAATGATTGTTAACAGCGAAAGCTACGGAAATTACGTTCCCATACAACTAATTATTACAGTTCCAAGTACCCGTGATGATGACGATGATAATGATGATGTAGCTGCTGCTGATGTCATCAGGATGGCCGAGTGGTTAAGGCGTTGGACTTAAGATCCAATGGGCGTAAGCCCTTGTGGGTTCAAACCCCTCTCCTGGTAAAGGTTCCTGATATGTTAGTGTTATTCCAGCAAAGAGCTGAAAGTGAAGTTATTTCTGCTTTATGCATTCAGTGCCGTGGTAACCTGCTCATACTGAGGAGGCTGGTGTCACCAAGACATCCAGAATATCACTGTGTGCAAGCCAAAAATGGCCTCTCCATCTCAAAGTCCCAAGTAGATTTTCAGTGCCATCGCGGTCTCTTCGGGTCTAACTGGAGGTAGAAGTTGAGCGGATTAGTAACATGAACATTGATGTTTTCTGCTTGAGGATGACTGTTGGTGCTCTGCAGCAACAACAAGCTTCCGTCGGAGCCTCATTATCCTGCTCACTGCTGCATGCTCTGAATGGCTGAACGAGTCGGCTCACACTGAGTAGCACTGAACTCTGGGTCTGTGGGGCTTACGGAGCTCTGAAGTGCAGGACCTTCTGTTCTCTGCTGTTTGTGGAGGTGATGGATGGAGCTCATCGGTATTCAGGGTCTCCGGCTCCGTCGTGGACTCTGTGGGCACTTTGTTATTCAGCGAAACAGTAAAGAAGTGGACAATGCAGGTGAATGAGCTGTGGCCTCCCTCTCTGGCTCTCCTGTGCCAAGTACAAGTCTACCTGTCACGTCAGTCGTGATTAATCGGGCTTGACAGCGCCAAGGCCCAGGGACTCCGAAGATTTTTTTACTGACTTTTTACTGCCGTCAGAATCTCAGTTTATTCACCCCGAACGATAGAAGACACTTGTGGATGAATAGATGGACTGTAGGTACAAGACACGACTAAATATGAATTCAATGGGAGGATATTTTATTGAGATTAAAAACCTGCTCTTGTCAGTGAAGTTCTGCATTACGCTTCTTTTTTTCACCTCATTTTGGCCGAGTGATAGGTCAGTCCACACTGTTATCTTCTACCATAGATCTAAGAGAGCTTAATCCCTTCCTATGTTCTGTTACAGGCTGAGACGTCTATCAATCACCTCTTCAACTATATTTTCTCCTGCAATTGCATCTGAAGTGGTCTCATCTTGAAGCAAAAGCAGCTCTCAATTTACAAGCGTTATTTGCCATAATAACCTTTCCAGAGTCAAAGAAATGGCTTTTTCTGCTGAAATAGCTCTGACACCTTGAACCACTGACTGTTGGTTTCAAACAATGCTACTTAGTCAGAAATGTCAACTTCATTCTTCTGTTAATCTGGAGCCTCAAAGGTCAGTGCCAGGGGAAGCTCTTTAAGTTCACCCTTGTTTAGACGTTGAGTCTGACAGAAACAGAAAGGAGGTGCGTTTGTTTTCCAGTTCGTGCCGAGGGTGAAGCTGCAGCGGTTTAATATTCATGGGGATCTCTGTCTGACACAGCGGGGGTCGGTGTCGAGGTTCAGTGGCTGCAGAGTCCAGCAGGTATTCAACGTTTAGCTCCGTTTCCCTCTGAGTCGTCCGTGTTCGCGCTTCACTGGTCACAATGTCAGCGCCGCCGGCTCTTAAATGCCAAAGCTCAGCTGAGAGAAACCGCCCGGTGTTTTTAAACTCTCAACACACATGATCTCCTCAGAGATTCCATCACTCAGCGTTGGAGAGCCGTCCCTCTCGTTCCACCTCTTCAGACGACTGTAATTCACCTGCTCTTCCCGCTGAGGGCTCTCTCTCCCACCACCCACAGTATAAGTGTGAGAGCCTGCCGGGATAAAGACTATCAGGAGGAGCCTCAGAGGACCAGAGCGCTGGAGGCCTTCTGACGACTGCTGAGCAGCTGGACCGCATCTAAAGCAGTGGAATTAAATATGTATGAAGCTCAAAACCACTCGAGTACTAATGATAGAGATGTTAAAGACGGACTATAAAGAGCCACTGTGAGGCTCAGTGTGTGTAATGTGACTGTACATCAGGACTCTTTATCTTCACTGCTGTAACAAACTCTCCTAAACGGACTTCAGACTCAATACCAGATCATTTCATCATCAAAGAGAAACTCCTCAGAGCCACAGTGTCACCGAGGCAAAGCTGGAGGCTTTCTGATGTTCTTTAATCAGCTGGACTGAATATTCACAGAATGAAAACTCTCCATGTGCATATATGAACCTCTGAAGGCTCTAAGTGATGCGTTTTAACATAAAGCATAAACAACTACCGGCATATAACAGCCCGCTCTCACCAATTGGCTGATGAATGACACAAGTTGTTAGTCATTTTTGCGTGCAATAAGAACGCCTAGGCACTGACTGTATGATACACTCTCAACTAGTGATGTAGTATAATATGTTTTTTTCTCTTAAATTTACGCAACAGAAGCTCTGATAACATGCACAGGAAGTAATAACTCAACCACATCTCTTTAGCTATTAGTTGTTTGCTGCTAGTAAAATCACATATCCTTTGTACCAGGCGTGGGGTTCGAACACGAGGGCTTATGCCCATTGGATCTTAAGTCCAACGCCTTAACCGCTCGGCCATCCTGGTGTCACATGCAACGAGACATTATTACTCTCAAATGAACAAGTGAAACACAGGCGTTACAGTTTGATCTTAACGTGTTTTATAAAAGGACTAGTTTACAAAGTTGTCTTTTTTCCAAATAAAGCCGAAGAAAGCCACAAATTGTCAATGTCAAAACCTAGTGTTTCATTACAAATAATGCTGTATTATCCTCCCAAGAAGAACGACGACATCAGCCGTGTGCCCCGAAAAGACGTGTTTAACATGTGACTTTAAGAGACTAATATCCCACCATTGTACTGCAAACCAAGGCTCCCTGGAAAGTGGACATTTGCATTCAGATACATATGCAAGTGTCTCTTATATCAAGCATTCAGTATCACATATTACCAGGAGTGGGGTTCGAACCCACGAGGGCTGATGCCCATTGGATCTTAAGTCCAACGCCTTAACCACTCGGCCATCCTGGTGATAGTTACTCCATAAACATCATCATCATTATCGTCAACATTATTAATAACGAAAACAATGAGATAACACGATAAAAGATCATTGACACAACATTTTTACAAGAGATGTCTTTACAGCATGTTGATTTAATTTACATTCCTCCATGAACAAAATCAACTATGAGTTCTTGAAACTACAATATTGACGAGTAAATGTTGACTTTAAGATTTTTACATTACAGCCTTTAACATCATGTTAACACATTTAAATATTTGTCCTCTTCAGGTCGGCCAAATATTTAAACTGCAAGGTATTTTGGGAGATGTAGTGCTTTTCAGAAGTACTTGCACTAGCAATGCCAGAGGTGGGAGAGAGGAAGCTCCACCAGTGTCTCATTTGTTATTTGAAGGCATATTAACAAACTATGAACTCAAGATAAATAATGCAGCATGCTGTGCAATCCGTGTCTCTTTAAAGTGAGAGTTGTTGCTCTTTTCAAAAGTGAAATCATCAGGCCGTGGTGGATATCGAGAGGCAGATGAAGACCTTGTGCTGAAGTGCTGTTCACTAACGCAGAGTTAGACAGAGTGATCGAGTCTAAAAGCCTGGTTGTCAGAGTTGTGGGCTTGGATCGGAATAATTGTCTCTTATCTCAGCGTTGGAGAACAACATCCATTAACAGAGCAGCGTTAGTTTGGCTTTAGCTTAGAGTTCAGAGCTCAAGGGGGAAAAGATGTGGATATTAATTGAGCCGACGTTCATGAATCTGTGTGGATGTTTGTGTGGCCTACAATCACACCACAGCCTGCATTTGTACTGTGTGTTGATTTACTGTTGACTGTTTCTCCAAACGATGAATGAAACAGTTATTGCTGCAGTGCCTCATTGGACAAGACTAGATTTATTAAAATGTATTTTAATCTAAAAATAATTAAGAGACTGTGCGAACATTATGGGATAGGTAGGAGGGCTTAATAGCATTACTTAGTTTAATAGGACCCTCGACCAGGTTAAAATTGCAACACTCTCAAGATAACTGGATTGAATTGGTGTAATTCTGCATTTTCAGATGTTTGCAAATCTACACACCTGTACATCTATCACGTACTGCATGTTTATTGGATTTATTGGATGCAAAGAAAAGCCAATTAAAAGGATAAGTATTGCGATGCATATATGACGTTTTTATTGCAGCCAGTCATCCACAAAGAATTAAAGTGTGAAACGTTAAAGGTTTCTTCTGACAACACTGATCCGTCTCCATCAGGATCCAGCCAGGACGCCGTTCATCTCCACGACACGACATTCATTCATTACTACATTCATTCATCCACATTATTACACTGTTCGTTCCTCTAATATGGCGCCATTACAGCTGAAAGACCTGCTTCCACCTGGGGACCATTAAAAACCTGCTTCTCAATGATTAGACTCCACTCTGCCACTCGTCTGCTCATATTCACAGACTCGACAGGAACAGAGACGACGCCGTGAAAACCTTTTCTTTTGGATTTGAAGGCATTTGCTTCTTTGTGTTTTGCACCTGGCTGAATACTGAAATGCACGATGGTCAAGCTGAAAGCAAGTGCGGATGATTTTCATCTCTCGGCATCAGTTCTTCGCTCAGTCTGAGAGATGGAGGATAATAATAACCTCCAGCTGCGTCTGGTGCTGTGCCGTCCTCGGAGTGTTTTTAGTGCAGAGCTCTGCTCTCTGCTGTAAAGAGGTTCTTTCCGTCTGCTTTTCTGTCCTCTGCCTCTGATGCTACGTTTTGGTACTTCTGTTTTACCGGCTGTACTGTTCTGAACCTCTAAAAAGATGAGACGTTGATGCTGTTGAATGGATGGGTTTTAGATTTGTACATCTCACACATAACTGTGTGATCCTATTGATTCTGTTTATTGCTTTGTGATTGTTATACTCAGTCTCACAGCAGCTGCAATACAATCTTTTATTCCTTTAGCCGCAACACAGTGAGGAGCCAATGATGGAGCCACTGCTTCACTCTCGTCAGGGAGAACCTCTGGGTTTGAAAAGTGAATGCAGAAGTGCCTTACAGCTGCATTCTCTCTAGTGTCCACCAGGGGGCGACTCCTCTGGTTGTATAGAAGTCTATGAGAAAATGACTCTACTTCTCTCTTGATTTATTCCCTCAGTAAACATTGTAAACATGAGTTTATGGTCTCGATCTCGAGTTTCAAGTCTTCTTCAACACAGCATGATGTTCATTTAGTAAACGATGGTCCATTTCGATAAGATTAAAGTTCTGGTGGCAAAAAAAGAAAATGGCGATGACCAAAATGCTGAACTCGAGGCTTCACAACAGCAGTCCACAAACCAGAGGGTGATGCACGGGGACATGGTCCACTTCTTATTTACAGAATATGGTGACAGTGCCGCGTGACATTAGCATATATTATTGATTATCATAAACATCTTGTTTCCTCGAATGAAAACACAAAACATCCTGTTAGGGCTTCCCCTGTCAGTTCACTTGAACTTTGAGAAGCAGAGTTTAGAAAAGATTGGACTTTCAAAGCGTAGGCAACAGATAAGTGTGAAGCCCTAACCCCGTATGCTTCTTTTCTCTTTGTGATTGGTTGACAGAGGCGTGTGACAGCGCGCTGGTGTCCAATCTGCCGCCGTCGTCCTTCAGAAGTTCCTCACAGCTGTCCAGCAGTCACGCGCCGGGCTTCGCCAAACTCAACAGGAGAGACGGTAAGGAAGACAGATTGGATTATAGACTGCAGAATGTGTATTTTACAGGATGATTCGGCTGAATATTAGACTGCATCGTCTGCCTTGCATGACAAGAAGTGAGTGGTTGAAGTGTCGTTGATTTATAGGTTCAAACAGTTAATAATATTGGCTCGTGTCATTTGCTTTTATAAGATCTTTCTTATAATTGTTGATATGTTACTGGTTAAAGAGGCTTTTTATACTCGATGGCTGCATGTTGTTGTCACTTTTTTGTTGACTTGAACAGCAACAGGTTGGAATGATTTACTTGGTGTTGCTGCGGAAACTTGCCTGATTAGAAGTTGAATGGTATTGTTGCCTTCATTCATTGGCTGACAGTGTAAAGACAGACAGGAAGGAGGGGGGGGGGGGAGATAGAGAGAGAGAGAGAGAGACATGCAGGGGTGTGACATGCAGCAGAATTCAGAACAAACCTCACACATTTAATCCCGGTATGAATTTACTCCACCTGACACCCTGAAACTTTTTTTAAAATAAAATATCAGTCATATTTTTTTAGTTTAAGTTTAAATGTCTGCAATTTATAGGATTTTTGAAAGATTTATGTTTTCAGTTGTTCATGTGAAACACACAAGAAACTCATGCTACTAAATAGATCAATGCAACTGAGTTTGATGATTTAAATGTATTGGATTTGCAAAGACTGACAGGCAGCTTGCTTGTGACTCGCTTAGAGGGAGGCAGAGGATCAGAATCATTTCTAAGAGACAAGACTAAATAAAAGCAGGAACAAGAAATAGCTGCATTGCCCCGACTTTATTCTCTAGATGCTGTTTGTATGGAATTGATATGCTAGAAGGATAAGTGTGAATGTTTGCCAGCCCAACATAAACCCAGCAGGGAGTCCTGTGCTGGATGCCGTCGTGAGACCAAGTGAAGATCATGGTTTGTTGTGGAGCGTCCTGCAGGGAAGGGGCTCGACTGCTTTATCCCAACATCAAAGCCCAGAATCATGTGGGTTTAATCTGGACCTGAATGATTTTCATCGCCTGCGAAACTAAAGGAAGCAGAGCCCGCAGAGCACGGCTCAGGCCTCACTTTGCTTCATGGTTGAGACTTTAAGCGAACATTGTTTTTGCTTGTGTGCTCACTTTCTTTGCTGAGGTGTACATGCAACAACCAGGCTCTGAAAAGCTTTTAAACAGTAAAAATACGAATCACAATATTTGTATTGCATCTTTCTTAACTATGTTACAAAGAAAAATACAATAAAACAATAATAACTAGAAAGGCAGTTAATAGAGTTCAGATCTCTGCAGGTGTGACATGTTCGTCATATGAAGTTTTGTGTTAACAGGTTGTTACCGCTGCCCAAAATTCCATGAATGCTGCTTTAAAAATGACTTTTCAAACCTGCAGCAGTTTAGATTGTATGTACTGTACATGCATCAGACTCCCTCTCATTAATAATAATCATCATGTCAACATGAGAAAACACAGGGAGCTGCTGCTGAGGGCATCATAGCACAGGTTCACCCTTTACTTTACACTGCACTTTATAAAACTCGTTGGTAGATGAGGAGAGCCGTTAGAGTCACATATCCACCCCAACTGCACGAGCGGTGCAAAGCTCACGGTTCCAGCTGTTTGCTGCTCACGGTTCCAGCTGTTTGCTGCTCACGGTTCCAGCTGTTTGCTGCTCACGGTTCCAGCTGTTTGCTGAGGGAATCGGTGAACAGATGAACGTCTCCGTCTCATCTTTATTTCCCGCTGCTGCCGCTAATTCTCTGGCTCCTCCGGTCGCTCTCTCCGAGGCGCAGCTTTGCTTTCAGTTCATTTACTCACTAAACTAGCAGATGATCAGAGCCCTGCGATACCACCTAAGATAAATGCAGGTATTTTGTCCATGGGCTTTATAATCCTAGATAACAATGGAACTCATTTAAAATGTAATAATCTACTTCACTTTAGAGTTTCTGTGGAATTTATCTCATGGTGACTGATGTTGTTTACAGTTTCTGTTTTCTCCTGAGATGCATTCAAAACGTGGCAGATGCACAACACTCTGTGTGTTCTCATGTGTGTGATTTATGCGCACATCACGATGTTTTTTTCAAACAGTTTTTGTCAGGAGCACTTTCACACGGGACGCAAAAAGAGCGACGCCATTCTTTCATGGAGCAAAGGTCTATCTTCTGAGCTTTCGCACAGCAAATAAAGACATCATGTTGGGCTGAATTGTGCCTATATTTATATTCATATCAACTTATTATTACTCCAACCTTGACAAAGGCAGCACAGACCAGATCCACTCCTTACATTTTCATCTTTTACAGTTATATTGCGGGCGGTATTTTTCATTTTTGTGTCCATTATTTGTGCAGCTGGTGATAACAGACTACAAAGGCATCACTGATTCAAACGAATGATGGTATTGTGTTTTTTTATTGTTTCGTGGAATAACATATTTTGTGTTGAAGGCTATCGCGGCCACTGGCAGTGATGCATCAGTCACATTGTTGGTGTAATATTCGTGACATGCTCACAAGGGGAACACCATGTAGGCTGATAGGAACCCTCTCACGATAACATTCTCACGTCCAACTTCAGGTTCCATGTTTAGTGTCTTTTAAAGTAAATGTTCGTCTTCACAGGAAATAAGGTTTAGGAAAAGAGCTTGGTTGACTTTTTAGCCACTCACGTCACTTCCGAGTGACTCACTACTCTCGTGTGAATATGATTACTTCTCACTTAACTTATTCCCTCAGTAAAGTTTATGGTCTCAATCTCTCGTCTTCTTCAATAAAGCATCATGTTCATTTCCTAAATTATGGTCACATTTAGAGTAAAATTGGCAATGAAGCAGAGTATGCTTTAGGGCGGGGCTCCTTGGTGATTGACAGGTAGCTGCCATGAGCCATATTTGGTGTCTCTGCGTCACATACATTCAAATAATGTCACTTCCGTTCAAGATGGCGGTGGCCAAAATGCCAAAACCACAGTCCACAAAGCAATGGGTGACGTCCCGATGAGTAAGTCCTCCTTCAAACACACTAAAGAGTCCATCACCTGGATCTCGACATTCATGCACGGCACGAGCCCAATCCCCACTCCATTCTTTTAAAAGATGTTAACTCGCTCAATCTTTCTCAACGTGCATCAGAGATGTTGTTTTCTTCATCTTCATACAGTCTTTGAGACCTACAGTATGGCATGGTTTCACGGATTATGGCGAGTTTAACATGCAGGCAAAGGCTTCAGCTCAGAAAGTGCACAAATACCCTCTGTGAGGTTCTTTATTGCCACACACACAAAGGAAATGATGCCTATCACACAAAGCTCAGCAGTGATAAATGTGTGTGTCGGTCTAAAGCGGAGATCATCTTTTATACAGAGCAGTTTCTTTTGAAAGGTGGCACACTCACTATTTTGCTCATGCACATCATTTTTACATCTGGTGCCGGGATTGAGATAAATGTCTCTTTCACCAAGAAGCTGCTGCATGATTGACTCACTATGTTGGGCTTCCCACCGCTCCGTGTAGATCCTCAGGCCGTCTTATTCTTCATTTTGATTTCCCTTTGATTATTTGATTATAGATATATATTATATCTTTGATTCCTCGCCCATCCGACTGTCTTCCTTGCTTTAAATTACGATCTTTTAAATGCTCTTCTGCATTGACTTTGTTCTGTTGTAATAATTACTTTCACTTCCTCCGCAGACACGTCTTTCATCTGTAAGGCCTAATTCAGCCAGCTCTGTCTTACTGTTTGATTTTATTGTCGGGCAACAGTGACAGTCAGTGATGCTGTTGCAATTATGTTGGAATCTAATTTATAAGCAATTATTGTGCCACAGTAATCATTTTGCATCTGAACTAGGTTGACCTGTTCTGGTTGTGTGAATGGATTGCCAACTAATTGATTTCCATGTGCATGTTCAGTTCGTACTGAATTGTAAAGTTCCAGTGTTACACTTGAGACTCCAATCGAAATATGTTTGCCTGAAGGAGACAGCCGATGTTTTGCAGCCTCCCATTAGGCTCTCTGTCCGTCTGACATGTTATCAGGTTTCTGAAATGACCATCCAGGCTTGGTATTCTCATGCAAATGACGAGCTCTCACTCCAAGTATTTACCAGTCTGCCTGTTACATGTCTCTCTCCTGTTCCTTTCAGCTACCCGTCTTCCCGTTCACTACCCGCCTCTTCCTCTGCCTGTCCGGCCTTTTCCATTGCGCTTGACTCTTCGTTTCACTCATGTCTTTTCTCTTTGCGTGTTCCCGTCTGTCCTCCGTACCAATCAGGTGGAATATCGGTGCATTATTGATGATTCAGCAGTCCTTTCTTAACTCTATCCATCCGTCTTGTCCTTATAGTGAAGCTGGTGTCCGGAGCGGACTCGCGTCACGCTTGGTTTCCCTTCACCGGTAGAGCAGAATGAGAGCTGTGCAGCCCGGCCGGCTCCGATCCTCACCTGTGACATACGCTGCCTGTACTGCTCCAATAACAAGAGGAAGACAAATTGAGTTGGTTTCGGGTGTCAGATCCCTTACCGGTGAAGTGGATCACTGACGTAGCAGGCGAGAAGAGAGCAGTCAACCCACCTCGAGTTACGTTTTTGGTTTGTGAAACAGAATTGGCCCTTCATCTTTCAAGATGAATTGAAAGTATAGCCTTATATCAGACTGGCAGAGGAACGTACAGCAATGCTGACAGAGGGGTGAAAGTTCCTGGTATACACCGGCACTTAACGAGGGAAGTAAACGCGTGTGTTTCAATGAGGAAATGCTGAGGACAGCTGTGCTGGTGACAGGCTCCAACAGGATCTAGAAAGATCCATAATGGATGCTGGAGCTGGAGGGAAGAGAGGAGACAGAATAGGACAGAGAGGCAGGTGTCATCATGGCAACCGCAGAGCCGTGGTGGCTCCCTGTGAAGGCTGTGATGCTCTGACACGCACTTATACACCATGTCAGGCTTAGGTGCCCAAGTGGTCAAAAGTGCTTCCCTTCCTTCGCTCTAAATGTATGTTTTTTTGTATTTGTCTGTGTGGTTACGTCAAATGTACAAATATGCACGACAGGCTCACAGACACAGTCTGGATATTCAAATAAAAACAAGTTCATCCCGGAGGAGGAGATCCAGCATCGCTCTCAATCCGTTTTGCGGTCGGAAAAAGTTTTCTCGTTATGATTTGACAGTTTCCATTCGCTAGTTAAGCAAAGCTTCTCAACATCAATCACACAGATTGCCCCATTGGGGATTGGTAACGCCCCTGACGTTGGAGTTAGTTCTCATTGGCTGGCAGAGCAGTGATGTCACACTTCTGACCATCGTTAACACATTTCTCAGTGGCTGGTTAAAGTGGGTTCCTTGACAGACACATAAGGAAAGGAAAGGAGGAAAACAGGGCGATCTGTTTGATTCATAGTGACGGCCGTGTCGGAAAGTGTTCAGACCGCCAGCCATCACTTCCCTTCTGTTTCAATTATGTCTGTCCGGGTGGACGCAGTAAATCTGTGAAACGCCGCTCTGTCTCTGAGCGGTTTCCTTCCGATTCCCTCTTTTTCTTTCCCAGTCTAATCTCCACGAGTAAAGGTCAGCGTGTCTGCTCTTTTCTGTTCTCTTACTGGACACGTCCGTTAGTCAACCGCTTATTAGCTTTGGCCTTTAGCTCTTCATAGATCAGGTTCCATCAACCGCCAGACCGATTTCTATGTTTCACTGCTGAGCCTTTCTGCTCTGCCTGCCACACATTGTCCAGAGACAAGGTGAGGCAACACGGGGACCGATTTATTTTCCAGTCCCACTTCTCACACTCAACTCTGGTAGCAATTAGTATTACTTCAGCACATCAATAAAAGGCAAAGATTTAACCTTAATGAAAATACCGAAGGAAATATCAATCGCAACAACATTTACTACACGTGCTTTTGCAACAACGCTGACATTTTGCCATGACTGGATTCTGTACTTAAGATTTAGTGGACCAAATATTTCACCCTGACACCTCTTGCAAACCTTTCCTTCTTGAATTTTAAGTATTTTATTTGCATCTTTGGCATTTTGTTTTTCTTGGACAGAGGAGAGCCTCAGGAAACAACACAAGCGTTGTGGAGTTGAACCAGCGGTGTTGCACTTTCGTGGGAATCTCTGAAAGCCGACATCCGTGCACCCCCTTCAAATGTGTGACCGTGTTCACTGGACGCACTGAAGGCGCGTCAACTGCAAGCTTGACACACCTCAGTGTCCTGGGAAATCTGAGCAGTGCCAGGGTGCTGGAAAAGGAACCTCTCGTGGATTGACAATGTCAGATTCAGGAGGACGAATGCAAATTCTGTCCCGGGCGCGCTACGATTGAACAACTCTTCACACTGCAGGGTCATGGAACTTTGCCCAGTCTGTCCAAAACCTTGGAGGAGGTTTGTGTCTCTCTGAGTATTTTGTGACTGCGAGGATACGGGGTGCCGGGGCCGTTGCATCAGAGCCGTCCTGCTTCTTGGTTGTTTGCTGCCAAACTCTCAGTTCAGTGCATACAGTACTCCTGAGGTTCCAACGTCTCCTCTAGGTCCCTGCTTTTTTTGCCCATTTGACTTTAGCTATTTAGGCGAATGCTGAACCACACCAGTCACACACAGAATGACTAACTTTGTGTGGCAGAAAGACTCTTTAGGCTCTCGGGCATCACGTTGCCTTCAGCTCCTCTTCCAAGAATGAGTAGCTCAGCAGTGTCCCCTGGAGGCTCAGGATACATTCTGTTGGTTGCTTTGTTACAAAATGTTAGCTTCCTGCTGCTGCAACAACAAGCAGACAACAGCATGGTAACATGAGGACAAGTGACATTTACATTGTTTGTTTGTCTGTTTTAATGCTTTCCAAGAGCTGTGTGTGTGTGTGTGTGTGTGTGTGTGTGTGTGTGTGTGTGTGTGTGTGTGTGTGTGTGTGTGTGTGTGTGTGTGTGTGTGTGTGTGTGTGTGTGTGTGTGTGGTGTCTTGCTCTTCCTCTGTATTAACACTTCATGATTGTGCTGTGCTCTGTTTATTTGAGTGTGAGTGTGTGTGTGTGTGTGTGTGTGTGTGTGTGTGTGTGTGTGTGTGTGTGTGTGTGTGTGTGTGTGTGTGTGTGTGTGTGTGTGTGTGTGTGTGTGTGTGTGTGTGACGCTGGTCAGCAGCCTCCTTCAGAATCGTCCATCTGGCGTTGGAGCTCTGAGGCATCGTTTTGACCTGACAAAGCACTTTCCAACACACACACACACACACACACACACACACACCCTTGTACTTACATCTTTGTGAGGACACTCAATGACATAATGAATTCCCGAGCCCCTTACCCTAACCCTACACTAAAACTAATTCTAACCGTAACCTTAAAACCAAGTCTCAGCCCTCACACACCGGCCTTTGAAGGTCTGTCCCAAAGTAGAGACCGGCCAGAACGTCCTCACTCTCCGAATGTGTCCTCACATTGAAGGTTTAAATTGGTCCTCACAAAGATATGAGTTCACAAACTGACTCTGAAAACACAAGACACATTTCATGAGCTTGGATGAGGCTAATCAATAACACCACAGCCTTTATTGAAAGTGTTTGCGGATGAGACATATTGCATAATAAGCAATAGGCAATACACAGGAAATGCCGCAAGCCTATTGAATTTTAAATACTCAGTCTTTCTTTCATCAATCCCTCTTTTCAGTTCTTTCAACCTATTCATCTAAAATACAACTGATCAATATGTCACAACACTGCTCGTTGTTGGCGATATTTAATACGGGACAGGATGCAGACCTGCAGGGTTGCTGTAAAACTAATCAGTGCTTGGCACCACAACCTCCTATCATTGATGTTCTATACAGCAAAGGATGCAGAGCTGCAAACAAACTATACAACTAATCAATAGATCACGCCACAGCCTCTTAGCAATGCTATATCTGATATTAGGACGCTAATGGCCTCGCATTCTGTGCAGCGGATCAATGCATGGCAGCTCAACCGCATATTGATGATGTTTTGTTTCGGAAATGCAATACTCAACAATGTGCAGTAAACTTGTTTGTCGTGAACTAATTCCAGTAAAATATCTCAGCAATGAGGTCAGAGGAGATGCCAGCAGATGGACCTTGTGTCAGGACATTGAGAGGAGCAAATGTGGCTCTATGGATGGCTCCCACACTTTGGTCCAGACTAATACATCTCACCAGCTACTGCCCGGGTTGCCATGAAATATCCCCCAGGATGAACTGCAGTGACTTCCTATTGCGCCACAGTGAGGCATTTTAGTGTGTCCTGTACCATCTAATTGTGATTATTTTGACTTATATTGCAATTGAATTGAGGGAATTGTAATCGTTATTATATTATTGTGAAAAACAGTGATTATGGTGTGAGTTTTGTTTTTTTAAATGGTATTTTGACACATTTTGCCTCGAAAAAAATGTGCCTTCTGCGATGTGAAAATTGCAGCAGGCCATTTTGCGACAACAAAAACATTTGATTTGATGCATAATGGTGCATGTGTGTGCCGTGTGGAAAAGAAGTAAGAAAGCGTGTCGACCAGAAAGCCTGCTAAACAACGTGGCATTGTGTCATTAGAGAAAAAGAATCTCATTCTTAAGACAAATGTCAAACCAGCATGAAAAGCTGTGGAGGCGGCAGGTTTGTCAATTGGAAAATTGAACACAATTTGAGGCTTTCATTCTGATGAATGTCTTCGTTTGATGTATGAAGACAAATCGACTCATAAAAGGATAAAAGGAAATGTTCTGTCTCATACACAATAATTCCGAGTGCAATAAATTATTTTATATTCAATTTCCTACATTCAATAAATCTTGCAGTGTCTTGGAATGAAACCAATAATCTGTCCCAACACAACAAGCTGTAAATACTGTTCAACTATGGCACAATGATGTGCTATTATTCAGGCTGTGGAACAATCAGACTTAAAGGTCAACGCACGTTTACGTATGCCTCGTAGAATGAAATATAATGGATTCATCTCTCTCCCTGCAGGAGCTGGAGGCTGGTCTCCTCTCACCTCAGACAGGTATCAGTGGCTGGAGGTCGACCTCGGCGAGCGGACCAAGATCGCCGCTGTCGCGACTCAGGGCCGCTACGGCAGCTCTGATTGGCTGACGTCGTACCTGCTGATGTTCAGCGACACGGGACACAACTGGAAGCAGTACAGACAGGAGGACAGTATCGGGGTGAGTCCAGAGGTGGTGTTTCTTCACTAAGATGTTCCTCTAAAATGTATTTAACAAGTATGTCAGTTAAAATAAACATATACAGGAAGCACGACTTCACAAACACCCTATTCAAGTGTTAGGTAGTCACAGTATTGTCCGGAGAAACAATTCTCATTCTCAACTCCGTGTCCGGCAAACAGAAGGTAGCTTCGGCTTAGTTCAATTTATCTCAAACTAACGTAGAACTTGTGTCAAAAATACAGTATGTGTGAAGAGATGTGTCAGTGAATTCACAGAGAACACTAAACGTGTGTTGCACACTCTTAACTCTGGCTTACCATTCATTTAATAGCCCTCTCATTAAATGCATCGTCTTGTAACTATAGTCACACTGGCAGGACATGATCGGTATCTTTGGTGAACGTTTTAAAACACAACTCGTGTGTTCGGAGCGAGTTTTCTGAAATGTTATGTTTAAAAATGCAAAAGAAATATTCTAATGCAGATTCAAGTCGACATCTACAGTAAAATAAACACCGAATTGTGTATTTTGGACATTTTATTTACACTAGCCTCAAAGAAGACAAAAAGCTTGAAACCCAAAATCTCAAAATGATGAGTAAGGTGGTTTAAAAGAGTACCACCTTAAGTACTGTTACACAAACAGTTCTGTGAGTATCAGGTAAGAGTTCATTGCAATTCATTTGCCTGCACTTCCACGGTCATCTGCACAGAGGATATGGTGTTTAGCTGTGCCGGTCTGCAGGGATCAGTCCATCCTGAGGAGATAATCACAGTCATCAGGAGCCTTTGACTCTTCATTAATAATGGATGCAGCAATGAAAGAGCTCTGCTGACTGTGCAGACCTGTTGCCAACACGGTTAAAGCCGCCGTGGATGGACACAGAGCGAGACAGAGAGGCAGCCGAGCGTCTCTTTCCTGGCTGAGGCGACGCGTTGCGGCCTGGTGCTGAAATCAATGAGGAGAAATTCCACCGTGTCAAAGCTGTGGTGCTCTTACACACATGTTCAATCTCTCTCCGTTGGTTTGCTTTTTTCTTCCAATGAATGACAATAAAGTCATGAGAACGGATGGCACAACTTGAAGTGGTGAATCAGCTGTGTTACATATTTCTATGTGCACTTTGAAGTCGCTGTATTGAAGCGGCACAAATTGATAAAACTACTTTAATTGCGACAAATAAAAAGTTTTTAGGCTCTTCTGAGGTGGTTTCTGCCTTTGTCGAAAAAAGAGTTGATGGATTATGGAAACGCTTTTGACAAATACATTTCGACGTAATGTCAGAAAGCTCAGCTGGTCTCTGTCGAGCTGACTAATGAAGAAATCCGTCAGCTGGACAGCGGAGGCAGCGAGGCATCACCTCCCACCTCCTGGTACCCACACAACTCTTCTTCTGTGTTTTTCCAGGTTGGCCTTGTATTTGTCACGCTGTGGTGATGGTGCACGGTTCAGCACGCAGCCACAGGAATACTAAGTGTTTGTATTTGTGGGAAAAGAAAAAACCGTGATGCATCCTGTCAGCACAGACAGCTTGTTGACCTGCATGGTCCCCCGTGAGCCGCACAATACAAACATGGAAACATGGTGTATTAACGCACTGTGAGAATGGCCATTCATCCCGGGTAAACCCACGTCTGTTACAGCGGTGCAGAGAGGAGCTTTTGATGAGAAGGAGAGTCCACATGGAAGGAATCGAGCTCATCTCAGTGCTGAGGACGGTGTCTGAGAGAGCAGAGGACGACTTCTCACGGCTTAAACACGTTGATCTGACACTCTGCACAAACGGAGCACAATCCCAGTCGCATTTCAAAGTGTTTCCCAACTTCTGAGCATTAGTCAGTCGAGCTCACAGTCCGTCAGAGGAGAGAGTTGATCTGCTTTTAGCTGAGAAACCAGCGGAGGGGAAGTTCTCTTTTTATTACTTTGAGGGTTTTCTTTGTGTAAAAAAAAAAGAAAGTGTGTGAGTAAAGGATGATACTCTCATTATGAACAGGAGAACAACAACAACTTCTCATCTGCTTAGCACGTGTTCCGTTCCATTGAGTAACTCATAAGCAACATCCAAACCCAGCTGTTGTGTAAATGCATTATATGGCTGGTAATTAACAGTGTGAACTCCTTAACATTCTGTGTGAATAGACTTCCTTCCCATGAGTCTAATCGTCGACATACACAGAAGTATAATCACACAGCAAACTAATATTTGCTCGTGCATCCAGCAGTGAATTTAATTGGCTCCTTTTAGCTGAAAGAACGACAAACATTTTTGATACTGGGCATCAGAACATCAAACGACACATTATAAGACTATTAAAAGTTACACAACATCTCTCTTCGTCACATGAAGACTTCCCTCTCATGATTTCAGAGGAATTAATAAGTTAATCATGTGTCTCAGCTTTTGTTCAGCAGTGGGGGAGCCAGTTAACCTGCATGTCAACTTCAAGGGAGGGATGTAATGAGGATGGATAGCCAGCTGAGAGCGATAGAAAGCATTCAGCCCATCAGCTCACGCTTTATATTCCAGACTTTGAAGGAAATGTTCATTGGGAATCCAGAAGAATATCATATGAAAATAAAGTACTTTACTTATAAATGATGGCAAGACAAAGTGCTTTAACAACGTATCCTCATGGTTCACATGTTTTCATACGCATGTCCAGCAACATGAGCGATCAGTGCCTTTTGATCACATCAAGCCTTTGAGCAGTCATTTCTGCATCGACTGGATAATTAGTGTCACCAACAGTTAATGTTGATGAACCCAGCTCCCAATCGTCCCTTTCATTTAACGGATGTCTTATGCTTCTGCTCAGTTTAAATGTGTTATATTTGGATAAAACCTGACTTCTGTGCTAAATGTAATTCTACAAAGTAACAAACAAATAAAGAGATAAATAAATAAACAGATTTTTGTGTGTTTTTTACTTTTTGGTATTTATTATGTTTGTAATTTCAGTCTTTTCCAGGTAACAGTAATGCAGACAGCGTGGTTCAGTACAAACTGCAGCAGCCGGCCATCGCTCGCTTCCTCCGCCTCATTCCTCTGGACTGGAACCCCAGCGGGAGGATCGGACTCCGGCTGGAGACCTACGGGTGTCCGTACAGTAAGTCCTTTCTTCTTTATCACCGGCCTGACTGGACTCACTCTTTATTTTGTCAAGAATAAGAGACGTCTTTCATCAGTGCAATGCAAAAATGCAATGTGGGAATCCGGAAAACAGCGAACATTAGCTGTTGTGGCTAGAAAATCTCTATTCTGCTGAGCTGTTTTAAACTTTCCACTAACAAATTCTTAAAATACTTAGTTATTTATATATGTCCATGTATACTCAAAGATAGTTACAGTCATTTGCTTTGAGTTGTGTTAAAACTCTCTCAGCCACAAGGGCATCACCGCAGTGTTGCCCAAATCCCCAACAAGAACAAACCATTAACTATTAATATCACACTTTTGTGTTTTTGGTTTAAGGACCCGGCCTTAGTTTAAGGTCTTTGTTTGAATGCCTCACTACAAAGTTACATACTGGGAACGATTTCCTGAACGCTGAATCTCTTTTTGTCTTCCAGCCTCTGGCGTTGTGAGTTTGGACGGCGGCAGCAGCAGTCTGGTGTACAGGTTGAGTCCCGGGCCGCGGGGGACGTCCAGAGAGGTCGTCTCCCTGAAGTTTAAAACCCTGAGGAATTCTGGGACACTGCTGCACGCAGAGGGAGAGGGAGGACTCGGCCTCAGTCTGGAGTTAGAGAGAGGAAAGCTACTGCTGCTGCTCAGACAAGGTACAGCACAATATTCATACTGATATCTGATACATTGGAGTACTGAAAAAGTTGTATAAATACTAGCTTTATCTGCAGGAGGATAGCATGACCCAATCTACCTTTACTAGAAGAAATGGTGCTTCAAACGCTTATATTGTTGACATATCCACTCAATGGATATGTCAATAAAACAGTTTGATGGGCAAGAAAACATTTTTTTTGCTTGACATGTAATTAGTGAGTCACTTTGTAGATTGTATTGGTTCAGAATATCTGTATATAAAGCCCTCTGAGATAACTTTAGATTGGTTGTGGTTGGTTGAGGTGGGCGACACGCACGCTGCCGCCTGTACATAGGGAGGTGTGTGTGTGTGTGTGTGTGTGTGTGTGTGTGTGTGTGTGTGTGTGTGTGTGTGTGTGTGTGTGTGTGTGTGTGTGTGTGTTTAAATGGGGTTAAACCAGAGGTTGTCAGGCTGCCATGCTGAATCATCACCATATGGCTCACCTCTCATCAGGAACCCCATCCGATTGCTTAAATACTTTCTCCATCCATCCAGCCAGCAGTCCCTCCCCCACTTCATCCCTCTCTACCTCCCTCCATTCTTCCCTTCTCTTTGCCTCCTTCACCTTGCACCATTTCCTCATCTTTCTCTTTGGCAGTCTGTTCTTTCCGCAAGTTATCCCTACATCCTCTCTTTCCTCCATCCGTCCTTTTCTCCAAGTTCTCTTGAACTCTATGACTGAGATCTATTCGGCCACAGGGCTACACATGAAGGATGTCTCCATTGTCACATTAATTAATGGCACATACACGTAGATACATACACGTTCTAATTCAGGTGCTTAGTTGTCTCTGGTTACTTGTCTTGTACTTGAGGGTGTGTACACGGAGGCGTATGCCAGCAGACAGACGGGTTGAGATAAAGTTTCGCTTCACTGAATCAGAAAAACCCAGGTAGACAGTCAGAACATGGTGATCAGGAAATGAGACACAGGTGGGCCGTTGTCAGGTGATGGAAAAGGGGTTACTGCAGGGCAGGAAGGAGTGGACAGGGTGGCTTGTAAGGTTGCAGGGAAAACTGAGAGAAATTACTGTCGTTTGTCTCTACAGATCATCTAATCCTTTGTTTTTAGCATCACAACAAGAGATGTTTTCAGCTCTTCATGCTTCATATATCTCACCAGCTTTTCTGTTTTCTTGCTTTTTTTTCTCTTAGTTGGATGCACTTCATCATTCCGTCTCTCATTGTTTCTGTCTCAGCCTTCCTACACCTCCAGGTCTGACCCGTCCGGAGCAGATGTAGTTGGCTTTTATGAGGCAACACTCAGTAAGAGCCCTTCACAGAAACAGCAGCTGTGTCCTGGTTAACATGACGATGCAAAACATTAAAAGATTCAAACTTGATGGTCGACTAACTAGTTGTTTTCTTACATTCAAGTTGAAGTTTGAGTTCAGCATCCAAGGCACAGCACTCCAACAGAACAGTATTAAACTTAACATCAACAACGAATACAATTAAATAAGCTAATTTCTTAAAAGTGTTCCTTTCATCTTCTTTTAAATTAGATTATATTTAAGGTGCAAACAAAACAGGGACTTGTGAGTTGTCATGTGATTCGCTACGGTGCTTTTTAATGCAGGCATTTTTATATTTATTGCTTTTGTCTTTGACATGTTTGAATATGTGAAATAAGAAGTTAATGTGAATGTCACTTTGCTGGTTGTTGTACAGCTTGAATGAACATGGTTTAATAGGATTCTACACTAAACCGGTCCCTTCTGCTCTACGTTCATCCACATGTCAGCGTGGTGTATCGTACCTTTGTTGGCTCATGACTCAGCCCAGTGCGTTCCTGTGACTGAAGTCACGTTGGGAAAACAAACATGCAGAGGGTTGCTCCAATGCATGGTGTTACCTCTCAGGCCTTGTTTGAACCAAGCGCTCATACAAAGTCAGCAAGCCATCTCACCCCACCTTCCTCATGAGATAAAAACCTTTGAAAGACAAGATCCTACAACGTCCTAATGTGTGCTATCTGAAATATTTGCTTTCCCAAAGTGTTTACAGACTGAAAATGATGTTTGGAGTTGATTACACTGACAGCAGCTAGCTCCTGATAAGGGCCATGTTATCTTCCTGCATAATCCCATCTAGAGTCAATGTGAACAGCTGTAATGGAATTGCAGGCAGGATACTTTGGTGGGAGAAAACAAAGCGTTCAGCACACATCCACCCAGTCCCTCCTCGATACTAATAAAACACGCAGTCATTTGCAGTTGTTGGATCTGTTATATACTCGCTCTTCTTCAGCTGCAGCGTTACAACCGTGACTTTATGTCGAGAACAAGTAACGCAACACGTTTGTCCTTTTGCAAAAACGGGACCAAAACCACAAGAACAGGCTGAAGCACTTTAAGACTTTAAGTGGAGCCGAACAATGAATGGCTTTTATGAAAATGATTCACAGAGAAACCAACTAACGTTGCAGAAAGGGAAGCAAAATCGGCAAAATAGCAACAGAAAAACAGAAGCTAATTCAGGGCATTTGTCCAGACAGAGTTTTTCTCTGATGGAGAGAATGCAGCACTCCCGCTGTGGGTTATCGCCCCTCTAACCATCGTATGACTGACTCTTTTCTTTTTATTATATTATATTTGGGCTACTACCCATTTGTTTGACATTGCTTTTTAACATGAGCACCGTGTTTGCATGGATTACCCGAAAAGGAGCGCTGATGACAACACAGCGCCTCAGTGAACAGTTTAGAGATTTTCATTTAAGAATGCTTGGAGAACAACGCGCTCTCGCTCCTAAACTCATGTAGGGGCCGATTACACCGTGGTGTCATTTTTTAGTTTAATTCGGTAGACTCCGGCAACTAAAAAAGGAGAAGCAAAATAAATAGCAGTGGTCCCCGACAGGGCTTCCTTAAAGTCATCAAGACAAAGATAAATGATGTGTTCACCAGTTACAAACTCAACAGCAGCACCAGCCCAGCAAACAGCTCAGTGGCATGAAAGAAAAGCCCTGGTTCCGGGGGGTTGATATACAGCCCCACTGACGATGTTCAGGTGCGAGCAATGAGTCGCTCAGAGAGGGGCGTAGCAGGCCTGCACACTTTGTACATGACCCTCTTGTTCATATATCCGGATGGAGACCATTCTGGTATTATTGGCATACTGCATTTGACATACTATGTATTGGGACATACATATTTTACTGGCATTCTAAATAGTCTGGTATTAAATACCTCACCAAGTTAATTTGACTAACATTAGCTCTAAGATATTTACACTGCACATTCATGCAACAGAAATACTTGTATTTATTGATCTACTTTTATTTTTGAGAGCCCGTTATCTCTCTCCTGTGCCTCCGGCACGCTGACCCGCTGCTCGTTAATATTTCCAGAGCACGTTCATGCTCCCATCGGGAAGTCACCTATTGATTTCTGGCGACCCCGCGTCACGGTTCATGTAATAATCTCGCTCAAGGACTCACTGACGGTACACAGAGGACAGCACTGGTTTCCCCCGTTGGTCCGAAAACAATAACTCTACTGACTGCCCTGTCGAGAAACATACATATGCAATTATTGCTGTCACTGCACTTCTTTTTTCTCCCTTATGCCCTTGATACCGCAGTAAACGGATAAACAACAGAGGAAAATAATACGAAAAGGAAAGAGGGGGCTCTGTATATAAATATCAATTCATTTTCTATTTGTTTGAGCTCTCGTATTGATTCCTGTTTTCTCTTTCCAGTCATTCAGCCAGTAATCAAATCATCCATTCAATGAAGCCCTCCATCATAAAGTCCTCTCCCTCTCTTCCCATCCTTCCTCTCATATCGATCTCACTCTCTCTCCACTCGTCCAAACTGTAACTCATCTCAATAAATATGTTGACAGCATCACGCGGTCTGCATCCTAACGTCCTCTCTCTGGATGAAGTCGTGTTTTCTCCTCTGAGCTGCAGACAAATGAACCCTCTCACATACTGGGCTGCATTATCAGAAACACATTCGTCCATCATCTTCAAACTGTCTCTGTTTCTCTCTTTGAAGTCGGAGTCGTCTCTCCCTGAAGAAGATCTTATACATTTTTAATGACCGGCTGTGTTCGGCTCTGTCTACAGTTCCGTCTCTCAGCAGAAACACAACGTTTCTCTCCCGGTGCTTTAAGGAGCAATGGATCCACTAATACGGACCTGCCGGTGCTCATCTATCGTTAACGATGTCTCACCGTGTTTGCGCTGCACTTCTTCCTATTCGGCATTATCACACATTTGGCTTTGGCTCTCAAATACGCTGATATCTTGAAGTCCCGAGTGAGACGAGACAGGCTGACCTCTCTGTGCTCCTCTCTGTGGGATACTGAGGACATTTAAATATCCATCACAATAAAGAAGATTGTACTGGCCTGATGTTCACTTCTCTTTGCACCAGGTCAGATAACGGAAAATAATCTCCATATACTCACTCTTGTCCCCTCACTGCTCTCGCCACCTCTTCTCTTCCAGGTACTTCCTCCTCTGAACGCCGGCGTCTCGCTTCCCTCGGCAGCCTGTTGGATGATCAGCATTGGCATCATTTAGCAGTGGAGCGGCGCAGCGCTCAGCTCAACCTCACCGTGGACAAACACACGGAGAGGATTCAAATCCCCGCAGAGTTCAGCGGCTGGAACATGGAGCAGGTGGGATAAAAAAAAAACACAGGATATCATTACACACAATGTACGTCTTTTAGACATTATTGTAATCCCAATACACCCGCACTGTGCAACCACTGATTGTTCACAATGACCCCGAGGTCATTGTGAACCAGGGGAAGAGTATGTTGTATTTATGATATTTAACGTGCATGCAACCCTCTGCGTGTGTCTTTTCGTCCCCTCACAGCTGAGTGTAGGGACGGTCCAGAGCCGCCGATCTCAGAAAGCAGTCGTCTCCAAGAGGAACTTTCACGGCTGCCTGGAAAACCTTGAGTACAACGGCCTCAACCTGATAGAATCAGCCAAAAACAAAGACCACCAAGTCACTATAACGGTACGTTTATCAAGCGAAACATAACCACCTGCTATTAGTTCAGTCTGGGACGGTACATGATCACTGGACAACAGCCTCTGGAACAAAAAGAGGAATAAAACAAAAGAAATACAACATTCTACTTGGTCTTCTTTTGTGACTAACTATTCAACACAGTGCATACGTAAGCACGTTCATCTTCAGTGTTGGGGGTCATGTTTTATTTAGTTTGAAGTAAGAGGGTTGTTTGTTTTAGGTGTCTTTTATCGGTCTCTCTTGTGTGAATGCATACCCTCTGTGTTAGATTCCCTTTGTCCCGCCTGGGATTCCATCTTAGTGGTGAAATATGGGCTTTACCACCGGATGCTGCTGCTGAACGAGCTGCTGAACGAGCTGCTGAACTGGTTAATGAAGCCAGGACAAAGGACTGTAGACAGTGGTTAGACTCCCACTAACGCCTCCTCATCTTGGCCATTGGGACCTTCAGATGTCTCTACGTTCTCGATGAGTGGAGCGAGCTCATCAGAGAGAGGCTGTGAAGCGTTTATACAGGAAGTAATACATGTTCCCCCATTACAGTCAAGGCCCCGGCAGCAGAAAAACTAAAACATGAATTCTTGGGAAAGAGGTTCAGAGATTTCCCATGCATGGCGAAAGATCTAATAGAGGCAATTTACTGTTGGCTCGGTGGCTCTTAAGGTACTAGCCAACAAAGTTATGATCCAATTTAAAACAGAGAGTAAATGGTGCTTCATACGGCTCTGCGAGGGGGCATCAACACAAAGAGCATCCGGGTGTTACGGAGGAAGGATTGACGTGTCAGTGCTGAAGTCCTGCTGTCGGCTTTTGGAGATTTTTAAGTTGACTTTATACGCTTGTGTTGTCCACTCCCAACATGAGTTATTGTACGTCACTTTAACTGCACCACAAAGGGCTTTTAGATGTCATCTGTGTTTCCGGAGCATTATAAAGATAGCAGGCTGATATTCCCTGCAGAGGGCCGGGACTGTAATATATAACTGCTGCAATGGACCCGGTGTCATTACCACCACTCAAAACAATGGGCTGTAGCAGAGATGTCAAGATATTGTGGTAGCGGGCTTACTGTATGCTCTCCTTCTTTTATTTGTATTCTTTGTCTCTTTTACCTCCACGCTAGGTGACTTTGGTACGCTCTAGTCTCCTGATCTTATTCTGAGCCTTGCTGTTATCATTATGGTAATACCGGTGTCCTCTAAAGGAGACTTGCTGATGAGATCAAGTGACACGAGGTCACATCGGCACGCCCTCTGCAGCTGATTTAATATTCATGTTTAATGTTGTTTAATCTCTCTTGTAATCACTTTCTCTCTCAGGGCAATGTGACCTTTTCTTGTGCTGAGTCGCTTTCCGTCGCCGTGACGTTCCCGGGCCCCCAGAGCTTCCTCCAGTTGCCGGGGGCGTCTGCGTCCTCGTCGGGGGGCGTGTCCGTTGGGTTCCAGTTCAGGACGTGGAACAAAGCGGGGCTTCTGCTCACCTTTGACCTGCCTCAGGAAGGGGGCGTGGTCTGGCTGTACTTGAGCGAGGCCCGACTCCGGCTGCAGATCCATAAAGCCGGCAGGGCGCTGCTGGAGCTCAGTGCAGGTACACCTACAGCTTCAGATCCAAGTTAGTAGTTCGTCTTACATGGATATCGAGACATTGCTGTGCGAGGGAAACGAGTTGGCCCCGGTACTTCCATGACAGCCAAATCCTACATTTTTTTTAAAGAAACCATAAATCAAGTGAATACAAATTTTGATATGGAGATTTTTCGAAATAGTAACCTGGATGCTACTTGTGAACAAGAAGATTTGAGGATTCACATGCACTGCATGTTGAGAGCCTAAATCGCTTTGTGACTTCTGACTTCATCAAGACACTGATTCAACTTTTCTGATTGTTTTCCCAGGAATAATTTTGCTAAGCTGTCAATGCATCTATCCAATAGTACATGAATCATACCAGGAGTGGGGTTCGAACCCACGAGGACATGAGTCCATTGGATCTTAAGTCCAACGCCTTAACCACTCGGCCATCCTGGTGACAGTAATTCAATTTTCTAACAGGAATCAAAGTTATGAAAGGTCATAATCCGACTCTAACTCAAACCGTATTTCTAATACATAAGGTTTGAACCAACGAGCACATCTCTCTGTAATAAAGTCTCACAATTGTTCAGGAGTAGTTTACTTTATAATCTACTGTATCTTCCTTATTACCAAAGTAAGTGCTGTGAAGCCGAAGCCACTGTAAGATGACTGCGGTGTGCTCTTTAGCAAAGTATTGTCAGTAAGAAAAATAGAGGAGATAATGAGGTATTGATTCATTCCCTTAACTCCTAACAAGATACACATGCACAAGGCAGACACAGCGGTGCTGGTACTTGTTGCAGATCAATCACGAAGAGAACGCGGGAAGCAAGTCGACGCCTGTGTGGTCCGCACTCATCTGCCCCGCATGGGTTTCGCTAATCTATTTGTACCAAGTCCACCACCGATCTTTTCCAAATGATTTTTGGTCTCAACTGATGCTCTTGTTGAAAATACTGTTTCTGGGAGAGAAAGCTGTGGCAGGTGACGGTGTGATAGGAATGTCGAATTTGGTCATTACTACACGAGTGCCCATGATTGGCTTCAGCCTTGAAATTAATTTTTTGGGGTTTCAACATCTGCTGCAGGTCTTAACAGCTTGGTGTGCAGCCATGAACACTTGGGGGGGGGGGGAAACAAAATCTATTTTTCGGCAATGCTTGTGCTTGTTTTGATGGGTATCTGGCTCCCAGGTTCTGCTCTGAATGACGGCCAGTGGCATTCGGTGGGGCTGAACTCCAGACGAGGTCGTCTGAGCATCGGCGTGGATAAAGAGGAAGGAGGCAGCGCTCAAGGCAGTCACTCGTTCCCCGTCACCGTAGAAAGCCACCTCTTTTTCGGTGGTAAGACTGGAGCAGGTCAACCGTGTCTTTCTATGCACTTAAACCCCGTCGAGCACCACATACGTATGTGTAATTTGACTGATGATGAAGATCTAAAAATAGTTCATGTATGATGTAAGTTCATGATCAATTTACATCTATGTATGTCTTTCAGAATTAAGAATGCATTGCTCATGTCAATAACCATGATATTTCTAAGACAAGAGTAATAATATATCTGATGTGGACACTTCTCGTACTGATGTTCTCTCGGTCTTCTTTTCAGGTTGCCCCGCTGAAGACGAGAGGCTGACATGCAGAAACCCCTTTCACGTCTTCCAGGGCTGCATGCGCCTCTTAACTCTGGACAACCAAATCGTGGACCTGATAATAGTGCAGCACAAGCAGCTGGGAATCTTCAGCAACCTGCAGATCGACATGTGTGGAATAATCGACAGGTCAGATCCCCCAAAAAATGTTCTTTGTTGAAGTTTGTTGAAACACAAATTAAATCTGCACAGAGCTTTGGCTCACTTTGACACACAAATTGCGACAAGAACAGGATGTGTCTTATCGCAAAACTTCTGACAGTGCTGACCTTTAAAGGAAGCTTTCATATTAGCAGTGTTTCACCATCCAACTTAACGGAACTCCGCTCTGCCAAAGCACACTAAGACGTTATTCTAACGCCACAAAGCTTCCAGTTTGATGCACTTGGTGAGGAAGCATGAATGAATGTTGCTGAGCCACTTCCTGGAACCAACCATGTGTCTTTCTTTAAGTTGTTGCATTAATCCAACTCCCTGTAATGAAAATCCACTGACCAGGAGCGGGATTTGAACAAAGTGAGACAAGAAGTATATAAAGACCTATTTATGCTTTTCTACTACCTGTAATTCAACGTCTCATCAACAGTCTATAATAAAGTCCATGACTCTATCCTGTAATAATAAATGGATACTAGGAGTGGGGTTCGAACCCACGAGGGCTTCAGCCCATTGGTACTTAAGACCAACGCCTTAACCACTCGG
Organism: Lycodopsis pacificus; assembly: GCA_028022725.1. NCBI lineage: Eukaryota > Metazoa > Chordata > Actinopteri > Perciformes > Zoarcidae > Lycodopsis > Lycodopsis pacificus. The sequence continues at coordinate 23,213,494 of CM051700.1, read as the reverse complement.
CCATCCTGGTGACCACAACCATTGATTTATGGCCCAAAAAGTTGCACAAATCCTGTTCTTCAGCAATAAATAAATATTTCAATATTTCCAGGAGTACGAGGAGTTGTATTCAAAAAGTCAATATATTTTGAGCATACCTTTGAGGATGCATGAATTAATTTAGTCGTGCCACTTCCTGGTCGTTGCATTATATCCCGACCTGTTGTCAAAATTCACCGATCATGTGTGGGATTTGAACCCACAAGGACTTGCATCTTGAGTCCAACGCCTTAAACACTCAGGTAACTTGGTGAGATGAGCACATATAATACGAGGAGTTGAGAAAACAGGTCAATATTTCATTGGATTTTTGGATCCTCTACACACCACTGCGATTGTGTGATCAATTCAATCGTAATTACCAGGAGTGGGGTTTCAATCCATGACAGCTTTTGTCATTAAGATATTTAGCACAACGCCTCAAGCACTCAGTCGGCCTGGTGACTTTAGTTACTCCTGACTGAACGGGAACAAAACAAACAATGTGTGGACAAAAGACCTGCTGTTATCTGCCCAATACATTCACCCAAAGCACTCAAACACATCTGTTATAAGAGAGAGAACTTTTCACAATATATGTAAGAAAGATCTCCAGCTGTTTGCTGAAAATAACAAAATATTGAAATATTTCCAGTAGTAGAAGGATTCATAAAGTCATTATATCCCTTGAATTCAAGTCCAATGACCTCATAGTGAGAACAGCGTTAGGAATGTCGAATTACTGCAGTGCAATGGAAGAGACACATCATGTGCACCACACGTGCTTTTGCTCTTGCTGTCGGCAGAATTTAAATAAAGCCAGTTGGGAATTAGTCATGATTGATGAGGCCTCGTCATCATGAGTGGTGGTTAAACGAAAGAAAGATATCCACTTTGTTTTTGGACAGAATCATACTGTCACATCAGGAATTGTTTTGCAATGTATTATTTAACAAACATGATTTTGTTTTCTGAAGTCAATCATTTTTAAAGCTTGTGTTGTTTACCTATTAGCTGATCTCATTCAGACAGAAAACTAGGGAACAGTTTGTCTCTTGCAGCTTCTAGAATTTGCTTCCCGGGTAAAATTAAACCCGATGTGTGATTTGACGGACAGAAATATCTGCGTCGTTCTGTCAAGCAGTCGTGTGTTTTGTCGGTTCTTCAGCAGAAACGTTTCTTCTCTCCTCCATTCTTTTGTCATCCAACATTTTTTGAGAGGCAACTTTTTCCTCATCTTTCTTTCTGTTCTCTCTGCTGACAGAGTAATGTGTTTGTGAGAGGAAGCGAGGCAGCGTGTTAGAGAGAGACGGCTCTATCCACGACCCACACACATACAAGCATTAGCACACACACACACACAAGCATTAGCACACACACGCACACACACACACAAGCATTAGCACACACACACACACACAAGCATTAGCACACACACACACACACACACACAAGCATTAGCACACACACACACACACAAGCATTAGCACACACACACACACAAGCATTAGCACACACACGCACACACACACACAAGCATTAGCACACACACGCACACACACACACAAGCATTAGCACACACACACACACACAAGCATTAGCACACACACACACACACACACACAAGCATTAGCACACACACACACACAAGCATTATCCCCCCCACACACACACACACACAAGCATTAGCACACACACACACACACAAGCATTATCCCCCCCCACACACACACACACACACACAAGCATTAGCACACACACACACACATGCATTATCCCACACACACACACACACACACACACACACACACAAGCATTAGCACACACACACACACACACACACACAAGCATTAGCACACACACACACACACACACACAAGCATTAGCACACACACACACACACACACACACAAGCATTAGCACACACACACACACGCATTATCCCACACACACACACAAGCATTATCCCCCCCCACACACACACACACACAATTATTAGCACACACACACGCACGCATTATCCCACACACACACGCATTATCCCACACACACAAACATTAGCACACACATGCACACACACAAGCATTAGCCCCCCCGCACACACACACACACCTGACAATTGTATTCCTGCAGATATCTGGCTGTTCTGCTCTCTCTCTCTCTCTCTCTCTCTCTCTCTCTCTCTCTCTCTCTCTCTCTCTCTCTCTCTCTCTCTCTCTCTCTCTCTCTCTCTCTCTCTCTCTCTCTCTCTCTCTCTCTCTCTCTCTCTCTCTCTCTCACACATCTGATTTTTCACTGAAAAATAATCCTGTTTTTTCAGTAAAGAGAGAACAATAAGTCTCCCTCATGCTGTTTCACTGTCATCCTGCTGATTGCATTTTGGGCCGATGGGATATATTGCACTGTAACGTCAGGTGGAAAATAGGCTCACGTGGTGGTCATACTTCAAAACAGGTTATTACATCTGCAGCGCTGTGGATGTGGGTTTCATTATTGTTGCCCAATAGTGGAGCTCAAACCCACAACATCAGCTCAACACCTTTCGACTTCCGTTAA
>CM051700.1:23080920-23205920 GCA_028022725.1 Lycodopsis pacificus | reverse complement strand
GCTTTCTCGCTCTGCCAGACAAACTGTTGTGCAGGAGAGAACTTCCAGTAAAATACATGAAAACAAAGCAACATCAAGGGATTTTATAGATTTTTTTGGAATGAGGAAATGTATGGACCTTCCCTGACCCTGTTCTCATATTAATGATGCTCACAACAGACAACAGGAGGCATTTTTATTTCATGGACAAAAAGTTTTCAGTTTTATTGTAAGAGCCCAGATATGCTCAGGGAAAGTGAGGAGAAAGCAACAATAAAAAAAGTTTTGTTTTTGTGTATCATCATTGAATGCCCACAGCTTGAATGCTGCTTCAGTGTTGGATCATATGATGTCAATATGGTGTTTAAATGAAGGAAGAGTGGAAGAAGTAAATATTCATATCTTTTTGTTTTGATACAGTCAGCACTTAGCTCTTGTCTCCCAGCGCACATTTCTTTGTTTGTTTCCAAAATAAAGGTGCATTTGTGAGTGTAAAAAAAAAAATAAGACTATGATTGAACCAAATGTTTTCTAAGTTATGATGTGTGTATCAGCTGATGGCTGTGTGTGTGTGTGTGTGTGTGTTTCAGAGGGCTCTCCGTTCAGCTGGTGGCTCGGTGGTCCCGGCGCCGGTCGTGTCCAGACTTATTGGGGCGGAGCTCAGCCGGGCAGCCAGCAGTGCGTCTGCGGCCTGCAGGGCGACTGCGTGGACCCACAGCACTACTGCAACTGTGACGCCGACCGCATAGAGTGGTACTGAACACATTTGTGTTTTATTTAGAGGCCTTTTTCAGGGTATCTTGCTTGTGTAAATGTACACATTTCAGTTGAAGCATCTACCATCCAAAGGCAATCAACCAAGAGACTAATTGTTCATATTAATTTCAAACATGGGAGACAATTTAGTCAGTTATCTGTGTGTACAGAAAATGCAGAAATGTGCCATTTCATCTGTGGTGGTGTCATTTATTTGAAGACTTGGTACAATATGATGACAACTGCCTTGAAATGCAACACTTTCCAGGAAGTAATGATCATGGAAACTAAAATAAGTTAATAGTAAATAGTATATAGCAGTTTATTCGTTAATACACAAGTAAAGTGTTACCGTAAGTTTTAAGGGAGAGCGCTAAACTTCCTAAATAAATAAATAAAAATAGAATTGCATTTTTAACATAAGAGATTCATTATTTCATTTGTTATGTCGTTCATATAACACCTGAGGTGTAGAACATTTGGCAATGAGACCTCATTTTGAATGTATTTCTTTCATTCGGTGGCAACCCCATGACGCCAGAATACGATTTTTCCTTGACGGTAAACAGACATCTTCTTTTACTGATTATAAGGAAATAATCATATGAATTTGATGATCAGAGATCATCTCCCTAAATGAACTTGTGCTCTGAACTGCTTTTTCGAGAAGCTTTTGTCTTCAAACTGACTTTTAACTTTGGCAGCGAAGTAAACAACAAATCAACTGGGATAATTTGTTCAGAGATAAAAACAAACAGTTTTCAGCTTTCCTCGTGTTGTAAGCAATCCCACCTTTGCCTCACTTCCTGCCTCATTTCATTTCCCAGTACAAGCTGTTTGTGCAAGCCAACTCTATTTTTACAGACCGGAGCTGCTGCTCTTCAATATTTCATCACACTCACAAAGTGCTATATACTCTCCTCGCTTCCAGTCCTGGATGTATTTTTAGGCACAACTTTCCTCTGCAACGGAGCTAAGAGGAGGATTATCTTAAGTGCCTGAAGCTGCGTGTGGGCGTGAATGGACAGTAGGTGTCTTGTTTTGGGAGCAGCTGTTCCAGAAGCTGCCGGGGATGGATGTTGACAGCCAAGATTCAGGAATAAATAGGTCCCTGAAAAATTGCACCTACTCACTGCAATGTTTACATCAGTTACAACATGTAATATTGTCCCAAGAGCGACATTCAAAACAAACACCAATTAAATTTGCATAGTTTATAGTTTATTTACTCTCCACATCCACTCTCTTTTTCTTCTTCCACATATTAATATTGTCCCGATCCTCCTCCTCTCCTCCTCATCTCATTTTTTCCAATCGCTCTTCTCCTCCAGCTTCTTTTCGTTGAGCTTCCCCATCCTCTTCTGCACAATCGACGAGTTTTGCTCCATCTTTTCTTTTCCTGCAGGGCTGAAGACTCGGGCCTGCTCACCCACACGGAGAGCCTCCCGGTCAGGTCTCTGGTGCTGGGTGACATCCAGAGGGCGGAGTCAGAGGCCGCCTACAGGGTGGGACCGCTCCGATGTCATGGAGACAGTGAGTCCAGCTCAGTTCTCCTGCTGCCTAACGTCACAACATGATGACAGAAACCGTCCTATTGTGACAATAACTGTTTATTCTGACAAACTGTTTCAAAAAGTGTCATAATACATCTTTATACAACACACCAATTTCAGTTTTCATCACATGGTAACCCTCCAATTCAGTTATTTCAGTTTCTGATTTGATTCAGAGACATTTTTTCATCGTGTTTCTCAGAGAACTTGTGGAACGTTGCGTTTTTCGACAAGGAGACGTCGTACCTCCACTTCCCCACCTTCCACGGGGAGCTGAGCGCAGACGTCTCCTTCCTGTTTAAAACCACGGCCTCCTCCGGTGTCTTCCTGGAAAACCTGGGCATCAAAGACTTCATCCGGATCGAACTGCGCTGTGAGTAGGAGCTGGAGGGTGAAGATGTAATCCAAATCATACACTGTGTGTGTGTAGGTGTGTGTGTGTGTGTTTTCAGGCCTTTATGGTTCATTTATAGTATGGCAGCCAAATAAAATATCTATTTTTTTACATCTATGTATGAGTGTGATGCTGTTAGAATATGCAGTAGAAGGAAACATTTGGGGTTTTCTCTCCACTCGTAATCAGATTTTTAGATATTTTTTTGTTTAATTGAACAATTGCACTTTACAAAAACGCTTGTGTATATATACTTACAATGTGTTTCCTAGTGCTGGGATTTAAGTGTTTTATAACAGAGGATGGTAACATTTTCCCTAATTTATCCCTTCACTTTGTATGTTGGATGAAACGTGCTGGTTTGCATGTAGTTTGTGTTTTCTGCTGGTGCCGCTTGTGTGCTTCTAATGTTTTGTTCTGGCTGAATTCTTTGTCGATGTCCGATCAATTTCCTTCCCGCACAGAACACGTACGCAGCCGTAGATGACGTGTGCTGGCCCACATGGGAGCACAATGCATTCACAACAAATGAAATGTATCCAAGGTGAAATCCATGAAAAGGGAACTCAGATCTGTCGGAGCGCTGGTTTTTTAAGCACCCCAGTTTTTAATTTCACAGTTGCTTTATGAACTCTTTGGGGCTTTTCAGCCGTGACCCTACATTAATTCCTGTCGATTGATTCTTGTGTAATGCACACATTTATGGGCTCCATAGTGTGTTGTTTAGATTATTGTAGTAATAACCAACAGGGTGTTATTTAGTTTGTGTGGTGCCACGGATATGTGGCAGGCTGTGAGTCGTGTGTTTACAGCCTGCCATATATTGTGTCATTTAAAATATAGCTGTATTACCCAACAAGGTGTCCTTGTATTTATATGGTTATGACAGTGTTGCGGATGGCATGAGGTACACATTTATGGGCAGCAGTGGTGTGTGTCATTCATAACGGTTTGTATAGATGCCTTGAATCAGTTGTTAGACTCATCGTTGCCTTTTAAAGCTCTTTCACCTCACTTTACCCTCCTAGTTTGGTTCAGTTTGCGGTTCTTTTTGTGTTGTATTTGGGAGGAAGTTGTTTTAGAAATGCGACTTAAAGGGACACACACACACAGAATCTAATAATACAAGGACACTGCTGCACCAGCAGTCTCTCTCCTCGGGGAAATCATTGTCAGTGTGGTTGTTCCAGCTCTGAATACTGCTGCTCTGTTGCCGGCTGCCTCAGATCTCTTTGTAACACTGAGGCTGAAAACTATTTCTATATGAAGTTACTGCAGGGTGCTGGGATAGTATTTCATCTTGCTCTGTACTCCCATAGCAATACATCCTCACCTTCCACCAGCGCAACATGAAAGACGATGGTTTGCTTTGCCTCTCTCTTAAATCATTTGCGGTTGGTGGAGAGAACAAAGTTGAGCAGAAAGAAAGACTAGACGTTCAGCACTGAGGAGCTGTCCGTGGTGCTGGAACTGGGCTGCACCAACGGGGCCAAGGCGCTGGCCGTGGTCCTGACTCATGATTCTGTGGCTGAGAGGGAAACTTGCTTATGTGGTGTGGAATTATTCAGATCCTTTCACGAGCAGCAATACCACAAAATAAAGTACAAATAAAAGTCAAAGAAGTCCATTATAAGTGACAGTTTCCCTAAATTAAAGTTTGAACTAGTCAATAAAAGCTAAATAAGGTATTTTATTGTGCACAATGTTTCAAGCTTTCAGAGTATAAGTTAATTCGAATATCGTTTCAATTATGTAGTATAAAGAACAGTGTGTTGCATTTAGGGGGCTCTATTTGCAGAAATGCAATATAATATCGTTAAGTAGGTTTTCTTTCGTGAAAGAATTATTGTGTTTTCGTCACCGTAGAATGATCCAAGGTTATCTACACGGAGCAGGTCCTCTACGGCAATTTGTCACAATAAATTAGCATATTACATGTTTGGTATGTATTGTGTTTTGAGTAAAAGTCAAATCTAATCACTGTGTCAGTTTCGATTCCAGGGTTCCTTATCAATACAACGTGAGCAGTAATACACACAGACGTGGTCTGATGAAAAATAATGAACCCACAATGGAGACATTTATTTTGGTACATCAGGACATCAGAGGGCTTTATTACATATATCAACATGGATGATTGCCACTGAGAAGCTGCGTCCAAATCGTCATCCACTTTTTACAATATTACCAGTAAAATTATCTTCAAAATGTACGGTCAATTATTTACCCTTTCACAGTGTTATTACCATCATGATCATGATGATTATGTAATACCTGTTAGCAGCATTTACTGGTGCATCAGTGAAGCTAATTTCAAGCACTTCGTTAAATATAATCATAATATAATAACCAATACATTATATACTCTATCGCTTGTCTTAAGTTGTACAAGTGCAGTATTGTAAGCTACTTGCTGAGGGCAAGAGGCCCAGAAGAGAACCTGCACCTGCCTCTACCAGGTTCCTTTCACACTGCAGTGTGAAATAAACACGGCACAGTCTGGTTCTTCCACCTAATCAGTGCATAGCTTCTTACCAGGCTCTTGAGTCTTTTGTTTGTTGTTATCCTGTGAGAGCTGGCGGTAGAAGCTCTGTTGGCCTTTGTGTTTGTTGTTCTGTTGTGAAAGAGTAATTAAATTGAATTCCTGGGAGCTCTAAGTTTCCCTCGTCTGCTTGTTTGGTCTTCCTTCACTTGAGTCCAACCTACCTGCTTGTTAAAACTCCTGCTTATATTCCCAATTGTGGCATTGGCAGGTTTTAGACCGACTTTAAGAGCTGTGTGAAAATATGCAACTATAAAGTGAAGATTCATGTCGGCTTTTTTATGTAAGAAAAAAAGCCGACATGCATACTGTTTTAGCCTTAACCACAAAGTAAGGTTTTATCAGTCTCGTTCTCATTAATTCAGAGGCTGCAGACGCATCCTGTTTGCACAAATGAAAGGCTGGTTTGAGGTCTGTGGTCTTCTTTGTTCAGAGGAAGAGTCTGGTGAAAGCTAAATCTGAATATAAAGTAGGACAATATCACATCTCCACAAATATACAACTGATACTTTTTTAGATTTTGCGTCGCTTCAATCCTAGAAAAACGGCGAATAAAAACCTTTTATAGAAATTGTATTTAGTTGATTGACAGACCTGAATGTATCTCCTTGATTCAATTTGGTTCTGTGGGGAAAAAAAGTATTTTTTGTGACAGTTTAATTAAAGCATTGTATTTTCTGAATCTATAGCTTGATTTGTAAAATATCTTGACACAATAGAACACCGAGTAACATTTGTCAAACAAGTTGTGAGATGTGCTGTGAAATTGGTTGAATACTCGTCCAATTCTGACTCACACATAGCATTGATTACGTTTTTCCTGCTTTGATACTTCCCCATATCCCCTCTATGATCTCCATCAATCACCTTCCTTCTTTATCTTCCTTTCTTCCCCATCTCTTCCCGTCCATCAGCCTCCACTCAGGTGGTTTTCTCCTTCGATGTTGGCAACGGGCCGCTGGAGGTTCGCGTGGAGTCGAGCGTCCCCCTGAACGACACCCGGTGGCATCGAGTCCGAGCCGAGCGGAACGTCAAGGAGGCGTCGCTCCGTTTGGACGGACTTCCTGTCGCCACACAGGAGGCTCCTGCTGACGGACACCTGCACCTGCAGCTCAACAGCCAGCTGTTCATAGGTGAGGAGTGTGACTCCCCCATTAGTCTGTTGTCTGATTATCTTGTTGCTTCACGCTTCTTTAACGGGCTGTTTAGGAATGTAAAATAGTTATATAATAGTACAAGTGTGTGAGTTTCTGTGTGAGTTGTGGCCTCATTAGTCTCAGTGCTGGTGGGTTCAAGGCCCTTTCTCAAGTCTTCTGGAGTGACAGTTTCTTACCGTGTCTCCATATTTCTCAGGCACTAACTTCCACACATACTTGCCTTGTTTCTCTCATCCCGTTTCTCAGAGTTTCTCGCTCTCTGGAGAACTGGTAGTTCAGCGCTTTCTGTCTCAGCAGCTGGATCACAGGACTTTTAGTCAAACATCTTTTGAGACTCTCCCGGCAGAAAAAAAAACCTCTGTTTCTTTCCCAAGTTCACAGCAGTACTCCATGAAACAGACAAGAATAGTGCTTTGTCTCGTTACTCGGGGCTTTTGTAGAGAACAAGTCATTTAAGGCCATTGCATTCAGCCATCTTTACCAGGGAGTATGTTCCCAGTCAAGTTTATTTACATCACAGTGAGTCAAAAGACAATATAAAGACATACAACAATTAAATGGTATAAAACAAACCACTGTTGATTCCAACGCACCCTAAGGCCACATGTGGTTGTTCATTTCCTTCTTCCTACAACATTTCTGAGACAATTTTTGTAGCACTTTATGGGGACTCTTAAAAACATTGCTCGATAGAGTTACTAGTGGACAAAAACGTCACTGGTTCCTTTAACAAACAAACATACATAAAAAAGACCATAGAAAAACCTAAATCATGTGTGTGTGTTTTTAAGTTAGAGGACATGAGTTGGGTTTAGCTGGAGCACTGATTTCTAGTCATATTAGGATCCAGTGCTGTAGCAGGTAATACACGATGCGATATATACAGAGTGCTTTGTATCCACGTCAGACTGGGATTAAATCCTCAGGAAAGAGCTAAAACATTCTCTCTTTCCACACATGTTAATCTGCTGGCTGACTCTTGTCTGCTCAGCAGTATTGGACGTGAAGGTGCTGAGTCTGCAAGTCTATTCTATAGGGTTTCTTTATGCACAGCCCTATGCACTCTGGGTAGACTGGGAATCAAGCCCCAAGACAGCAGCAGGTCTGACCTCTTCCTATAGTATGGAGTCCTACTTACTCGTTCAAAGGAAAAGAAATATTCCGTTTCAAAGTGCTTAACTGCTATCGGCTACATGCTCAGCACTATCGGATAGGAAAGTGCTGAGTCGATGGTTTCTGACCACGAATAATAATCTTGTCTGATAAACAAAGCATGCATCAGGGAGCAGTAACATATAGAGCTGTGGGTCTTTAAATTATCTGTAAATGAAGCTGAACCTGTGAATGATTCTTCAGGCCGTCATGTAATTAACCAGCGAGCTGAGAATCTCCAACACAAACTCCATCAATCCTGCAGCCCGGTTCATCGCAACTCCATCAGTTATTCCCCATGTGACCTCTCACCAGAGCTACAGGGGGGAACTATGAAAATACATTTATTGTCAGGTCTTTTCATTCTGCAAATATTATGTACGGCAGTTCATATCAGTAAACACGCACTGTGTGGGGAAAAGAAAGCAACAAGCAGTGGTGAGATTGGATGAAGGCAGCGGGGAAATCTAGGTGAATATCAGCCTGAACCCCAATATGTTTACCTCTGAATCATCGATGCAGTACTCATGTTTGTGTGTTTGAATTAAGATTTGATGGCCTTATTTTCCAGAATGGTTTGGTAATGGATGTTTGTATTATTTGACTTGATGGTCTTGATTTGATGTGCAGGAATGAAGAATTCTCACCTCTCCTAATTTAGTGTAACAATAGTAACAAGTACAAAGTTAGTGTTAAAGTGTCCTCGAGAAAGCCATCATTGAAAAGTACATAATATATGTATGTAAATAAATATGAGTATTCATATCTGCTCAGGTGCATGCAATCATAAACCATAACACTGCTGTAGAGATTATGCCCATTTTATTCATGAAAATATTCATGAGGAAAAATGTATATCTAATCCTTTTGTGCATTTCAGATAAACTATGATATCACATGAGACCTCCACAGATTTATAAGTCGGCCTACTTAGTGTTGTCTTCCATGAATTCATTAAACAGTGTATTTATGAGCTTTAATTATCCTTTGTGCAGATTTATAAGGCAGTGGATGACATTGTTTCGATTAATAACCCGTGTTATTGCCTTGCATGGATTTACACGCCATGAGATTGGCTTTACGCTTTCTTTATTGCCTGCTATTTGTAGGTGTAAAATATTCACACGCAGCAGTTTCAAGTGAAATATGTCTGCGTTCTTTGCAAGCAGCATTCCACATTACTTGTAGTATTGCCTGGTTTGGATGGATAACCAGCAGCTTAGTGGTGCTGCGTTTGCATCCATGGTGGCTGGCGCGCTGGTATATTTCTTCTCTGCCTGCTGTGAGTGGTGCATAAGGGACAGCTTTTACATTTTGTTTAAAAAGAGGACCTGCAATCCCCTCCAATGACAGTTTGGCGTTTGTCTGAAGTTGAAATGCACTTTGCCCGTCTGTTGTTGGTTTGTGTTGCCCAGTGCAGCGGTGCAGAGAGCCACAAAGAGAGGGCAAGTTCATTCAAATAAGGCAGCACAACGATAGTTGTTGGTATGTGAGTGGAAGGTGGGTTTTGGACTTTATGCTGAGAATCGACGTCTGAGCACCACGTCTGTTTCTGTTCCGTCACTCAGCTGCCAGTCTGGCGATTTTATCAACAAGAGCAAACTAAAAAATCAGAGTCCCCTCCATTCATTACGATATCCTGCTTTGAGAGGCTGCACTGTTGGATATGTGATCAAAACATCCCTCTGCTCCAGAGCTCTCTTCTTAAAAACAGTTTTGAGTTCATTCTCTCTTTTCACACTTTGCTTCGTAATTCTTTGTATTGTGAGCCGCACGCACTTTAGCCTCGATGCTTGCTTTGATCTGCATTCCACTAATTGTTTTTGCATTCACTCTCATGTGGTCTCATACTTTATGCACAGCGTTTGCTCTCACAGCATGATCTCGTGTAGAGAGGCTGCAATCGTCTCGTTAGAGCCGAGGTTCTACGCCAGGTTGAAATTCTCACTGATGTTGAAGGTCTCATTATCTGCATTTGGACTTTTTGATCTTTGCTTTAATCTTTAATCTTGCTTTAATCTTTACCCCACAAATCCCTCCTTTTCTAGAAATGATCTTACCTTCCCAGAAGTTATTCCTCTAATCACCATCTTCACGTGATGCTTCATGATCAATGTTACTGGATTAGTGGTTGAAACCTTCTCTAGGCAGGCTTAGCTGTACAGTTTATAACGCTTTTCAAAGTTTCCAGATGCTGCAGGTTTGCTCTCCATGGTTGTTCACAGATGCAGTGTATATAACTGTCGATATAACTGTCCTCTCGTTCCTCAAAACAACCATTTCATCTGGAATCAACCAAACCTGTGTGAACATACTGTATCCCAACGTGTCCAACCATCCACCAAACAAATGTTTACAACATATTTAAGTTTCATATAGGTGTTTTTTCCAAGTGGAGACATTTCAACACCACACAGCTTCATCCAAAGCACCGTGTCGTTGGTTGTTTTGACTTCCAGCCAACGTGGGACACTTTAACAGATTAAATGACCCTGTGTGTCACACACACACACACACACACACACACACACACACACACACACACACACACACACACACACACACACACACACACACACACACACACACACACACACACACACACACACACACGTTACTCCCCTTTAATTTCACAATATACTCCTATTTGATGATACCTGTCCAAATATTGTCCACATTTTATATTATTCTATTCATATCAAAACCCCATCAATTATACTTCATATCTTAATATTGCTTTTTAATTCTCCACAAAAAAAAAAAACCTATAAAACTTTTTTTTACTGCCATAGATTCATGTTGTGTATCAACACACAGCTTCTGAAATGACTTTTGAGCCCACGTTTGTGTCTGTGTGCAGCCTCTACCTGCTTCAATGACTTACCGTTTACCGGCTTGTGTCAGAGCAGAAAGAAGGGCCGACCGGAGCTCAATGATTTGTTGGTGTAAAAAGCTGCTGCTTTCAGTTTTCAAAGTTGTCCGCTTTGAAAACAGAGCAAAGTGGTGGCATGTCTGAATTCTGAGAAAAATAATTTCAATCCGTGTTCTTTGCAGAAATGACAGGCTGTCACGTTTGAATTCTGATTGCTGCCTTCACATACGAGGAGTGTGTGTGTAGGTGTGTGTGTGTGTACAAAGGTGGACATGTATTTTTGATATATTTTCGTGTGCTCAGGTTTGCAGCTATTATGAATAGAATCTGACAGATTGCAAGTTAGGTGCTGGAGATGGTGAAAGGGTGCAGGTGATTGAAAGGGAAGGAAATTGACCATTCTTCTCCACACAGACGGACAAAAATACAGCTGTTGAAACTTACCTCTCCGATTCAGTTTTTCCACCGAGAGTGCTTGTTGCCTCGTTGCCGTTTCAACATTGTGTCATTTTATGAGAAGACTCACGACAGCCTAGAGCTTCTGGGGGATCCGCTGTCGATGATAGGAGGGGGGAGTTGGAAAACAAACTAGAGAGAGAAAATGTATACACTTGTCAACACAAGGACATAAAAGAAAGGCAGAGACAAAGAGGACAGACACTAGAATCTAAAATGAAGCATTTAAAAATGTTTTCAGGAGGCACAGCGTCCAGGCAGAAGGGCTTTCGGGGTTGTATTCGCTCCCTGCAGCTGAACGGCGTCACCCTGGACCTGGAGGAGAGGGCGGAGATCACCCCGGGGGTTCGAGCCGGCTGCCCGGGTCACTGCAGCAGCTACGGCTCGCTCTGCCAGAACCAGGGCCGCTGTGTGGAGGGAGCCAACGGCTTCCACTGTGACTGCAGCCTGTCAGCATACACTGGAGCCTTCTGCCATACAGGTACACACACACACACACACACACACACACACACACACGAGGTGTTTAGGCAAGTCACACCATTAAAAACAACATTATTATTATTACACTGTTGGGCTTTTGTCACAGAGATCATGTCACACCCACTTTTTTGAAGGTCTTGATCTCGATTCCCACACGTAAAATTCCCCTCTGCAATGCCTGTTGATTACCTCATCAGATACACTTATACAGTAATAAAAGAAGTGAATGGAGAGGACTTTCATTCGTTTTTTGTGGGTGTTTTTATGGGACTGTGGATCTTTCAGATGACTTTGAGGGAGTGCCAATAGTTTGCATGTTCCGCAGTGTGTGCGTCATGCAGTGTGGGACTGTCACTGGTATGGTTCTGGTCTTTACTTGGTTTCAACCCTCTCAAGGTCTTGATTCACTCTGGTCTTCATCATGAACTGCTCACAGTTTAGGTGGTCTTGACCACAGCACTGCATTGAGGTCTAACAAATGTTTCCTGCTCAGCGTCCTGCTTATCTCAGTATTCCCAAAGGGCCTGTACCTGACCTTTTAGATATGGGTCAAATGAAATCCAACAGTCCAGCTGAAGGTCTTGGTCCAGTTGGACTCTGGGGGTGTATTTGCGGTATGAAAACATTGAGAATAAAAGGGAGTGAATATAAGAAGGTATTGTAGAAACAACAAAAGAAAAGTACTCAAGACTACCGCCTTAATGATGAAAATATCAAAAAGCCTCCATTTAGATTAAAGAGTTTTAAATATGTCTGTTGTATGAGACAGTGGCCAAAAATAAAAAGCTTCATAATGCAGTAGTTGTGGTCACAAAGAGATCTCTGGTATTAGTTTTGCCAGTGTGGCAACACTGTTTTCAAAGGAACTCGCTAAATCAGCTCTTATCTCTCTTTTCCATTTCGGATATTGCCAAATAAGAGCTTGCCGCTGTAACCTGCGTCTCTTCCTTTAGAGGTGTCGGCCAGCTTCAAATCGGGGACGACCGTCAGCTACACCTTCAAGGAGCCGTACGAGTCGAGCCGGAACAGCAGCGCCCTGCCGTCCTCCATCTACTCCGACATGACGCTGAGAGGAGAGAACGTCTCCCTGAGCTTCAGGACCAACCAGAGTCCGGCTCTGCTGCTCTACGTCAGCTCGTACTACAGAGAGGCCCTGGCCCTGCTCGTCAACAAGCACGGTGACGAGGCTTTTATTTTGAAGGAGCTTGGCTGATGCACAAGATTCAAGTAGAGCGTCTCGTTTTCTTTTTACCTCGACTTCTCTTTCCTGCAGCTTTCATTTATTTCGATTCTTTTTTTTTTTTTAAACAAGATTGCACACAAGATTCGGTGTTTCACTTTTAACAAGCCTCTTAATTAAACACCTCTCCTCTACGCTTCGCTCTCTCAGGCCTTTTTCACATCCCTTTTTAGTCTCCTCTCCCTCCATATCATTCAGACTTGATGTTGAGCGTCCTCTATTATTTATGAAAATCTTCTCAGAAGCTTCTTTCCCCGTTTGCCTCCTTCTCCCTCGCAGTCTTTACACCTTTTTCAATTACTTTCCTATGTTCGCATCTCCTCCCAGCCTCTCATCTTACCTTTCCTCCCCCTCTTCCTCTCACTCATGTCATCCTCTCCCGATAGACCTTGCTCCAATCCTTCTTCCTCCTCCTCCTCTGCAGCTTTACCAGATCAGAATCCGTCAGATCTTTCTTCTCCCTGGATTCACCAGTCAGCCTCTACTGCCTTTTAATCTGGCCCGCCTGGCCGGCTATTATATTTTGTCTCAGGCTGACAAAAAAGTGTTGACTGGTCTCATCACTGAGTCCTGATGAGTGATGCTGAGAGAACAATAGTTTGGTGGGCTGGTAATGGGTGTGCTGCTGAATAAAAAAGGCAGAGAACTTCCTGATGTGTTTTATAAACTTTGGTGCGACATAATTATGTTGTAGCTTTTAAGTGCATTTACCCGACGTCTCCGCGGTCAGCATGAAACCTTTAATGCCCTGCTGTCCATCAGCTGTCTCTGAGTCATTAACACCAGCAAATAAAATCCATTTGCAGCTAATCTGCCAGCAAAGTGCCAATTTGATTGGACGACTGAAATGCTGAAAATGTAATTTTAATTTCAAAGTGCCTCCTACTTCTCTTAAACTGAAGTGTCCAATTAAATCCCTGAGAGCTTTCTTTTGTTCAGCTCATTTCTTATATATTTTCCTCCTCTGCTGCATTTAAACCTCCTCCAGCACAAACCCTCGTCAATCCCTTAAGGCCTGTTTTCAAAAACACATTTATTATCAGAAACAGCTAAATGGATGAGTGCGTACTCCAAACCAGTATTCCTTCTTGGTAAATACACCTTTTTATTTAAAAGAACAGTGAGTCTTTATGGGATTAAGTACTATACTTGAAGTATTAAAAAGTGTAATTATTAAGGACAATGTGTTATTTCTTATCCTTCTTATTAATCTCAAAAGCACAAAGACATCACACGGCGTTCATTAAATCTGCATTTAATCCCCAGAATGTTATGAAAATTTATTTGGAGTTGTATTATTGATAGGGAATTAACTTCTAATCCTCTTAATATCGAAAGCTTTATTGACTCAGATACTCATCATTCAGATTCATCAGCGGAAGTAAAAAACAAAATACATCCTTAAAATGAGATTTGTAAATTATTACTTTGTGTGTTTGTGGGTGAAGATAAGCTGGAGGTGAGATACAAGCTGGACAGCGGCCGAGATGCTGAAGTGTTGAGGAGCAGAGTGAAGAGCCTGGCCGACGGACAACTACACACCGTCACCATCAGCAGACTGACGGACTCCGTGTCCGTGCAGGTAACAACACGCACACAACCATCAATCACCACCATGTATGAACAAACACACCATACTATACTTTGGCCTGAAATGTATAAAAGCATATCGTTGATTTGGTCTTAAGGTTCTTCCTGTTAAACTCTTTCGTCTAATTTCAAAGTAAAAGCTGTGACATTTACAGCCACCTGGAGACAATGAGCGATGTGGTCAGTGTTGTTTTAAAAATGAAATATATGTTCAGCTTCAAACACAGGACTTTAAACCAGGAGACTAGTTTCTGTGTCCCAAGGTGTTCATAGCTTATTTTGACGCGTTTTCCGTACTTATATGTATTTATTTGTTGCAAGTGTGTTTGTTTGAATTCACAACGTTAATCACGCGTTTACCACGACTGTAGTGGAGCGTCAAAGTTTAACACGCTGGGCTACCCACTGTGTTTTGTAATCCAATCTTTTGTAACATTTTCAGGTTGCTACTTGTATTAAGATTTTTCTACCAGAACATATTTACATGCTTTAATGTTTAAAATCACATCTACTCATACCGTCGGTCTGAATATGCCTGTATTCACCCTCTGCCTGAAACGCTCAGTTTTAAAGCCCGTTTCTTTAATCCCCCATCCCCAAAGAGCCCAAGATACGATTGACTATAAACAAATCTATCTATCGCACACCTTTGCAAAGGCCTTTCTCAAGCTGTGCGTTCGAGTCGTATCTGGATCTACTAAACGTCTTATCTTGTGAACAACAGGCTCAGATGATAAATGAGGTCAACTTCATCTGTCCAGCAGCCTGAATGTCTTTGTAATTATCAACCCCCTGAGATGAAAAACAAGGTGACCTGGCCTTGCATGGGTGCAGCGGCCTCCAGTGAAAAATGAAGTGCATCTCATTTTTGCCACTTTCCTTCACCTTGAATCATTACATCGTCAGCAACATTCTCCGGGAACATCAGGTCAACCTCAACAAGAGTTCCAGCGTGGTTTGTCCTGATGGCCAGCAGCCTGAAATATCCACACTGGTCTCGAAAGTGGACCGTATTACATCCTCTCCCCTGAGCAGATGTCCCGTTGAAAGATGACTCCCCGAAGCCCAAATCACTTCATATACACGGTGTCCTCTGCTTCTGTAAATGGTCATCAGAGAGGCCAGTGTCCATGGTTTTCCTTCAAGGGTTTCCTGTTGATTTCACATCATGCTCCAGTTAGTCGCGCTCTGTTCTCCAGAAGAGAAACGCTCCAGCTGATATATGTGGAAACTGAAATAAATCATATCAATTTAAAGCAAATTAAACTTTTCCTTGAGCTTATCTAGATAAATATCAGCAGAACACAGTAACCACTAACCAGTATTGACTTTTCTTTTACGTAGCACAGTACTATATTATCCATCAGCAACATGTACATCTACCAGAACAGTTACACTCGTGTAGTATATATCTATTTTTTGACAGAGACCGGTTTGTAAAAAATACTTATTAAAAGTAAAATATTAATATCTCTTCAAGCATTGCTGTCAAATTGATGAAGCTTATCTGAAACTTGAGTTTGGTTTCTTCTCCACTGCCACATGACCAGACTCTGTGGAGCAGCCCTCATCAAAGAATTCATTTCCAAATTCAGATTATTCTTTCACACGAAGTAATGGGTCAAAAAGTTACTCTTTTTATTTAATTAGTCCTCAGAGGCAACACCATTTTTAACAGCAGTGAATAAGAAAAAATGTGTTGGTTATTTCAGGTTGACCAAAATCCCAGAGAAGACTTCAACCTGACATCCGACGGAGAATTCAACGCCATCAAGTCGCTGGTGTTGGGCAGAGTGCACGGTGAGTGAGCAGGCAGTCGAGACAGTCGAGGCTTTTACGTTAGAAAACACTCCTTTGAATAACAGCGCAGAGATATCTGGCGTTATCTGACATCATGTGCTCTTTTATGAAAATGTGCAGGCATGAATGTAGCCAAACGTGTTTGTACCAAAGATAACCTGCAGTGAAATGATTTTGTAACTATGCACCATTTCCTCTAAAATCTAATCAAAAAAATAGACAAAGTGTCTCATGAATGGTCGCTACCAGAGACGTATCATGCGTCTCTACGTTACTCCTCCGCATTCCAAATATGGTAACTTCCGTTCATCGGTTGCCAAAAAGCCAAGATGGCGACGGCTGTATTCCAAGATGGCGACGGCGAAATCGCTGAACTCGAGGATACACTTTAAACTGAGACTTACAAGTTGAACATGTGAGCAGGAGTAGGTCACGTTTTTAAGTTAAGGAAGTAAAGGTTGCAGAGAACTTGCAAATCGAACTGAAAATAGAGTAAAACAAGTGAAACAAGGAGTTCAGGGCTGAAATATGTATTAAAACTAAAATTGTCACTAGTTTACTCAGATAACCATGAATCCAAAGACCATTTTCATTCCTTACTTGTATGACTAATTGTTCTGGACTGAAAAAAGTTTAAAAAAAACTGTTTAGTCAAAGCTCGGTTTGCCGTCACATCCGGCTGCCTCCACCTCAGTCCAGTCACAGATGTCAACAGGAGTCCATGTAATGGATGCTTTACTGTCTCCAACCCGGGCTTTTTTAATGCCCTGCTTTATCCATTTAGCGGTGTAGTGCTGGACGGGGACCTGTAGCAGAGTCGGGGTGAGACAGTAATTGGCGCCATCAGAGACGGACTGAGATATAAGTGAACATGAGGGACCGGAGAGGCCGCAGTCACAGCTCTCTGAAGACACACAACAGCCGCACTGTCAATTTAAAAGCAAACAGATTATTTAGTTCAGTAAAACGTGTCAGATTCTTCAAATGGCTTTCATCAGCACTATAAACCAATAGAGTGAGAAAATGTCTCTGGAAAGTATCTTTTTTTTGTTTCTTATTCAAGTAGCTCCTTACTAGATTATTGTAACTGCGGTTAGGAAAGCATGCAGAAGGTTGTTAATGCTGTTATGTGGTCAGAACATCGTTCTGAGGTTGAACCTTGTTTTAACCCCGTCATGTCAGCACGTGACCGGTCCTCCCCTCTGACAGATCAGGATCAGAAAAGCAGCAGTTTCCTGCCAACCCCGTCATCCATCAGCCTAACTAATGGACCCGGAAGGAATACAGAGAGACAGAGGGGGGGGGGGGGGTGGGGGGGGGGTGATGGAGTGAAGAGTGTCGCTGCTGAGGGGAGCTTACAGGCGGCAGTAATGTTTCCTGCTGCTCTCATCAACATACAGACGTGTCACCTCTCAGTCGTCTGAACAGACACTGATGCAGATGGTTACTGCGGTAACGTCGGTAACGTCGGCTCTCACAGCTGCTGTGGAGGAGCGGAGGTGAATGATGAAGGGATTTAAGTCCATAAAGTCGACAGATTGGAGGTGAAAGTGCACATCTGTCCCGAGGAGCGATAGATGCAGACTGGTGTAATGGCAATGGTAACCGTCGGTACATTTTACATTCTCCCTGATTGGATGGTGATGCGCATTATGGATCCGGACTTGATCAGTTTGTGTCCTGCTGCTGCACTCAGAGTAAATAAACAAAAGCATTGTACTCAACGAATGAATGATGTTTACAGGTGCTTAATCAGTTCACGTTAATGTACTGCCCACAATGAGGGCCAACAGGACGATCTGCAGCAGAGTCAGTGAACCCGTTAGCATGGCCATAAGTATTGAGTTGAGATAAAGCCCATGAGCATTAAACATACAGCTGACAAAATCTATGTGAAACAGGACGATCTGTGCCTCTCTCATCTCAGTATAGGTCCGTTTTATTTACTCAGTGTTAAGGGATATATTTCAAAAGCATGCCAGGACTGTACAGCAGCAGCGTTATTCATCACCGACTTGATTAATGTCCGATGTCAACATAAGCTTTATGAAATATGTACAGCACGTGTATTCTGTAATTTGTATCTCTTTTCTCGAGTTTAAAACAAACGCATCTAACCCTCTCTTCTTCCATTCCTTTCGACAGGGTCCGATGAGATGGATCCAGACCTGTCCCGGTTGGCGTCTCTCGGTTTTACCGGCTGTCTCTCGGTGGTCCACTTTAACTCCATCAGCCCTCTGAAAGCTGCTCTGCTCCACCCGCACACCAGCCCCGTCGTCATCACTGGACCTCTAGTCCAGTCCAACTGCGGCGCCTCGGCGTCGGCCGATCCCTACGCAGCAGAGAACACACGACACCTGTCAGGTAGGAGGGGAGGAGTCGGTTTGGTTCGGTTAATTCAATATCAACTTTTATACAAATGTGTTCTTTCACATGGTGCGGATACTCATTGGAGTTTTGGTTTCTACAAATGTAACATAAAATAATCAAAAGTGAGGTCCATTATGTGTTTTATTTGTAGCGTAGAAACGTCTTATAGCGTTGCTCGTGCAAATGGTAAATCCTTGAAGTTACAAAACATGGTAAATGACAATTAAAAATTATAAAAAGGCAAATCACATTCCCTTTCACGTAGAAGACTGAATGCAGAAGCTCGGAGGATAAGCTGTGTATGTGTATGAATATACATATACACGCTATAGTTAAGTCCTGCTGCCAAAATTCCACCAGAGAACACAGTCCCAAGAAAAATCCCCGGAGTATTTGTTTTTTTTAACTGCCGTGATTAACTGTATTTGAAATTAATTATTCTTTTTTTTTTTAATCTGTGAGCCGCTTTTAAAGATTTACTTCTTCAGCATGAAGCAATGGGCTTAAGGCCAAGTGGCACAAACCGTGGGAGGGAAGTCAGGACAAAGCCGACAACAATATTCAATATTTGACTCCCATAATCCTTTACCTTTCTAAGTACTGAAGAAGAAACCACAGTCAGTGCAGCCGACAGTGACAACAACAGCTTTGTCTGCCAGACTGGGAGCCATTGAAGTAGTTAACTTGTCAAGCCTGAAGCTCTTATTACGTAGCATAACAAGCTACACTGCTCAGCTCATTCATACCCGCTTTGCTAAAAAATCAAACAAGAATGGACATTTTAGGACAGATGTTGGAACCCACTGTAGTTAATGTCTCTATAACTCTTTCCAATGCGACAAGTACAATTTTTATGACATTGTTTGATTGATTGCATTCGATTTCAGACGACGTGTCATATTCCAGCAGTTTCTGTGCATCTGCTTTGAGGTTGCTTGTAGAGTAGCACACGTCTCCTGTTGTCTTCAATTCTGAGAGTTGAAATTGCATGAAAATTGCTTTTCCAGTTCGTAAAGAGGCTCATTAATCTCACACAGTATATCCTCCTTGTCTTCTGGAGGCTAATGACTGATCAATGCTTTAATTCATTTGGACCACAGATCTTTTGGGATTTCCTCTCCTCCGGGCTCGCTCTCATCCAGTTTGTGATGCTTTATTCGAGTCATTTGGAGAGCTGATGTAGTATTCCCCGTCTACTCTGAATGATGTTCTGATCTTGTTTTTCCTCCATCTCTCTCTTTCTGGTCCTTTCGTTTTCTATGATTCCACCATCTTTTTTCTGTAATTCTCGTCTCTTCATTTCTTTCTTACTCTTTGACATCTGCTCCGTTTCTTGGTGCCCTTTGATTTTTCATTTTCTGTCTTTAATACGTTTTTCCTCCTCCTGTCTTCTTTCTCTGCTGTAGACCAGTCTGGTTCAGTGGGTTCAGGTCAGCCTTTAGTCAAAGCCATCAGGACCAACTCTGCTCTGATTGGAGGTACTGAACCTTTTCACTGTATTTCACTCTACTGGAACAAGGACCAGCTTCATCGGCACAACAGCAGAAACTTTGATTTTTGGTACACTGTTGACAATCATACTGACTTTCACCTATCAAATATTAACAGTTAAAAGTTCCTGACAGTAACTTTAACAATTATAAAACAGTCTAAATGTAATACTGATGCCTCTATAAGACCTACATAAGTAAACGAGACCATCAGCGAGAAGATTGGCTGTCTACATATTCATTCCCAATGTCTTAGATTCCACGCAAAATCAATCATGCAGGTTCACCAGAAACGCATTCAGCGCTGCTGTGGGCCCAGGCTGTATCTCTGGACCCGCTAGAAGGGAGGGAGTCACATGAGAACCAGAACCAGGACTGTGCAGGGCCGACTCTCAGACCCTGTTGCACTAAAATATGGTTTGCTCAGAAATACTACCGCCTTCGTCCACAGGGGGCACCAAAATCAACATAACATGAAAGGTCCTGGTCGTAACTTGAACGCATTAGTTTGGTGAAACATTTTTTTCACAAACTTGACAAAGATCAGGAATTAAGGTTCCACATCATCAACGATGTGGACAGATGTTGAGCTCAAAGAACGAGTAAAGTGATGTGCCAGGCAAGATTCCTTTTAAAACTCATTTAAAAACTGCGTTGCTCTGCCAGCACAGATTGATTCAAAGAGAAGACCGAAAAGGTTCAATCTATAATGGTGTAGATAGAAAAGCTGAGGCCCAGAGAAAAGTCATTTAAAACCGTCCATTAAACTGGCCTGACTGTCTCAGCGCACAAAGGGCAGCTCACCTAATTAAACCTATGCAGGAATTGCTTGCTGATGGGAAAACTTATGCTTCTTTTTTTTGCAAAATCTGCAAATGGTTTCTTTATAATGTAGTGTTAAATTGATTGTCGTATTTCAGAATTCCAATTAAATGAAACCTGCTCTCATATTCCCAAATGTGCTCAACGGAGCAGATGAGCCCGATAGTTTCAGAAGATTTCAAATTGTGTTTAATGTACTTTAAAGTTCGATGAGAAAGATATTCCAAACATTAGTAGGCATGACTTTTGAGTATAGTTTTAAATCATTGTGTATTGAAATTTGACATGACAATGTTCTCATATCTCAGCCCATTACATCTTGAACGTCCTCTACCTTGCAGGCGTCATAGCAGTGGTGATCTTCGTGCTCGCGACCGGCCTGGCGATAACCGCCAGATTCCTCTACCGCAGAAAGGAGACGTATAGGAACCAGGAAGTGAAGGGAGTCAAACAGGAGGACAGCCAGGATTTCCCCTTCAACAACCAGATGGACTCCCAGAACGTCTCCACTGGGAACCCAAAGGAGTATTTCATCTAGCTGGAGGCCTGATGAACACGTGGTGTCAGACAGTAAAGTCCTGCCACGCCTCAAGACTTAACGCTGCACGAGGAGCCACTCTGACACTTCGATGGCAGAAGTGGATCAACAGCATGTCGAGGCAAAAAAAACAACAGTTTTGTCTTCTGATGCTTTACTGTAAATATACTGATACAAACGGGCAACAGTGTTGGACTTATGAGGTGTTGATATTCTTGTTTCAAGTATTCAAAAATGTAAATGTGGAATTAATGTCTTTGTAAAAATTTCTGGCGAACGTCACCGTCATATTGAAACGTTGGAAATAATGCAGGCATCAGTATTTTTATGGCGTATGGGTAAGAAAATATGTGAAGCTAGGCCCTCTTGTGGTTGGGTTTTCTGTAGACGGAGATGGGTACTTGTATGTAGAGACAGGAGAGCCCTTCAAATTGGCAGGATGTTGTTTTATATCACCTGGAAGTTCAGTCTTCATGTCTTTGGTCGTGATCATCTGATTTACTTTGGGTCTGTAAACCCCAAGGGATGTTGTACGATAACGTCATCCTCCAGCTATTTGTTTTTCTTTCAAACATCCTTCCCACCTATACTTGCAGCTTTTAATCACTTTGAAGGTTAAAGCTCTGTAAGACCGTCGGTGGGAAATAATTTCAGTAAATATAAATCTTCAGTGAGGGAAAATGTTCTCACCATATTTCAAAAATGATTCCAAATGTATGAGCTTAGCTATGCTTTGAAGTTATAATCCTTAAACTGGATATAAATCGGTATCTTTTTATAATAATGTATCAGTTGCAATGAGAAAACAGTGTGCAAGTGTATCAATAAGAGCGACCTCTTTCACATTGTGAGAGAATAATCAACCAAATCTGCAGCTCTACTCCGCTTTACAGTTACTTTCAGCTCAGTGTTTAGCTGTCAGGGCAGCAGTTTTACTTTTTTTTTTAGTTTTGGTTCAATCTCATAACAGCAGGCAGCTGTTTTTTGCGAAACAGTTCAAATAACCCACGGTACACTCCCTGCTCGACACCAAACAAAATTGTTGGCACCTATCCAATGAACATAGTGGAGCATTTAGTGGCTAATGAGATGGAAGTTTCCCTCAGGAGTTGGTGGAGACCAAAAACATAAATGATAATGTTGCTCTGTAACGGCTCAATGTGTCAATAAGCAAACTGTTACAATGTTAAAAGGTGATAACATACATTTAATAAGGCAAGGCGATGGGGAAAATCCAATAACCATATTTTTGATCAAATACCTTGATTAATATCGCAACCGTATTGTATGGTTGACCATTGATGCTTTCAGGAAATATCTATACAATGAGATTTTTGATAATCAGTAATGTGGAAATTATGGAAAATTGTAAACAGACAGCTGGAAAAGTCTTGAAGATGTTCAGAAAAGGACATCACTTCACTGTAAGGCAGGAAGGCTTTTGCTGTAAAACCAACCAGAAAATATAAAAAAATGGGTTTGAATTTATAGAAAATCTGAGGGAATATCACATAAGCAGTGAAGATTCAGTTTAGAAGGAGAAGCCTCTGAGAACGTCAGAAGAAAGCTTTGAGATCAGTTAACCACACACACACACACACACACACAAAGATTTATCTGAGCCATATCATTAATGCAACACTTTTTTAAAAAGTAAAGACTTTCCTCACACAGAAACTCTACCACAGAGTGACTCGTACCCTTCCCATAGTTCAAACTAAAAACTGTTCTCTTTAAACCTAGTCTGCTGTCTTATTGTTTCCCTCTCTTCTCTAAACATGGTGCCATTGGCAGGAAACTAAGTCACATCTGTGACCTGTGATCTAGATTTCCATCACATGTGCATGTGGTTCCCTTTGCCGTTTCTTTCTACCCCCACTTAAGTGTTCTCCTCCCTGCTGTAAGCTACCTGCTGGGAGCTTCCTCTCCCAGCTCTCTAAATGTCTGAAGAGTAAAGCGTTGAACACCGACAGCAGCGCAGACTCGACAACACTGCGGCTGTGCGTCACCTCGTGCACTGCAGGCAGAGACGGTCAGTGTTTTTTGAAACGCTAATCTGACAGGTGGATTGTGACTCGGTGGAAAGCAGAGCGATAATCCGAGTGAGACGGGAAGATAATCTGAGAGACGGTGTCAAGCGGACGTGAATGTAATGAAAACCGTATTTGAAAATTATTTTTGGACAATCAGTTTTTGTTGATGGTGGTTTGGTTTCTTCTCTGCCAATGTTTGTAGTTAAGCGGAATGGTTCTCAGTATAATTATGATGATGTAATGGTACCTAGTATTGGTGAATAACAGTGATGTCAGTGAGTTTGAGTGACGTGCCATAAGAAAAGAGAAAAAAAACATTCAGAAGATTTTGAACCATGATTCTGGTTGTTTGGTTGCAGACAAAATCCTGTTTAAAGAAAATAAATTGTTTTTTTCCAGAGACTGTGATTTTAATTTCTTTTGGTGGATTCGAACCCCTAAAGTATGCATGATAAATACATGCAGCAATGCAATAATAATTTCCTCTCATCCATAGTAGAGCGTGCAGTTTGCTGCAGAAATCTGACTGATGTGGTGACACATTCAATTTCTGTTGTAGAATAAAATCCTCTATTTGAAATTTTTATTTTTTTTTTAAATAAAATCAAGCTTTCGTTTGTGTGACGCTGGCACACAGCAAGAATTTACACCTCAACTGTGAGTATAATCAACTTGGCAGGATGTTTAGTGTGGTCACATTCTGCAGACAACAGATGAGGGATAGAAGCACACAGGAGCAGAGGACATCAGTGATTATCTGTGAAGAGCCACTTAGACTGTTTAAACACTCAGATGCCTCTCATGATTCAGAGCAGTGATTCCTGTTTGATTCATTTAAAATCACTTATTATTGGTTGATCAGACACAAGCTGTGAAACTGAGCTGCCTTATATTCTTAGATATCGCCGATGCCTCCAAACTTTAAAAGGATCAGTGAATCAGCTGGAATGTAATGAGATACATATTCCTTTCATCTGTTGGTAGTGCAGTATACAGTTAATGCATACCACCAGGATCTATCTTTTTACTCTGCTGTCAGCCAATATTGTTGAGTTGGAAAGCTATTGATATATCATGCATGCATTGTAGTTCTACTACAAACATTCTCACAGGTGCATAACATTAAACAAACAGTGCAAAATACCAGACATGATTTAAAGATAGAAACATATTGAAATTTACAATAAACAAACAATATACTCTTAAGTGTATATGAATAGGGAGAGGAGTGCAATGATGACAGTTTTACTATGGCTGTTGATGGAGACACTGGTGGGGTAAATGAGGATCTCGTCTCATTACAGAGCAGACGAGTTTCTCTCTGCTTCGACTTGTAATCCTCCATGTTTTGTCATGGGTGCGCTGCTGGAGAGAAGATATTACTTCTCCAATATCAGGCTACTCGTAATTATCCAGCCCACCTACCGTTTATAATCTGAGCGACTGTGGAGATGTTTCTCACACTTCAATCAGGTGAGCAATTAGATGGCCCGCTAATAATCAGCCCACCTACAGCATGTAGGAGGATGCCAGTTCACAATCACTCCTCTTACCCAACAAATGTTCCAACTTTCAATGTTTAATTATTGTGCCAGCTTGTTAATTCAGAACATGTTCTACATTTGGTCCCTGCCCGACCGAACAGCTCATAAAAATCAATTTACTCCTAAAAATACTATTCTAATAGCATATCTGCAAACTTGTCACTTTCTGTTGAAATTCACCATTTTCAATCAAAAATATGTCAACCGCGTGAATCGTGTAGATCCGTAGAGTTTTTTCTTGGGGGGGGGGGGGGGGGGTTCCCAGTAGCGAGCACGGGTGTGGGCCCATTTTTTCTAACAGACATCCGTGTCCTACCGTCTACACTCAACCAAAACCCCGGAGTTTTCAAATACCTCCAACCTCGGCGGAGTTTTCAGGTTCCTCCGTTTAGGGTGCCCCAAAACTCCGGCGTGATGTGGCTGCTCAGTGTAAACGTAGCAAAACTGGACTAGTGTGGATATCGCCTAAAGACCATATCCACACAAGGCCGTGTCTCGTTGGATGCAGAGTTCTCAAACAGAACCGATCTCCGTCCACGCGGGAGTTTTCAGCATTATTGGAGCATCCACACGGCAGCCTTCGAAGGCGGACAGCACGTGACCATTAACGTACACTGGGCATGCATGATGGTGTAAACAGGAAGTGGATTGCTTGCTTAGTTAAAAAAAAAATATGACAGAGTAATAAAGTAGTCTTTAATAATGAAAGGTTGTATTTGATACTTAAGATCTTCCTCTATGAACTCAAACAGACACAGTTCATGGAAAGTTTTATTTTTCAGACGTAGTTACAGCGCTGCGGGTCTGTTTGTGTATATATATATATATATGAATGAGAAAATAAACTAGCTGTCACGGGAGTTCACGGCTAGGACCCAATAGCAAGACCACAGGAGACAGAAGTTGATATAAACAGGTTTTATTTAGCCTGAATAAAGAGAAGTCCCGTGGCTCGACACCGGAAGGTAGGCAGAGCGGCGATGCGAGTCGTGGCTCGACACCGGAGGGCAGAGCGGCGGTGTGATGTCCGTTAACACCACGGAAGGCAGAGCGGCGGTGTGTAGTCCGTTAACACAACGGAGGGCAGAGCGGCGGTGTGTAGTCCGTTAACACAAAGGAGGGCAGAGCGGCGGTGTGTAGTCCGTTAACACAAAGGAGGGCAGAGCGGCGGTGTGTAGTCCGTTAACACCACGGAGGGCACGGGGGATTCCCGGACCGACGGACACCGTCGGCACACCGTCGGCACATCTTGTAACATCACTAGTGAACACTCTACATAGATTTTACCGAGCGTGAGGCCAATCTGGCCAACATTGCCCAGAAGGTGAAAACTGACCTGGGTACAGAGGAAGAGATAGTCCTCTGTGACGGCCAGGGAAACCGCCTGCTGGAAGGCACCGGGCCAACTGGTATGTATTTGTAAAAACTTAATTTCTACTTAAGTGTAGTTAATATAACATATATCACATATACATCTTGTATATCAATTATTGTTCCAATCTTAGCTAATTCCTTGGATTTGTTTTCTCCGTTCTTTTTCTTTACTCTTATCTGGGGTTTTGGAAGCAGAATGCCCGGCGTATTGTGGCCCTGACTGACAGCTCCTACAATGAGCTGATGCGGAGAAAGAGGCGAAAGACAGGGTGCCAAGCCTCCGCCTATTTTTGAATGCAGGACTCAGTTATTGTGCCACAGATCATCGTCTCCAAATATAATTAACTATTTTTAAGTCACCAAGTCCTTTTGAACACCACCTGACTAAGTGCCAACGCAAGCAAATTGAGAACATAGATATGAACAGTCAATATAAAGCTACATATTATATAGCCCTAGCCCTATTGTTAGGCCTCTGCTCGAATATTGCATACCCATACTCAAGAGAGTCCTGAGCTCGAACTACAAGGTCTATTTTAATAATTTTGATTGTATAATACAGGTAACACTTGTGAGATGTGTTGAATTTTTGTAAATATTGTGTATATGTTACTGGGTAACATATACACATCAGCTCAAATTGAAAAAGTTTCAGGTTCGCCTGAAAAAAAAGCACTTTTATTGAAAATATTTATTTGAAACAATGCAGATTGAAGCCTAAAAATACTCCGCAGTCATAGCACAACATGTTCCACAACAGATTTTACTTCGATTGAGTGAAGCAGGCCAGCATAAATGGTCCGAGTCAAGCTAAATTCTCATTTGTGGAACCAGCAGTTGCGCTGCTGTATTCAAATTTAATATACTATATAGTTAAATATTAACTATATATTCACTTGTCTTATCACTAAGAGTGTTCAATAATCCTAATAAAGCAGTTTGGCATCATTTGGATTAATTTTGAGCAGTTTTGAGCTGTCATATTTGTCATTCATAAAATAAATTCCTCAGTGTGTGTGTGTATGTAAAGCTTGGTAAGGCCTGTGATTGGCCGATTTAATCATGCGACACCTTGTTGGATCCGGAAAAGTCCAACTGAAGCCATGCGGGGGTGTTTGAGGAGCTGCGGCTCTGTTTGCTCACTAAAAATCTCGATATGCTGGGACAAACCCCCTGTCTACCTTCATTGGTCCAGCTGGCTGAATCCTTGCCATTTATTCATTCATTCTGTCAGAGCCGCCATTTTACGTTGCATACACGAAGGGGGAGACAGGCTGTAGAGCTGCTGCAGATTTAAATGGATTAGCAGCGTTTTTCATCATGAAAATCAGCAAAATGTACATGGCGGTTGGCTTAATTAATATAACTTTTGAACGGTTTGAAAGAGAGTAATTTGGCCACGGCCAGTCGACGCCGGGTCGAAACACGCCCCTAATGCATGTGTCCTTCCGCCATGATCGCTGCACGCTTTGTCATGAGACCCAAACAAAGAGCATAGTACGCAGATTTTTGGCCAAAAAAATATGGTATTGTGGTAAATCTTATAGATATGATCTTAGTTCATGTACAATTGTGTTTTGCAGTGTGTAAAATGGCTGGTATGACGATTTTGCCCAGACTTTTGTCATTAATTCGGTATATGTGTGGAGGATTAATTATGTTTGTTTATGAAAAGTGCATTCTACGTCACGGTACCACGCTAAACGGTCTCGCCCGAACCCCAAATGGGGCTCGGTTGGGCTATTAATGGTTGACTTGCTTGAATTTTGTATTGTCTAAAATCAGTTTTTATATATCTCCCCCATCCCCCCACTCCCCAGACACATTAATGATGAAACGGTGGAGAGGGTGGAGGAGCTGGTGCTGGCAGCAAAAGAGCTGCCAGCTATTAAGCAGTCCTTGCGGGAGCTCGGGGAATATGGCCGGGCAAATAAGATAAACACGGTGGCCCTGACCGACGACCAGGTGACCACCGTCAGGGCTACATTCCGGTGCCTTATATATTCTATCTGTACAAACAAGTCATTCTGCAGCATTAAATTTAAAGTCATTGCTTTTGAAACTTTCCAGTCCCATTAGTGGGTTTGTTACAAACACTGCACTGTCAAGCTTTGTTCAGATTTATTTTACATTTTAGATTATAGTGCAGATGTCCTTCTTAATTACAATAAATGTGTATCAAAGACATTTAAATGGTTTCTAAGCAATGTAATGCTGCAGCCATAACATGTTGGCTTAGAATATTTTACTAATATATTAATATATATAATATTTTAAGCGTGATATGGCTTCAATAAGGCTGCAACCATTGTACACAATATGGATGAAGAAGTCCTACATTATGGAACAAGTGTTTTTTTTTTTATTTGGAAAAACAAGGGACTTTTTTGAGTTTAAGGGGTTATCGACATATTAAAGTGGAAGTAAGTCAGATAATATCATACAAACAAGAAAAAGAAATGGTTGAAATAACGTTTGCATTTTTTAAACGGACTACCTAAGATTTTAGCATATTTTCAATTAAAACAGTAGATAGGGAAAACAAATATTTCACATAGTAGCATTAACAAGTAGATATCTTATAAGAAAAGTGCTTGCGACTTGCATTACATAAATGATCTAAAATTGTTCATAAATTCTTAATCTTGCAGATGTCATGGACAACCCCGTGGTGGCACAGTGTTGCCGGAGTGTGATTGGGTGCCGGGTCTGCGTGGACCAGTGGACAGCCACCACACTGCCATAAATGTAGGGATGAGGACTTTGTCAACAGAAGTTTTACACTTACAGGGATGGGGGATGTAATTGATGCGTTAAGGGACACAATCCGGAATTAGCGAGCTGTTTTATTTTCAGTTTGGGGTTTGTTTGTTTAGAGGTTCGATTTTGTTTTAGGGGCTGCCAAGAGTTTTGGTTGATGGTTTTTTTTTTGTTCTTGTTTTACATTGTAAATAATCTGTATATTGTTTATTATTTGTTAAGTTAAATAAATATTTTTGAACTTTTTATTATTATTTAATCATATTGTTCAAAACAAGATCAATTACTTAGATATTAATCAGATATGGTTGATATTTGTAGTTACACTTATCAAAATGTGTTTTCTGTGCCTGCATTACACGAACAAACTTAGTTTGTCCTTTACTACTTTACTAGAAACATTCCCTTTTCCTACAAAATTGCATTCCAATATCATTAAACTGCAATTTCAATTACATTTCGAGGGACATGTTTATTCTCTCATAACACGGTTGCAGTTTTCAGTTGCCCTCCTCCCGCAGGAGTCTTCTGCAGACCAGTGTTATTGGATGGGAACTTAATTTTACAGGACAGTGTCATGCTGGTGCGTCCAACATGCTAAAGAGCTGGTAGTCTGTTGCATTGGTTTCCAACTCAATTCAGCCTGACGGTCTGCATCCGCCTACAGCTCCAGTGATCAACCTGAGGGGTCACGAGACCGGTAACATGGCAGCAAAGAAGAAAAGAGAACCAATTCATCTCCCAAATACCATGGTATTTCCATATTCTGTTTGAAAACATTCTGGAGTCAAACTTTCTGTAACTCAATGGTAATAAAACTGAAGTCATTTTATTTGGACCACAGCATTTGACCAACATATCTTCTCATCTCGGCCCTTTGACCTCTTCTGTTTAACCATTCAAATAAGGATATAAGTGTGACAATTAAATCAATGAGGTAGGTAAATTAGGCTCAATGTTCAATAAGAATAAACCAAATGTCTTTATTTTTTCAATTGTTATTTATTGCCTTGTGGTCAACACATGCTCGCTCTTCCATGTAGGTATGTTTAGTTGATGTATACAACTAATGCAAATTAACCATAAACATGAAATATCAGATGAAATACATCTGTATCAATAACCTAGATAATTGACAGAAGCACAGGTAAATACGAGTAAATCTGTGGTTTAAATACACTTATGCTGCCATCTAGTGGTAGAAAGGTGAACACTTACTTTGCGTGTCCTTACCGGTTACACTAAATCAACAGCACAATACAGTGGACAAACATAGTGTGAACACAAAAATGACTGATTAGACTATATCACGAACTGTATTGCATCAAACAATGCATAAAACACAAAAAATAATTAGCTGTTCCTTGAATCACTTCCATTTTAGTTTACAGAACTCAGCAGTGTCTCCACCATCATGAATCCAAAGTCCAGCATAGAGAGGCTGAGTGAATGTGGTCTGGACTCTGTGGAGGAGAGTCATGGTTTCAGAGACGCTGTAGAAAGACAGAATACCTGCTCTGTGATCCAGGTACACTCCTACTCTGGAGGACTGAGGACCAGAGACGCGAGTTTTGATCTTGTTCCAAAATGTGAAACTGTTTTTGTTACAATATAACGCCCAAGATTTGTCATTGTATCCAAACACATCTGTTATGCTGATATTCTTGTATGAGACTGCTACATAAACTATCTCTCCACTCCACCTCCCAGTAACAACGTCCAGTCAGACTCTCTCTACTCAGGACATGATGATATGTAATGAATCTGTCTGGGTGACAAGAAAATTGTTGTTTTCTCATAACTCTTGCTTTTCTGTTCCCCTCAGATAATAACAGACGTGTGTTTGCTGTGTTTTTGATACAATTTAACACCCAAGATTTGTCGTATCCAAACACATATAAACTCATATTTTATCTTATACTTACAATAAGAGACACTATTCCTGGCAGACTATTGATACTGGACTGCTTTTACAGAAGTGAGAAACACCGCATTATTAATGTTTACACCGCTCCTGACAAATCCCCCTAAAAATATGTTCACTTAAAAGACCCAGAGAATTATTGTCCGTAGGATATGACACTTAAAATGTAAGGAAGAGATGTTTTGAAATGTTTGCTGTCTTCATAACAGGTTAATTTGGTATATTTTTAAAAGTAGGGTTTTCTGTTTTGTGTACAGCACTTTGAGCTACATAGTGTGCATGAAATGTGCTAAAGATTATTGTTATTAGGATATAGAATTAAACTATGAAACTATGAACGATACATACTTAGTCCAGAGGATAAACTATTTAATGTAGCGAGTTGTGGAGTTCAGAGATGAAATAAACTGTGAAGTTGTCTGTAATGTAGGTTTCTCTTTGTCCTATAAGCCTCTTCATTACTTCATACCCACTGACGGGCATCCTAGATGGCACTTCATCATGTTTCACTTACAGTAGAGTCCAGCTAGAGTTTTGCAGCATCGTCTAATATTGATCTTCTTGTTTGGTGTGGCATTTTTTCTATCTCAAACCCCATAATGTATAAATATTTGTTTTTAAATACACAAATATTTAAATACAAACCTTGGTTCACAGTAAACTCAGACAGTTGAGATTGAACACAGAGGAATCATTCAGGAGGACAAGGACAGGTTTAACGAATCAAAGTACAAAGTACAGGTTTAGCGAGACGGTGAGAGAAACCAAACGACTGCTCTGAGAAACTCCAACAGCAGTTCTCAGTGAACGACTCTGCTTCTGTCTGAAAAGGTCTCAGATTGATCACCAGCTGCAAAGCTAAAGCTCCTCACTCCACTAACGACTTGCACATGTCCAATGAGCTGAATGAATCCTGCTGTGTTTGTGAAAGACAAAGGGACAGTCCTGACAACGAGGACTCTCTCCATCCTGGAGAGGGACGTTAACAGGCTGTTCAAGAGAAGCCACCAGTGGCGGCTGGTGGAAATTTTTATAGGTAGGGCCATCCTATCAATTTCAGCAAACATCCCAGTATGATTTCATGCAAAAAAAATTTAGCATCAAACACGCATTATTACTTGGCAGTTAAATATTTAACATTTATTCCAACATGAAAAAAATCAGTAAATAACACTTATATAACATAATACAATATAATATAACATGTTTATTTATTGAGATGCCCCTATGGACCTTGTTATAGGAGGTAAAGATCAGGAGAAGTAAACATGAAGTGTAATTATGAATACTGATGTTAAATTAAGCTATGATGAGTTTTCACTGTTAATTTAGGGGGAAAAAAGTGGCCCGGGAGTTACTGTCAGACCGGCCCACTCAATACACGGCATGTATTTCGCCGGTCTACGGCGGCCATTCGCACCTCCGCCGGTGTCGCCCCGACAGACGCCCGGCACGACCGCACGGCGCAGACCGCGGTTATGGAGAAACGTTTTTAAAAGCACCGTAGTGTCCAGCCGTGCTGTGGCGTCCTCGGATCGCGAGGAGTAGTATAATGTCAGTTTATACTGTTGATACAGTTTTCACTGATTATTGACTTTCGGTATGAGAGTAAATTGAATGTGTTCTGTGAAGCATATAATATAGTCGGGGCCGGCGATGTCAGAGACGGCCCAAACCCCGTCGGCCTACCGGGGATTCCCCCGGTATCCCCGATGGCCAGTCCGCCCCTGCCTGTGGATACGTATGGTATGTCGAAGTAATCAGCGTACTTTTCGGAAGAAAGGAAGTTGATTGACTGACTTGTACGAAGTAGTGAAGCTTCGCATGTAGTCTGCTGTCTGATTGTGAGGTCAGGCTGATCTGATATCAGCTCTTTGGCTGCAGAATCTCCTCAAAGTTGTCCTCTCAGACGGGTCTTGGGGGAGTGCTCGCGCTGGCGCGGGCGCCTGTAGAGACTTCTCCTGACGAGAACGCGCAGCTTGGGGGGCCTGATCGTTCTGGCCCACAGCTGAATCTATGTGAGGGCGCTGATTGGCCAAATTGTATGTCACTCATTTATATCTTGAATCAGCAATTGGCAAAACTGCTTCATAGACCCGCCTCTTCTGGGCCAAAACGATCAGGCCCCCCTCGCTGCGCGCTCTCAGACGTGTCGTGCACACAGGCAGAGAGCACGAGCAGACGAGCACACAGGGGGAGAGGACGAGCAGGAAAAGCATATATTTTGCGCAGATATCATATTGTACACACATTACTGGGTACATTCCACAGTTAAAAAACACAAATATTGACAATTTGTATAATTTATGATTATTATAATTATTATTATTTTTTTTTTTTTTTCGTGTGGCTCATGGTGGGGCCATGCCCCATGGCCCTCTATTGACCAGCCGCCACTGGAAGCCACTGTAGACGACCTGCTCAGCAGCAAACAGATGCTAATGCAGAAGGACAAGAATGAACCAGATCAGCTGATTCTGCAGTTTGTTGTTGATTGGTATTGTTGGGGTTCAAAAAACCAAAAAGGATGAGAGCCTGCAGGCCGCAGGGACTTTTCTGCTGCCCTCGTAGCGCGCACGCGCATCAGAAAAATGGACTGGATCCGGTTCACAATCAATAACAATATTTAATGTACTACATGAAATTCACTTATAAGTTGCATTAACTATCAATAGTAATATTCTCGAGAATAGAGACCACACGCACGCATCCCACTTCTGAAAAGCGAGGGCGGATGTGGTCTGAAGAATTCTCTCCAGAACAGTGTCTTATATACGTCGGAAATGTCCAAACAGTCATAGATCATCGGACTGACCCTCCGTGGCCATCCGTGACTGGCTCCATTTGAATTCTGTCTCCTCCCTGGAGCGATCCCTTAGCGAAACAGCTTTGCTCCTTGCAAAACATCTGTCTTGACTCCACCTCTGGTCAGCTGTCCTTCCCACTGACCTCCTCCTCCACTCTGCTGCATGTCCCATTCAGAATCCATGTCTGACCCTTTAACGTATTCTTACAGTGTTTTAATACCTTTAGTGACTGTACTTTTGATTTAATACATTCAATTAGTTGATATACTGTAACACATAATATCTTCTATATGCAAGAATATTTTAAACATATTGTAACTAAATTATTATTATTGTGACACTTCTACTCATCACTAAGGGGGTTATTTAATCTTACTTATAATGCGTTTAATACTGGAATTCTCAACAGTATAAAGTGATGAACCTCTGGTGTTGATATACTTTACTTTTTTTCTCATTTCATATTTGGATTCTTTTATTGTCAATATTAAAATATCACCTTAAAATAAAATCTCTAAAGGTTCTGGAGGTGGAAAAATTAGAAAGAGTCCAAAGACTTCTGTAAAACATGGATGATTTTATTTGAAATAAAGGAGGCCAAACTAAAGTAGAACCTCCAGTCAGTGAGTATCATGAGATGCTGCATTCAGGTCACATGGGAAAGATGGTAGAGAAGAGCTTCTACTCTACAAACAGTATTCACATCAGCTCTCAGGTTGTAAATAGTGTTTATGAATGTGAGGTTTGAGGCTGTGGGTTAAAGTTTCTCTGACTTCTTGAATTATGATGAAACAAACATCCTCTTCACTGACTTAGTGCACAAACAGAATGTTGGTTGTAAGAAGCGACACGTGATATCAAACTCTGCTCATTTCTCTGACCAAGATGTTTCAGTGAGGACAGTTTAAAGGACAGAGACCGACTGACTCATGTTCTTCTGCTCTAAACATGAACTCTGTACTTTGTGGTGTTTCAGGAGGAAAACTGACTCAGTTATACTCTCATATTAGTTTCACATTTTCTCCATCAGCTTTGTATGAAACCCTGTAAATAAGACAAGAAGAAAAGACTGTTCATTCTTGAATCAAGAAATACTTTATTCATCATGTAAACCTTCAGTTTGTTCACATCCCATCAGTAAAGTCTGTTCAATGACTCTTGTTCAATGATTTCATGAACACATTCACTTCATCCTCATCTATTTGTTTGACTAGAATCTCAGTTATGCAAAAGAGAATAACGAATGATTTACTTATTGATTATGGAGATAATAATTAGTTTTATAATACATCATAGTACCTCTTTTGTACAACGATTAATAAAACAACAAGAACAACATTTAATCTGTTATAGAAAATAAACATAATTTCACTGAAAGAAATCTTTACAAAGAGTGCTGAGAACTAAATCTCTTTGATGAAAGAAGCTCTGGTGATTTCTCTCTTTAAGAGCCATGCAGTGGAAGAGAAACAACAACTAACAAATACATCAATACTAATATTTATCAAACATTTAAACCTCAGAGCAGTTTACATTTTCATGAAGAGAAATATCAGTTCAGGTCAACAAAGATCATCATGAGCAGTGATAGCCTCCATGGCTAAACAGACACAGAAAGGAGCTCCACCTAAAGACACTCAAACATTTACACAACAATAATGAGAAGACGTCAAAGCACCGCCCACAATGTTTGATTGACAGCTGAAGAACAATCAGCAATTAAGCGACAATGATGGAGACAAAATGAGTTTCAGGATTAAAACACAGAAATTAATTTGCTGTTCCTTAAATCACTTCTGACTATTTTAGTTTACAGAACTCAGCAGTGTCTCCATAACCAAAATAAAACCTGATTCCAGCATAGAGAGGCTGAGTGAATGTGGTCTGGACTCTGTGGAGGAGAGTCATGGTTTCAGAGACGCTGTAGAAAGACAGAATACCTGCTCTGTGATCCAGGTACACTCCTACTCTGGAGGACCGAGGACCAGAGACGGGAGTTTGGATGTTGTTGTACCAAAATGTAAAACTGTTTTTGTTACAATCTAACGCCCAAGATTCGTCATTCCATCCAAACACACATTGATCAGAGAACCCTGTTCTGCCGATATTCTTGTTTGCGACTGCTACATAAACTCCTCCTCTCCACTCTACCTCCCAGTAACAACGTCCAGTCAGACTCTCTCTACTCAGGACCTGATGATATGTAATGAATCTGTCTGGGTGACTAGAATAAGACTGTTCTTCTCTCATTAATGTTGCTTTTCTGTTCCCCTCAGATAATAACAGATCTGTGTGTGCTGTGTTTGCATCCAGTGTGATTTCACTTGAATATCTTAAGAACTCAGCTCTGGTCTTGGGCTCTGCTCGTGAAGGTGACAGTAAAACATCCACTTCAGTCACTGCCAGTGAGACGTTTGTCCACTTGTCTCTCAGAACGTCCTGTAGTTTATCTCTGACTTCTGACACAGCCGCCGTCACGTCCTCAAAGTAGCTCAGAGGACGGATATCGATGCCGGACGAGTCTGTAGCTTCTCTGAGTGGTGACAGTGAGGGGTAGTTGTGTAGAAACTGGTTGTGATCCTCTGTGTGTGAGAGCAGCTTCAGCTCAGCGTCTTTCCTCTTCAGCTTAGAGATCTCCTGCTCCAGCTTCTCCTGAAGCTCTTTGACTCGACTCACTTCACTTTTCTGCTGGGATCTGACCTGCTGCTTCACATCGGAGCTTCTTTTCTCCATGAGACGGATCAGCTCGGTGAAGATCTTCTCGCTGTCCTTCACGGCTTCGTCGGCAGAGCGATTGACGGCCTCCACCTCCTGTTGAAGCAGCTTCACGTCTTTCTCTCTGTCCTGGATTCTCTGCTGGATGTTTCGTCGACTCACCTTCAGCTCTCTCTGCCTCTCAGTCCAGTTCTGCGGGAGCTTCTTGGAGGGGTCCACCAGCTTGTGTTTCTCAAAGGCAGGGGATTCAGAATGAGGCTGAAGGTGTTTCTCACAATAAGAGACCAGACAGACGAGACAGGACTTGAAGGCTTTCAGTTTCCTCCCAGTGCAGACATCACAGGACACATCTTCAGGTCCAGCATAGCAGTGATCAGCAGGAGCAGCTTGGAGTCCAGTCTTCTTCAGCTCCTCCACTAAAACTGCTAACATGGTGTTTTTCAGCAGGACAGGCCTCGGTGTGAAGGTCTGCCTACACTGAGGGCAGCTGTGGAGTTTCTTCCCATCCTCTTCATCCCAGTGTGTTTTAATACAGTTCATGCAGTAGCTGTGTCCACAGGGAGTAGTCACCGGATCCTTCAGTAGATCCAGACAGATGGAACAAGAGAAGGTTTCCCGATCCAGCTGAACTCCTTTCTGCGCCATTTCACCTCTCAGTAACAGCGACTGTCTGAGTTTCACGGCACTAGAAGAGACTCTGCTTTGACTTCTGATCTGAACAACATGTGTTTGTTCAGTGAATGGAGGCTGTCAGCTCTATCGCTGCACCACCGTGTTGGTTACAGCCATCTTTAAAACTGTAGATCTGAAGGGGAGGGAACAAGGAGACATGTGGACAGAGTGGAGCCGGCTGTGTTTGAGAGCAGGAGGAAGAAGGAGGGGTTATCAAGCTCTGCTTCATTCCAGGAAGAGGAGCAGCGCTGTGAATGTGAACTTTGTTTCCTCATTCACAAACAGAGCCTCGGTGAATGATTAATCACCTCCCTCATTTCACAACATCGTGTTTATATCTGTACTTTAGACCTTCAGACCTGTGAAGGGGAGGGAACAAGCAAATACCTTGATGAGGTGGAGCTCACTGTGTTTGAGAGCAGGAGACACAGGGAGGAGTTTTCAGGCTCTACTGCATTCCACACGTGTAGCTTCATGTGAGAGGCCGGGTGTGTTATCTGTCAACACAACGTGCAGTAAGAACAGTTATGACACTCAGCCTTCTTATATACAGGTGTGATGAATTTAAGTTTTGAAGCTCCTAATTATAGTTATATGTTACAATGTGGTTACCTGTGGAAGTTTAGACCAAGAAATGTGTTTGAGTGTGTGATCAGGTTTGAGGAATGTGCTGAGAGCATGGGTTGTGTGAAAGTGGCTGCTTGAGGTGTGAAGTTTAGGACAATGCATCGGCCCAGGAGGGGCTTGTTGGACTTCAGCAGAAGATCTGAAAACCCCCAGAGTTTCAAACCCTTTGTCCCCTCAAAGTTGCATTCCTCAGCTCATCGATCAGCTGAAGTCCAACAAGCCCCACCTGGGCCTATGCCCCATTGTCCTAAACTTCACACCTCAAGCAGCCACTTTCACACAACCCCCACTCCAGCACATTCCTCAAACCCCCTCTCACAGACACTTAATGCATGAAATGACCAGACTCCTACAAGTAAATATACTGTTTCACATTATATTTATATCCATAACTAGGAGCGCTTTACAACTTGAATTCCTCACATGTGCAAGATGTTGCTTTCGGGCTTCAACATTTTTCAGACAGGTAGTCTCCTATTTCTGTATTTTCAGCAATGTTTTTGCAATTCATTTCAGCTTTCCAATGCATTTTCAGCAGGAAATGTATTTTCTAGTTTTGATGTTATAATTAAAATACAGGTAACACTTGTGAGATTTCTTCAGATGTGTAAATATTGTGTATATGTTACTGGTTAATAGTAAATGAGGATGGCATACAGCTCAAATTGAAAAGTTTCAGGTTTGCCTGAAAAAAGCACGAGTATCTCTTTTTAATGATGCAGGTGAAAGCTAAAACTCAACAACAAAACTACATTATGGCTCCAACAAACAGACAAAGATATTTACACCAGCAAGTCTGTACCTCATATCCGAGACTGGTGTTGTCCTGGTGCCCGGCATGACTGGGTTTTTTGGAGGGATAATTGTCCAGGACAGATACGAGGTTTGCGGTGAAGAAACACCTGTGCAACGGCAAGCCTGCCTGTCCCCCAACCCCAACCTAACCTCTTTCGCCTTGGAGCCAGGCCTGTGGCGTCTGCTAGCCGCTCAGGACCTGCAACCGCCCAAGTTGGGAGAAGTTTTTCCAGGTTTGTTTAGTGTTGAGGAGAAAACTCTGATGAACAGACTGAGTTCGAGGCGTTTAGCTCAATTCAAGCAACAAGGTTTATTGTAACAGAAGTATTATGCCCAGCAGTTAAACGTGCACGGACCTAAGAATGTCCGCGCCGTAGGAGCAGAAAAGATAAGAAGAGCTAAGAAAGATGCTTAAACAGAGTGCGCATCATATTTAATAGGTTCTCCTTATGGAAGCCTATTGGTGGAATACAAAGTAGGAGGCGGCTCTGCTTCCAGCTTTCAGAGAGCCTCGTTGGAGCACTGAGCATCTCCGCTCACGTCCCGGACCCTGCTTCTCTGCATCATCAGTGTGCGTGCATGTTGTGGAACACTTATTGTGCCGATAGGGTGTGATTCTAAGCTACTGCAGAAGTCTCTGCTGGACTAGATAAGCGAGGAATGCTCTTGCTATGGCGGTTTAAGCAGGCGTCTCTTCCCAGGGTCACAGTATCGGTTTCTATCGTGCGAGCAGGCGCCGGAATGGCCTGCTCAGAGTATTTGACCTACTTACATGTGACCCCACAATTCCGCGATATAAGCATACAAGTAAAGCGCATATTATTTACACTACATTAGACCTAAACCAAATACAGAGCTGAACATGGATAATTACAATGCACTCTCGGATTATTTTTGAAAACATAAAACCATTGTATGTTAACAGTCTGAATGAGAAAATAAACTAGCTGTCACGGGAGTTCACGGTTAGGACCCAATAGCAAGACCACAGGAGACAGAAGTTGATATAAACAGGTTTTATTTAGCCTGAATAAAGAGAAGTCCCGTGGCTCGACACCGGAGAGTAGGCAGATCGACGGTGTGATGTCCCGTGG
Organism: Lycodopsis pacificus; assembly: GCA_028022725.1. Classification (NCBI taxonomy): domain Eukaryota; kingdom Metazoa; phylum Chordata; class Actinopteri; order Perciformes; family Zoarcidae; genus Lycodopsis; species Lycodopsis pacificus. The sequence goes on along the minus strand of CM051700.1, from coordinate 23,166,381 downwards.
CTCGACACCGGAAGGTATAGGCAGAGCGGCGATGTGAGTCGTGGCTCGACTCCGGAGGGCAGGCAGAGCGGCGGTGTGTAGTCCGTTAACACAACGGAGGGCAGAGCGGTGGTGTGTAGTCCGTTAACACAAAGGAGGGCACGGGGGATTCCCGGACTGACGGACACCGGAGGCAGGCGCTCGAGGCAGAAGATGCTACGGGGTTGAAGCGGGTGAACTGACAACACAGGTCTGGAGGACCAGGGTTCAAATACTGCCCAGATCTCACTAGTAGGATCTGGGTCTGGTGTGTCAGCCCACAGGAGGCGATTAGCTGAAGTAGCTGCAGCTGTGTGGCCATGGGAGGTGTCTGGTCTGACAGGGATCCTGACACTAGCTTGAACTTCTCTCTCTCTGTACATTTGTTTTCTCTCTCAAAAGGAGCATATCAATAGGTACGGTTGATGGGGGTGTACTTCGGGCCGATAGGTGAACACTCTACATAGATTTTACCGAGCGTGAGGCCAATCTGGCCAACATTGCCCAGAAGGTGAAAACTGACTTGGGTACAGAGGAAGAGATAGTCCTCTGTGACGGCCAGGGAAACCGCCTGCTGGAAGGCACCGGGCCAACTGGTATGTATTTGTAAAAACTTAATTTCTAGTGTAGTTAATATAACACATATACATCTTGTATATCAATTATTGTTCCAATCTTGTCTAATTAGCTAATTCCTTGGATTTGTTTTCTCCGTTCTTTTTCTTTACTCTATTATCTTGTCTTTAGGGCTGGGGTTTTGGAAGCAGAATGCCCGGCATATTGTGGCCCTGACTAACAGCTCCAACAATGAGCTGATGCGGAGAAAGAGGCGAAAGACAGGGTAACAAGCACAGTATTTAGCCAAGCCTCCGCCTATTTTTGAATGGAGGACTCAGTTATTGTGCCACAGATCATCGTCTCCAAATATAATTAACTATTTTTAAGTCACCAAGTCCTTTTGAACACCACCTGACTAAGTGCCAATGCAAGCAAATTGAGAAAGACCTCCCTAAATTTAAAGTCACCAAAAATCTAGTAAGACTAGCGCTTCACAAAAAAGTCACAAATAAGTTGGATAAAGTAATAACACATGCTGAATACACATTAATGGAATACATTATGAAAAATATATTTTCGTGAAGCGGGGATGAGTTTGTTAAACTAAAATGCTTTCCTTTGTTTTTAAGGTGGAGTCATTTAAATATGTGAAATGATGTTACTTCGGTCGTGACTATCTGAAACATAGATATGAACAGTCAATATAAAGCTACATATTAAATAACGGTTTGAAAGAGTAATTTGGCCATGGCCAGTCGACGCCAGGTCGAAACACGCCCCTAATGCATGTGTCCTTCCGCCATGATCGCTGCACGCTTTGTCATGAGACCCAAACAAAGAGCATAGTACGCAGGAGTAATGCTGCAGCCTTAACATGTTGGCATTTTGGCTTTGAATATTTTACTCAATACAGCTGCAACCATTATACAAAATATGGATGATGAAGTCCTACATTATGGAACAAGTGTTTTTTTTTTATTGGGAAAAACAATGGACTTTTTTTGAGTTTAAGGGGTTAGACATATTAAAGTGGAAGTAAGTCAGATAATATTATCATACAAACAAGAAAAAGAAATGGTTGAAATAACATTTGCATTTTTTAAAGCGGACAACCTAAGATTTTAGCATATTCCCAATTAAAACAGTAGATGGGGAAAACAAATATTTCACATAGTAGCATTAACAAATGTAGATATCTTATAAGAAAAGTGCTTGCGACTTTTATTACATAAATTATCTAAAATTGTTCATAAATTCTTAATCTTGCAGATGTCGTGGTGGCACAGTGTTGCCGGAGTGTGATTGGGTGCCGGGTCTGCGTGGACCAGTGGACAGCCACCACACCACACTGACCTAAATGTAGGGATGAGGACTTTGTCAACAGAAGTTTTACACTTACAGGGATGGGGGATGTAATTGATGCATTAAGGGACACAATCCAGAATTAGCGAGCTGTTTTATTTTCAGTTTGGGGTTTGTTTGTTTAGAGGTTCGATTTTGTTTTCGGGGCTGCCAAGAGTTTTGGTTGATGGTTTTTTTTTTGTTCTTGTTTTACATTGTAAATAATCTGTATATTGTTTATTATTTGTTAAATAAATATTTTTGAATTTATTATTGTTTAATCATATTGTTCAAAACAAGATCAATTACATCAGATATGGTTGATATTTGTGGTTACACTTATCAAAATGCGTTTTCTGTGCCTGCATTACACTAACCCCCCTGAGGGGTCACGAGACCGGTAACATGGCAGCAAAGAAGAAAAGAGAACCAATTCATCTCCCAAATACCATGGTATTTCCATATTCTGTTTGAAAACATTCTGGAGTCAAACTTTCTGTAACTCAATGGTAATAAAACTGAAGTCATTTTATTTGGACCACAGCATTTGACCAACATATCTTCTCATCTCGGCCCTTTGACCTCTTCTGTTTAACCATTCAAATAAGGATATAAGTGTGACAATTAAATCAATGAGGTAGGTAAATTAGGCTTAATGTTCAATAAGAATAAACCAAATGTCTCTTTTTTCAATTGTCATTTATTGCCTTGTGGTCAACACATGCTCGCTCTTCCATGTAGGTATGTTTAGTTGATGTATACAACTAATGCAAATTAACCATGAACATGAAATATCAGATGAAATACATCTGTATCAATAACCTAAATAATTGACAAAAGCACAGGTAAATATGAGTAAATCTATGGTTTAAATACACTTATGCTGCCATCTAGTGGTAGAAAGGTGAACACTTACTCTGCATTCACAAAATCAACAGCACAATACAGTGGACAAACATCAGTGCCAACAGCAACATTTCTGTGAACACAAATGACTTTGATTAAACTATATCACGAACTGTATTGCACCGATTAACCGAAAAGTTGATTCTTACTGTGTACATGGATACATGACATTAAATCGCTACTACTGCTGCTAACACCCCCCCCATCGGCCCAGGATTATTTATTTATATTCATTCATGCATTGGGTTCATTAATGCATTGGGTACCGAAACTCTGTGCCAATATGGCACCGGTTCCTATACGTCCGGTAGCTACCGGACCGAAACGCAACGCAGATTTCGGTGCCTCCTTTCGGTGCCTGAGCCGATTGAAATACTTTTTTGACACTACTCTGATGACTCAGTCCTGGCAGCAGGACTCGGTCCTCCGCTCCTCACTCATAGTATTATTATAACAGGGTACGTAGCGCTGTCGCTCATAAGCACAACAACACAGGCACGCGAAAGCTTCTTCTTCTCCTTTGAGGTCTAGTGGCGGTTGGCAAATGACGAATTGGCGCATTACCGCCACCAACTGGTAAAATAAAATAAGTCATGAGACGTGTCGTATTTTGCCCGAGAAGGAAAATATGCTCATATTTCTGCAAAATAATTGCTGAAGTTTGAAGCTGTAGTGTGTGTACAGAGTGTGTGTGTGTTTTGTATTTATTTATATTTATTTAAGTATACTGTAAAGTGTTAACAGTTAATATATTGTTCATAGTTAAAAAGTTTGAAGCTGTAGTTTGAAGCCAAGTGTTTTGTATTTATTTATATTTATAGTATACTTTAAACAGTTAATATATTGTTCAATTTGAAGAAAAAAGTATCGGTTCAGGCACCGTTTAGGCACCGGTATCGGAAAAAACCCAAACGATTCCAAACCCTAGTGGTCAGTGGGGAGGACAGCTGACCAGAGGTGGAGTCTAGAAAGATGTTTTTCAAGGCGCAAAGCTGTTTCGCTAAAGGATTGATCCAGGGAGGGGACAGAAGTCAAATGGAGCCAATCACTAATCGCCACGGAGGGTCATTCAGATGTTTTATGACTGTTTCAGACATTTCCAACTGTCGGGGCATATAAGAGACTGTTCTGGAGAGAATTCCTCAGACCACATCCGGTCTCGTTTTTCAGTACCTGAATTCAGACCTGTGAGTGAGATGAGTGTGTGTGATCTCTGTTCTCGAGAACATTACTATTGATAGTTAATTCAGCTTGAAAGTGAACTTTGTGTAGTACATTAAATATTGTTATTGATTGTGAACCGGATCCAGTCCATTTTTCTGATGCGCGTGCGCACTACGAAGCTCGCAGCAGAAAAGTCCCTGCGGCCTGCAGGCACTCATCCTTTTGGTTTTTAAACCCCAACACACCTCTCCGTTCCTCTCGCCTCCGATTCCCCTCTCTCTCTCTCTGTCCCTCTCTTTTATAACTGATAGCTTCAGATGTCCCACCTGACAGTTTCCCCGATTTTCAGCCAGTTTATCATATTTGCATGAATGTTGCTGAATGAATGACGTTAGCTGTTAGCTGACGTTAGCTGCACAAGCTAGGCTAGTAAGTGTACTTAAAAGACAGTCTGGCGGCAGGAGCTGAAGTGCATTTTATTTATTAAATTGTACGTTTTTTAATTTTAAATCTTACAAGGGGAATTTTTATAATTCATGTAACCGAGCGTCTTGGGTTCGTGTATAAGGGCACTTATCATACAGTAGTAACTGGAGTCGGGAGATTAGACTTCTTGTATCAGCCCACGGCTACTCTCTTTATTATTGTTTTCTCCTTTGGCCAGAGGCGGGGGTTGCGCCTTCGCTACGGCAACCCTCAAGGGACATATCATCGTCAACACCAGAACGACAAACATGAGACAGTCTGTTACATTCAGGTTTTTATTTTGTGAAAATTATATTTAAAATTATTACACCATTAGACCACCATTACATTTTTCCTCTCGCGCACCCCCTAGAGGCAGCGCGCGCACCACACTTTGGGAATCCCTGTATTAGAGATATGATGTCCCTTTAGGGTTGCCGTAGAGAAAAGGCAACTTCCGCTGCTCTCCCTGGAGACTACTGGACATCGCTGCGGTAAAGTCAGCAGACACTCCGATCTCCGTGGTCAACTCAGCAGACACTTACATGTTAGTGCACCTATATGCTGAAATTCACGGTAAACGCGTTTAAACTGCACAGATCGGGAGCGAGCGAAGGACTTTGAAAATTAGCGGAAACATTAACGTGAGACAACATCCGGTTTTCAGAATAAGATGCCAACAAAGTATGAATTATATTCACATTAAATATAAAACATGCTACCTGCATCTCATGAACCAAATGTTATTGCCCTTTTGTTCATATAGCAGTACTTTTAAAATAAAAGTGCGCAATACACTACTTTTGAATTAATTATTGAACTTTGCCAAAACAATGCGATTAATCGCAAAAAATCCATGCGATTAAATATTTTAATCGTTGCCCAGCACTCGTTTTTACCCAAGAATTAATTGTACTCATCAGTGCTGACACTTTCCCTCCAGGAATCACATATTTTATTCTCATCACAAAAAACCATCATCATGTCATCCGATTTAGTTGATCCACATTCTGCTCTGATGACAAAGTGTTTGTAGAAAACGCTGGGCTGAATTGATTAGGATCACTTCAAGCTGCTCGGATTCATTTGCACTCACAGCGGTACAAAGAGCCAATCTTCCTGTTTTCTTGAGACAAAGTAAACACGAAGCTCAGGAGATTGGAAAGTGGTCATTAAAGTCTCTTGAAATTGAATGTGGCCAGTTTCAGGTCAATCAAAAATTTGTTGCATTTCACAAGTGGCTTGTCCAAAACAAGAGGCAGTGACGCAGATGAGAAAAGGTGAAATAGAGGCATTCCTTGCAGAAATAAGGAATGGAAGTAGGTCAATATATTTTATATTTAGTCTCTCATTCCCACAGCCAAAAAAACCTACACATTGGCGGACAGGTCAAACCAACACAGGACTTCAACCAGCAGATCAGTGTTCGAGACAGGTTTGAGTGTCACTTTAGTGTAGTTTTAGTCGACAAAAACCCAAACGTAGTCGCTGAAAAGTCATTACTTTCACTCAAAAATGTTTCACTTTTAATTTCGTCTGCTATTTTTTTATATTTAGTCTTAGACCTGTGTCAACTCGCTTTTTATAAAATCAGATAATATTGAATATTTCAGTAACCTAGCCTCGCCAAAACAATTGTCATTTATGGTCAAATTAATTGACGTATGATTTTATCTTCTCTGAAGAAAAAAACGAGGTTGAATCATCAAGAATGCAGCTTTGTAGGGATGGCCATTTAAAGCCATAGTACTATTCAAAAATCACTGGGAACCATTTGATTTTGTTTAGAAGACCGCCTATGGGTCAAGTCAGCACCGTCTCATCGACTCTTAGTCATGGAAAAAAAGACGAGTATCAATGGATTCAGTGTACACATTGCACCAGCTAACAAACATGACGTTCTTTCACACAATCATTGTGACCATTGTTTTGCTTCAGAACTGGACAGAGCCTTTTGATAAGATTCTTTATTCGTCACAATGGTTATCAGCAATGATTTTTTGTAAACGATTACCCATGAGCTCTCTGGGGCGAGACAAAGACATGGAGACGGAGACGTGAGTTGTCAGTAAGTTGACACGGTAACAAGCTTTGAGCCAGCGGCCTTCTGGGAAGATGACAGACTACAAGCCGAATGAGAAACACCGAGTGTTCAGACTCATGATTAATGGCTGCTGGTGGTTTAACAGCAGTGAGGAATATAAAAGTAAATTATTTTGTAAGGGGAGCAGAAAAGTAGCAGGTATCACAACAGAAAAATAACAGGTATTATAGGAGAAACAAAAGGAGCTGCAGAGTCATTTGTCAATCCATATGTTTTTAGGATTGGGCTGCAATATGCAATTAGAAGGTCTGAGAATCTGAGCAGAAAAGACCCGACACAGGGCCGTACTGAGGTGATGTGAGGCTCCTGGGAAATCAACATAATGAAACCTTTTCACATAAAAACACAGACTACCAGAGTGATTGCCTTTCATCTACTGGCCTAGATCAAAAAAAAAAAAAATGAGCCGGCAACGGTGTGGACCAACAGTCTTCTGAGTGAGGGGGATTTAAGTGGCCTGTAATGATCTATAGTATCGTGTTTTATACTGTAACTGCTCTGTGGCTTTAGAAACCTGGATACACGTAGACAGAGTGAAACATATCCGGCCAGAAGTACAAAATGTCCCAGCATAGATCATACTGGAGCAATGTGATGCCCTGGATCTATAAATATAACGTAGGAACTATACTCGCCACATAAACAGACCGTGTTGCAGCCTGCTGGACACTTAAAAAAAGACCAAATCAAGTAGCAGAACATGGATGTAGCATCTGAAATCACCTAAAAAAACTGCACGGTTTGGTACATTAAATGCACACGAATGTAATAAACTGGTGCAGACTGCTATAAATCCTCAACTAGGGAGCAGCTAAGTCCTTAAATGTCAAGACGTATTCACTCTCTGCCATCAGTAACAGCGTTTGTGTCTCTTCTACAAACAGGCCGACCCAGAACTCATTTACAGGGAACTGAATGACTCCTCACATGGATTAAAAAAAACCATATCTGACTGCAGCCCATGTGAATAAATGTTTGAATTTTGAAATTAATATGGGTCGGATCTCATTATCACTGCAGGTGTTTTCTTTCAGCCATGCAATTTATTCCCTTTAATCAGCGGTGTGTGATGTGAGGAGATTCTAACTTGGTGTTAAAAACATGACACAATTCATCTGGACTTCTGCTGCTGAATGTGATTATGAAATAATGTACATCCAGACCTCTGTCGTCTGCTCTGGTGGTTTCACTGTTATTTAATGGATCAGAGGAGGCATATATACTGTATAGTATATGAAGCTATAGCTGAAAATTACAGATTTGTCTGTGCGTGCATGTGTGTCAATTTTTTATTGAGACGTTAAAATAATTAAGCTTCAGTTAATTCTCTCTCCCTGGGAGGCAGCGTGAGCAAAACATTTGCACATTTTATTGCAACTAAATGATTTATTGCAACAGACTGAACACTCTGGACACTGGGGGAAAAAGTATTTCTAAAGAAAGCCACTTTCCACAGAGTTTCTCTATTATACAGAGTTTTCCGTTCAGAGAATTCTTGACATTTTTCTGCTCCCATCAAACAGTTTTTAGAGCCGTGAAAGCCCTGAGGAGCGTTTAGCCGTGCCAACTCTTGTCAAAGCTCACAAAGCTGGAGCAGAAAACAGTCAAACTGCAGTATGGTAGTTGAACAAGGAGGCATTGCGATGGCCGTTTATGCAACAAGCCATTTTATTGTGTTGGTGTATATTCAGCCGGACCGTGACTCAGCATAAAAAGCCCAGAAATAAATTCAGGTTGTTTTTCCAGGTTAATCTTCTGAGATTAATTTTCCTGCTTTTCAATCAAAACACTGAACAGGTGATTGTGAGCAAAGAGCAGCACAAACAGGAGTCAGAATCAATTGTTTTAGATAATGGTTTAAAATTAAGTGGTGGTAAAACGTAAAACAATCACTCTGGATGAGATGAATCCATGCTTGAGTGCCCAGAACACGGTAAATAAATTGCTTCAAAACATGAAATTAGATCTTACACTATGTAAGAATCCCTCTACCAGCAGGAAACGGTTAAGACCAAAAGTTAAATAAAAATGGAACCCTTTCATATGGAGAGTCATTTTGAGTTATTTCTCAAAATGTTAAGAGTTCTTAATGGCCGTCAGTGATCTATCATTTCATTCTCGTAAATTCTGTTCTTAAAGAACTTTTATAATGTTGCCAAGTAGGATGACTTCAGCTTCATCTTAATCAAACTCAATTTTCTCCTGATGTCTCAGGGCACGAGGGTAATCTTCTAATGTTGCGCTTCAGTGTGGCGGTAAACAGCGATAGTTTCCTTCCATCAGTTCATGAACAATGTGTTTGCCAAAGGACCGATGTGTCAGCGCTACTGACTTATCTCAGGGCAAACAGCGCACACCTGAAAGAGATCACTTTATAGACCTGACTTCCCCTGCCACAGGTGTGATTCCCACTTAGCAAGGATGTGTGTCAGGTGAGGTGCCAGACACACTTCCTGTTCCTTCCATGGTCTTTTTAGAAATAAAGACAATTATTTAATCATTAAAAACTCCAGGAATTTAAAATGATTTACATATAATATAAACATTGCTCAATGAATTTGCTCAGTTGCTTAAAACTAGCAGTACAATGGTTACTTTGGTTTTATTGTTAGAAAATTAATAAAGCTCTTCCACACAAACACACACATAGTGCACAAAGCAAAAAAAAAACAAAGCAAAAATGAGATGAGAACATGCCAAGACAATTAATAAAATGAAAGGAAATAAAATAAACTAAAACAAACAAATGTCTTGACATATAAAGCAGGTTTAAAACACTAGGCTATTCCCATTGTGGTCTTCATCTGCCCAAATTTTGGTAACAACAACAACAACTTTTGAAGGAAATTTGCAACATGAGGATTTTGGTATTGAACAGAAGCATAAGTCCCTTTACTGAATACAAATGTAGATTGTTGTGTTTTTTCTAGTGCTGGGCAAGTTAACATATTAATTAATTTACGCACGTTAACGCAGTTTTTCTTTTATTATTAAGCGACAAGAACCGGCCGTGCGTGTGTGTCTCTTCCTGTTTCCTTCACCTACATTCCCCTGGGTCCTAAGTCCCTCCAAGTACAGCTTCTTATCACCCACTATATACCAACGTACATTTATAACAAATACCACACATATTACAGTAATCAGCATTGCATATGTGTCTGACTAAAATACCAAAAAATAAATGATTCATTTAAATCATTTTTTGAGTGTTTTTGAAGTGTTTTTGTTTGGAATTTGTATAATAAGCATATCATTTAGTTATCGCTACTGAGAATTTTAGAAACATAAAAAAAAATAAGAAAAAAACATGACGTAGATAGGTTTACGGTTTTCAAGGTGTATATTTCAAATTGCATCTATTACACACATGAAGATAAAGTTGTGAACACCGGCTGAATATCTAGTATCAGAATCATTATAACTGTATTATAACTGCTACTGTGTAAAGGGAATACTGCTGTTAAAAATAACCTGATTTGTTTAAAGTGTTTGCAAACCAAATGTTATTGCACTTTTGTTCATATCGCAGTACTTTTAAAATGAAAGTGCGCAAACACTACTTTTGAATTCATTATTGAATTTTGCACATAACAATGCGATTAATCGCAAAAGAATCATGCGATTAATCGCAAAAGAATCATGCGATTAATCGCAATTAATAATTGTAATTGTTGCCCAGCACTAGTTTTTTCACTACAGCTCATATTATGCCATTGCTGGTACAGTCAACACTTGTTTCTAGACAGTGATCAGAAATGTTTACTTTCACTGGCCTTGTCGTCTCCTCTGTATAACCACAGCTATGGTGCTTTTGTGATTCTCTGGGGAACCTGGAGAGCACAAACAGGACTAATGTGTCCTTCATTCAAACTGACAACTGTTGTTTCAAGATAAGGTGGATTTAAACAAAAATAGGCAATAACATGACACTTTAACAAAGCACCTTTTTCACTTTAAAGCCATTGATGCCTGTGTTTTATCTTGTATATATTTATTTAATTTCTTGTTTTAAATCAGAAATGTCTCGTCTTAATGTTTTTATACATTTTTTACCTGTTGCTGCTGTACTGACTGAGTCGCCAACTTAATTTCGTTGTATGTTTTTACAATGACAATAAACATCCTTATCGTTATTTATGGATTTTTAAACGGGAAGTGATTTGGATACATCAATTAAATAATTGCCAGATGGACTTTACGTTCTTTAGTATTAAATTGTGTAAATGTTTTTGTTGTTATGAATGAGATTGATTTCGAGTGTGTATTCAGAGAATGTTGGATTTTGTGTAAAAATGCAACACAAGAGCCACAATGAGGTGGATCACAGGACGGCACTGATTACTTGCAAAGTGTAGACAGGTGGGGCTGCAGCTGACACAGATGACAGCCTGATTACTGCAGGCTCCAAACATAGGATGCTTCGGATGTGTCTGGCAAAGCTGGATATAAAGTTGTTTCTGGCACTCTCACTTACGCTTGATGTTGGAGTCAGCGGCTCTGCTGGGCTTTGAGTCATTTTTATGTGCTTTAACTAGAGATGACAAAATAGAAACAGTCAAATCTAATAGTTGTCCTTTTGCAGAGCTCCTACACCTGTTTCGGAGGAAGTGCTGCTTCATTTGATTATCAGAGCAAACTAAGAACTTTTCGTGAAAATTCCCCATAATCGGGAAACTTAATGTCACTCTAATCCTATTTAGTAAGTACTATTTACTATGATGGCTTCAACGAATTCTCAGGCTCATTTACATCAACCTAAAATGGTGAACATATTTGCGTTAGTTATTTCATACCGACTTCTGCTTTACCTTGAATCTGAGCATATTAATATAACTAGGTCTTTGGTCTGTGACCACAAGAAATTTCAAATGCTTGACAAACCCCTGACCATTTAGTATGCACTAAATAACTTTTCTTTAAACACTACCTGAAGACTACCATCCATGTTTTGAGTAACTAGCTGGATGAAATCAGACTTGCACATTATCTTTTTCGGAGGGATAACTAAATCTGATCACTGTTGCCGTTTTGGATGGTTTCTTCAGGGACCTCAATATCATGTGCCAGCAGAATGTCCTCCTGCATATTGTGCTTCTCTGCAGATTTTTATTTTTTGTGATGGCTAGTATTTCAAATCCTGGAGCATAAAGTCTTCCGATAGAGGCAGCATTTGGGGGGTGTTCCATTTCATTTGATAAAAGGTTTTCAGTGCATTGAATGACGTGAGCTGTCCTTTCCAGTTATTTGAGGAATCGCTCTGGTATCCCCTTGACTCAGAGCTTCTCCTTGCGAAATATGAGACCTTCACAAGGGAATAGAGCAGTTAGGGGTGTTAAGGAACTGGGAATCTGTTTGTTAACATATCAAACCCAGTCATCCTCTTTTAAAGCCGCAAGTACTGCGTTGAACTTTCCTGGGATGAAGTCCTTAAAGACAAGGTATTTGTCAAATTTCTTTCAGCGATTTTAAAAAGTTTGGCAAGTTTGCTTATCTTTATTCTGACGTCTGCCTAATTGTGACCAACTTCTCAATTTGAGGAACACCCTCTCGCCCCATGAACTTATCAGTATGTCGGATTTCACCATTTGCGTTAAAGTGTTATGTCTGCTGTAAACTGCAATGTCCAAAACTTTTTATTTTTCACTTTATTTCTCCAGAGGTCTGATTTTACATACATAGCAAAGTAAAACTTGCAAGGCCGATAGTCTCTTTGCTGCTGGGTTGCTTGCCTTTTTTGGTATAATTTGTCTTTTCCAAGACGACAGGACTTAACATTTTTCGTGGCAAGTTTCTTACTTTGCTCAAAAGAAGATTGCGCATGGTTGATCCTTGTGTGAAAGTGCTCCAGCCACTTTAACGTTATCAGAATACTTCAGATGTCTTGTCATTTTTGCATACGGTTTCTCACAGTAACTGCAGTATTTCTTATCCTCGATCTGCTGAAGTGCAGTGTTTGCGTTACTTCCGCTCCTCCAATCAGTGATTGTGCAAACAGGTTTGCCTAATCGTGGAGGCTGGGCCCAGTTAAGTTGTCGGAAGGCAGGTTAAATGGTTTTGCAGGAAATTACATTATACATTTGTTGTGCATGCTTTCCTATGAATAAATTGTGATGTATTAAATTTATTTTGTACAGCTCAAAATCACAATTTGCCTCAGGGCTTTAGAATCGGTACGCATGTAGCAGAAACTCAAATCATACATTGATGTGGTGGTGGTCTTGGTTTAGCTCACCCGATGCACACCTGGGCAGGTGGTAGGTTAGTTAGGTGAGGCTGATATGGTAAAATGCCACCGCGTAGGGAAGGAGGTGGCAGCTTGCATTAGTTTTTGTTTTAAGTTAGGTTGGATTTCTGCCTTATTTTTCCATTAAGCTTTACTTATAAATATCTTTTTTGCACTTACTCGTGCTTGTCAACCTGGTTCAATGGAATTATCACCAAAATAACCAATATAGTTGTCTCTAGTGATGGTGAGATGAAGCCTCCATGAGGCATCGAACCACTTCAGCCAATTGGTTCGAGAAAGGGTTCATTTCTCGAAGCTTCATGTGCACACTACACCACCTACTGGCCAAGTGTATAATCACAGGCAGCTGTATCTGAACCACATAATGTGATGCATTGCATTTTTGTGTCTGTTATGGCTGTTGGGAATGACTATGAATTACAAAAATGTATGACCAAATAATTTCTGTACATAAATTATCACATATGTGCATAATACATTTTTTGAATGTATTCTGTGTACATTTTCCCAAAATGGTAGTATCATATGGCAGGTTGTGTAATGTTATTATGTCTATTATGTCCCTTTAGGAAAATGGCATGGGCTGAAGCAGGCAGAGGACAGTGAAAGTGCTTGTGGAACTAGGAAGAGGGGACTGAATATGCTCGTGTAACTTGGCCAGTGATGTACAGGACAGGGGACATTTTATTCATTTTTATTCAGAAATAACAGTTTTTGGTTTTAAACGATTCCTTTTTTTTGACACAACCTCTCCGGCCTTTGAAAACACCCTTTCACAGGGTACAGGAGATTCTGGCGTGCACAAAAAAACGCAAGCGCAAGTCTATATACATTCTGATACAGGAATGTTTGCCTCTCCCAGTACTCCAGAGGCTTTTCCAGCCTGCTTATATTTGGCTCGGAAAGGTAGCGCTGGACCTCCACAGTGGCATCTGCTGTTACATTTTGAGTCTTCCGTGCCTCCATGACGCTGGTGTCTAAACGATGCCACAGTTTGCTACCTAAGAGGAAACTACAGATCATGTTACTAAGTGTTCTCATCGGAATAATTAATCTCAAAATGTAAAATAATAGATTACCTCCTGTGACATCATGAGAGCTGGAAGCCTGGGGGATTTCCTCTCTGCTTTGTTTTGACCGTATAATGGTGGCACACTCGGAGGTCAGTCCTTTTTATTGCTTCGGTGGCGCTTGTTTGGCTGAAGAATCCTGTTACTTTAAATCGGGGGTCCAGGAGGGTAGCAAGAGACATGATGCTCATCGACTGCAAAGTGTGCAGCTTCTCCCGGAGTTGCCTGATGAGCTGGTTTCCAATGCTGCTGCAGGTGCCGGCTTTGTTATTCCCTCCTGAAGGGTGTGCTCCAGCATCTTCCCGAGGGGGACAACTGTGGAGGCAGACACATGTTCCTCTGCCGACAGCTCTACAGTGGCATCATAGAAGGGAGACAGCAAAGAAAGGCACCCTCCAACAATGTTGAACTCTTCTGCTGTGAGGAAGGGGACTGTGATGGAATATTTCTGAAACTGTTCGGGAGAGAAGTGTAAAGTGTTTTCAAATGAAAACAGAGTCTGGATGAACGATCAAAGATGTATAGTCAATTTATTTGCTTGCAAGCAAAGAGAACACAGTCTCACAGATACGTCGCCGTCATCTGTTGGAGGTGCTCTGGCAACTCAGTTGAATACATTGGCATTTATACACCGTCAGCATGCTGAAACCCTGCCTTGTAAACAAAGGACAGGATGAAAAGTAATGACAGAGATTTTCCTTTAAAGCATAGTGTCCCGTTCTCATGATAACCTGAAAGTGTTATAAAACTTATTTACAATTCCTTTGTACTCGGTCTGTATCTCCATGAACAACAGATAATCCAGCCAGATGCCTTCCTCCACCGTCCTTTTGACCTGGTTGAGGAGTTTAAGTCACAGCATGTGGGGGCTCATTACCCCTGGGTTGTGTCGACTTAGCATATGTCTGAAGGAAGCCATGCCTCTCTTCTCGTACTCAACAAAGGGATGAAGGAAAACGGAAACCATTTGCACAGGATCTCAAATAGCAAGACCCCCTGGACCACAAACAAATGTCCTAGGTTCAAATAAAGATTTGTGATGCAGCTATGTGGTTCTTTATCTTAAGGTAAAGATTTATGATACAGCAGACGCCGTCAGTCTAAGGACAACTAAACCAGAGAACAGTGATTAACATTTTTTCCCATTACAATCCACTCTTTTGATTACAAAATAATCACACAATATAAAAAAAAATTGTTTTTCTGAGACCACGTCTCTAGTTGTTCTAAGCAAACACTACAGTTCAATAAACACGAAAGAATAATAAAAAGATAAAAAAATCAAAGTGTCTTTAGACCTGCACATCGAAATCATCAAAGGAGTCCGTGTCGTCATCAAAGTCAGTAGTAGGTAACTGGTCTAGTTGTTGGTCGTTAGTTGACATACGACAGTACATAGTCATCTGTCTGAAGAGCTGAGAGATCGTGTTTCTGAGTAGTGGGATTACACATAGTACAAAGAAAGCACATATGACAATGGCTGCTTGTATCAAAATCCCCTTCCATGCGTACCATAAACCTGTAAGCCAGTCTGGAGATGGAATGCCATCTTTAACCATGGCTTCCTGAATTTTAGTGATGTTGTGGATTGCTTGTGCAATGATATGTCCATCAGCGTCATTTTCTGGAATAAAGGTACAACAGTATTTCCCTATTATAGCACAAACGCCACCCTGTGGTGCTGTCCGTTGATCTAAAACATTCTATTTTGCATAACAATGAGGCGCAGGCCAGTCAATTCTTCAGTGGTTCCTGTGAACACCGCAAGAGTGTAGTTCAAGAAGCTCTTCAGTCGGTAATCAATAGTTTCTAAACGTAACATATTCTTTGCCACTCCCAGCCGAGGGAACAGCGAAAGGATAACCTTGGAGCTGACGCTCCTGTGTTTGAATTCTTCCGGGACGTCTGAACCCCAAACTGAGTCATGCGGTTTGAATTCTAAATCGCGAGAGAAACGTGTTTTAGTCGTCTCTGATATTATTACTGTGTGGTCGGATATTGATACTGGCGCGCAAACTCCCTTCCAATCTGGAGGTAATAAAACATATACTGTGTGACCACAGAGCCACCACCCATCTGTAACTGGAAATGTTCCGTTTTTACCGGGAAGCACTGAGTGGTGAGCTAGAGAGCATTTAACTCCTGCTGGGCAGTCCGCTGTATCTCGTGCCACATATTTCCACCCATCGCATGAAAACAGTTGTAGATAAAATGGAACTGGCGCGCAATCTTTCATATATAAGCAGTCCTCAATTTTCCCTAGTTGCATGCACCTCCTTATAGAAGCAGCTGTTACATTACCTGAGCTATTTGCACACAAAATACGGTATGACTTACTGTATTGGCCCTCGGGGGTGACATCTGGATGATTGGATGTGTCGCCGAATAGGGAACAGTCTTCGTCTCTTATTAACTGCCCCTATGAAAGTCATGTTGCATATAGAAGGGTGAAGTTGGCCTACTGATTTTGAGCCGTTACGCGCAAAACAAAATGAAGTTCAAGTGTGGTGCATACTGTACGTGTGATGCTTGAACTAGAGCTGCTTCCGCGGTATCTCTGTACTGGATGTGTTTTGTGCACTTAGTGCTTCTTACTGTAGTCCATGCTGCATAAGGACTGTAATGCCCTACAACTGTCTGGCTGACGAAACAGCCCTCTGTAGGACCTAGAGACCTAGTCGCTATTATACGTGGTTGGTGAGATGAGGCCGGCATCATTGAGCAGACATAGCAGTTAGTGCGGTTTTGTTGGCGGGCTGAATAGTGTGCGTATCGCCACCACATATTTGATGAATAGACGTGGTTTAATTTACCTGGGTTGTTGTCAAGCCAATCATGTTTCAAGTTCTGTACTGCGGTGCGTCTGGTGCGGTTATGCGGTGTTGTGTTACTATCGTCTGAGTCAAAAGTCGTGTTGATGTGCTGGTCGTAGTTGCTCCTCATCTGTTTGTGGCGCCATAAAAGAAAAGGTAATAAAAAACATAACCCAATGACCACAAATAAACAATACGTGAAACGAGTCCCCCCCCACTCTCCTCAGTGGGCTCCAGGGCCATTGTGTTTCCATGGTGAAAGAGTGCAAACAGCCACCAAGTTTGTGTGGAATTCACCCGAGCAACTGGTTTGTGTGAGCAGTTTTGCTTGTTGACACCGTGAGGTTTCCACAAAACTGTCAGAGACACTGTTATGTTGTCACTCTTTTAGTCCGCTCAGACAGTTTGAATTATACAGAAATAAAATGAAACTAGCAATATTAAGGATATTGCTATAATGAAAAAAATGCGTTTTTCATCCTTTTGGAGAGGTCCTGATCGTGTGTTGTTGTTGTTCATAAATACGTGTCGGGAGGGGCTCTTCCAGCCGTTTTCCTTGCGTGGCATCCACGTCAAGATGTAGGCAGTTAACACAGAACACGCATGAGTCTGTCGGCTGACTGCTCGTTTGTGATTTCCGTCCGTGAATCACTGCATCCCATCTGTCGATGGCACCGTCGTCAGTCTCTCGTCCCTCGATGGTGCAGTTTGGCTGACACTTGGTGGTCGCTCACCTGAAGCTTCTCCCGGGTCAGGAACCCGTTTGCAGTGTGACGTGTGGACCCAGGTTGCCCTCTCAGCTACTTTGACAGCCGTCTGAGTGACGAGGAGGATCTGGAATGGCCCCTGCCAGCGCCGTGCGTTCCAATGCTTCCTTCTGAAATCCTTCACCGCCACGAAATCACCAGGCTGCAGCTTATGGAGGAGTCCTTCAGCTGGCCTCGGGAGTGCAGCAGACACCTGTTTCCTTATGTTGGATAGAGCAGACGACGGTTGTGCACAATATGTTAACATTTCATGTTCGCATAAGGCGGTTGAGGGAAGTGGCGCTTTTGGTGCTTCTATGCCCACATGGGGAGGAAAACCAAACAGTATCTCAAAAGGGCTCAGATTGGTTCGTGTTCGTTTTCTCATTCTCATGTACATCAAGACCACAGGCAGCGCTTTTGTCCAAGGCAGACCTGTGTCCGCACAACATTTTGCTAATTTGGTCTTAAGTGTTCCATTCTCTCGTTCAACAGCACCACCACTGGCTGGATGGTAAGCACAGTGTGTTCTTAAGTCGATACCTAAGTATGCACTTATTTCTGTAATGGCCTGATTAACAAAATGAGAGCCATTGTCTCTTGATATTTTAGTAGGGATGCCCCAACGAGGGATTATTTCAGAAATCAATGCCTTTGCCACTGTTGCAGCGGTCTGTTTGCTTGATGGAAAAACTTCAACCCACTTTGACCACATGTCCACCATCACAAGACAGTGTTTCTTACCTTCAGATGGAGAGAGTTCAACAAAATCCATCATTACGTGCTCAAAAGGGTGTGTCGGAGGTGGATGTGCAGCCTGGCTGGACACTGCCACAGGCCTGCCTACATTGTGAGTAGAGCAGGTTACACATGCAGAACAGAATTTTTGTGCATATGCTGTGAATCCCTTTGTGAACCATGTCTCATTTAATGCACTCAACATTCCCCCTTTTGACACGTGGTCTAAGCCATGTGTCAACTTAGCATAATGGCTGAAATAATGCTTAGGCAGATATGGTTTAGCATCAGGGCCTAACCAAAGTCCGTCCGTGTAAGTACAACCTGTAGTTGACCATAGCCGACGCTCTTCCGGGGTGGAAAACGTCTGCATAGCTGTAAGAGAGGAGGGGGCTGAGACAGATGAGGACATGAGAGCCGAATAAATAGGGACAGGAAGTCGAGCAGCCGCTTTTGCAGCAGAGTCTGCGCGTGCATTTCCTGTTGAAATGTCAGTGTGCTCTGTATGAGCAGCACATTTGCAAACAGCAATTGCTGTTGGCAACAAAACGGCTTCTAACAGTTCAGTAATGAGAGTGTGATGCAAAACAGGTTTCCCATCTGACTTAAGGAACTTTCTGTGTTTCCACAGGCTGCCAAAATCGTGGATTACGCCGAATGCGGAACGAGAGTCAGTGTGAACTGTGGCAGTTTTACCTTCAGCAAGTTTACATGCTTCAGTGAGCGCGATGAGCTCAGCTGCCTGGGCTGAGAGATGACATGGCAGAGAACCTGAACACATCACTTCTGAGTCCGAAACAACAGCAAAGCCCACAAGATTAGTACCAGTATGGTCGCGGGAGGCAGATCCATCAACATACATTACCATGTCGCTGTTGAGCAGCGGAGTGTCCATCAAGTCAGGACGAGGAGTGCACTGAGCCTCGAGCTCAGCTAAACAATCGTGCTCCTCACAGTCACCAGGAATGGGGAGTAATGATGCAGGGTTAAGATTAGTGCAGCGTTTAACAGTTACGTTCGGCATGTCTAAAAGGCAGGTGTGATATCGCAAGTATCGTGCTGCAGAGAGGTGAGACGATTTCTGTTCGAGGAGAATCAAAGACACCGACTGAGGAACGAGCAGGGTTAATGGAGCGTATCCCACTATGTCACGTGAGAGCCTTTTCAGCCGCGGCCACTGCACGCAAACATTGTGGCAAGCCAGCTGCGACTGGGTCGAGTTTTGCGGAGAAGTATGCAACTGGTCGAAGTTTATCACCATGTGATTGTAGCAACACCGAGGTCATGCAGCCCTGTCTTTCATCCACTGTCTGAGTGAACGGTTTGTTCGGGTCTGGCAACCCTAGAGTTGGCGGTGTTTGCAAAGCACATTTCATTTGTGTGAAGGCAGAGAAACCTTCACTCGTCCAAATAATTTTTTCGTGTGCTGTGAGATTTTTACCGTGAATCAAACTTGATAATGGCTTCTCCATCTGTGAGTAATTAGGTATGAACGACCGACAGTATGAACACATGCCCAAAAAGGAAATCATCTGTTTTTTGGTGTTAGGTTTTGGTATCGACATGATTGAAGAGATTCTTTTAGGAGAGAGGGTTTTCCCTTCCCCTGAAATGTCATGACCTAAGAAATGTACATTTTGCATTACAAACTGTAATTTAGATAGGCTGGCCTTGTGGCCCTCTTGTACTAGATGTTTTAACAGTTTTATTGTGTCTTCCTGACACTGTGCCTGAGTTGGAGCTGCGATAAGGCAGTCGTCTACATACTGCAGGAGTGCAGAGCCTGGTGAGAGTGTTAGACTTTCTAAGCTTTCTCTGAGTGCATCATTGTAGATGGTTGGAGACTTGGTATAACCCTGACACAGTCGAGTGAAAGTGTACGGTTTACCGTTGAAATTAAAGGCGAACCACAGCTGGCTTTTTTTGTCCACTGGGACACTGAAAAAAGCATTTGACAGGTCAACCACAGAAAACCATTTAGCTGCAGGAGGAATCTGAGCTAGAATAGTATATGGATTAGGCACATTTGGTGCACGTGCATGAACTGCAGCGTTTACTGCTTTTAGGTCTTGCACGAAACGCCATTCAACAGGCATGGCTGCATCTCTGATCTTTTTAACAGGAAATATCGGTGTCCTGACTGGAGAGTCTGGACATGGAATAATCACACCTGCTTTCAGGAGTGAATCAAACACAGGTGTTATACCGTCAATGGCCTCTTGGCGCAGAGGGTACTGGTGCTTGTGAGGTCGGAAATCAGAGCGCGGAGTAATAACGACAGGCTGACAGTTCCTAATCAGGCCAACGTCGTACTTGCTCGTCGCCCAGAGTGTCTGTGGAACAGAAGTAAGGGCGGGAGAAAGAGATGCAGGTTTAGTTAAAAATGTTTGAATTTCTTTGTTAAGCTCATGAAACGCTTAGACTGATCTGTAGGCAGGTGTTAAGAGCACACAAAACGTTCTGTGGAAGCCGGTAGATTGTGATCGCAGAATGAGTGGATCACATGTCTTTTCCCAGTCCGTAAGCGCCTCTCATTGAGCGACGAATGGACCCAAATCTCTCCACTTATCATCACGTCCTTTTGACAGCGAGATGTGAGGAGCTGAATCTGGAACATCAAACAGTTATTTCTGTGATGGAGTCAGAGAAACAGATACAGCCGATTTATGAGTAGACCAAAAAAATGTGGAACAGGCAATTGAATCATTAATGCATTCAAAAAAATTGTCTTCATAGCAGACATCTTGTCCTCTAGCAATGTGTGAGGTGCAGTGTAGATGTTTGTAGTTCATGCGGTCGGCATGTGGTGAGACCCGTGCGTCTACTGTGTGACAAAGTCGTTGTGCGTCGTTAACAGGGAGCCACCATTGATGGCAAAAAAAGTGACTCAGAGTACGTTCTAAATCCCCTTAACATTTTGAGCTGAGCGGAGCTCAATGAACCGTTCTCAGGAAAACCAAACTCCCTTGACCAATACGTGAGACATTCCAAACACCCGTCTCCGTATTTCTGTCGCATCATGTCAATTATTGGGCCCGACGGCTCGACGCTTTTGCTATTTTTTCCACCCATCTCTCAGGCGTGGAAACGTTAACGTTACTTAAACAATATAGTCGTCACTATACAGCGTATGTTTTTTTTCTAAGGAGAAACTTTTTGCAAAAAACCTCGTTTAAAACTCACGTTATGTTGTTACAGCACGAATACCTTTTTTTTAAACTTATTTGAAACTCACGTTTTGTTGTTACAGCACCAATACCTTATTTCAAATGTTATTTGAAGTTCACGTTAGTTATTTATCACGATTCTTATTCCATCAGTATAGAATTCACGTATTTGATGATTTTAACCACGGTCTTACCACAAACCAATTGTAGTCAAGCGATCTGTGTTATGACCTCAAAATGTTTTTATTCTGAGTTAAATCATCACCGTATAACACAATCCTTGTTTCTACCTAAAAGCGTATAATCTTGATAACGACAGAAAAACGAAAAACAAAAAGTTTACATGAATGAAAACACGAATGTCAAAACCAATTGAGTTACCCAAATAATAATGACTACTTGATATCTCATCTGTGTCCGTTAAATCATATGACCTAAGTATAATTTTACCATTTACTTTATAATTGGATTTTTAACTTCTCACCAGATTTGTAGAAATTAATTCTTGTTTGTCGAATCCGCGTGCTGTCAATCAGG
The DNA here is from genome assembly GCA_028022725.1 of Lycodopsis pacificus. Classification (NCBI taxonomy): domain Eukaryota; kingdom Metazoa; phylum Chordata; class Actinopteri; order Perciformes; family Zoarcidae; genus Lycodopsis; species Lycodopsis pacificus. Next base: position 23,144,507 of record CM051700.1, on the reverse strand, counting down.
AACTCCTCAGATCCGCCGGTCCACTCTCTCTCTCGTCTAATGAGGTATTAAGACAGGAATACTTGAGTTGTGGATTCCCGGGAGTGGCCTCTCCCCCGGTCAGTCCTCTGGAGCCCTGATAGATGTCAGCGGATCCTGCCGACAACGCCAAGTTGTGATGGAATATTTCTGAAACTGTTCGGGAGAGAAGTGTAAAGTGTTTTCAAAGCAATGTCAAATGAAAACAGTCTTGATGAAAGATCAAAGATAGTCAATTTATTTGCTTGCAAGCAAAGAGAACACAGTCTCACAGATACTTCGCCGTCATCTGTTAGAGGTGCTCTGGCAACTCAGTTGAATACATTGGCATTTATACACCGTCGGCATGCTGAAACCCTGCCTTGTAAACAAGAATAAACAAAGGACAGGATGAAAACCAAAAGTAATGACAGAGGTTTTCCTTTAAAGCATAGTGTCCCGTTCTCATGATAACCTGAAGGTGTTATACAACTTATTTACAATTCCTTTGTACTCAGTCTGTCTCTCCATGAACAGATAATCCAGCCAGATGCCTTCCTCCACCGTCCTTTTGACCTGGTTGAGGAGTTTAAGTCACAGCATGTGGGGGCTCATTACCCCTGGGTTGTGTCGACTTAGCATATGTCTGAAGGAAGCCATGCCTCTCTTCTCGTACTCAACAAAGGGATGAAGGAAAACAGAAACCATTTGCACAGGATCTCAAATAGCAAGACCCCCTGGACCACAAACAAATGTTCTAGGTTCAAATAAAGGTTTGTGATGCAGCTATGTGGTTCTTTATCTTAAGGTAAAGATTTATGATACAGCAGACGCTGTCAGTCTAAGGACAACTAAACCAGAGAACAGTGATTAACATTTTTTCCCATTACAGGACGTCATGTTGTAACCCAGCTAACGCTGCTCCTACTGGCTCCCTCTGCTCCACCAAATGTTGCAGCATCAAATATGTGCTGTTCCATCTGGTCTCCACTTCTTGCATTAGCTTCATGTTTGCAATCCCCAGATGAAGTTGCACTTGTGTAAGCTTCTCCTTTAAAGATACAGATGAATAGGCCATGAAATGACTGCAGTAGGAACACAGACAAACTATTAGCGTTATTAGAAATTGGAATAAAAGGAAAGAGCACACCTTAGCAGTGGTGCTGCTTCTAAAGAAGCCAACCAGCTTCGTGCTTTGGCCCGGATGCCAGAGAGCACAGGCTGCTGGTCAAGTGCTTTCTTCACTATCACATTCAGTGTGTGTGTGCAATGCAAATATGGTGCCGAAGCTTCAGCTCTCTCACACAGGCAACCATATTGGGAGCACCATCAGTGACCATACATGTCACCTTATCAGCGATTCCCCATTCCTCCATCAGGGAGGCTTTCACACGAGCTATATTTTCAGCAGTGTGTGATTGGGGGAATGCCTGCACTCCTAACAGCACTGAACTGAGTGTGGTTTTCTCACCCACAAAATGGCATACAGCCATGGTTACAAATGGTTACAGCCAGGTAGGCATCCATATCGATGGATGTCCACATGTCAGAAGTAAGGCTAACAGCAGCCACCTTTTCCACTTTAGCCTTAGCCTTCTCCTTAGCTTGACTCATACTTGGCCTCCACCATGGCCTTCAGAGCCTAAAGGAAAACAGATATAGTGCTGAACTGTGAGACACAATAAAGTACTCAGTTGTTTCATGCATGCACCCATACATACATGCCTTGTAGGGATAACATAATTAGGATCCAGTTTGGACACAAATGCCCTGAATCCAACATCATCCACAATACTGAAGGGCTGTGGGTCCTTCAGTATCATGGAGACGAGGGCTTCATCCAGCTCTTGTTTTCTGGTGGCTGGTTAAAAGAGAATAAATAGTGTCTGTTACCTGTCTTTATTTGCACAATAAACAAAAGTGAACAGGGAAAAAGTGTGATGGTGCATTTGTAATATTGTAATGACTTACCATGGCTGGGTGAAGCTCCAGTTTCCTCCTTATTCTCATGCAAGGCACGGTAATGCCTTAGCATGGATGAGGTGTTGTTATTGTACCCCAACTCCTTGGAGCACAATAAACACCTCACCTTTGAATAAAATAAGGAACTGTGAAAAATACAGTTCTTGATAAGCAAACCTAATGTGTCTGAAATAGAGTTAGATTTAGCTTACCTTATTAGGAATTATCAAATCAAAGTGTTCCCACACAGGGGAAATCCTCCTCTTCCTAGCTGGCTCCATCTTATCACCTATCCTTCTCTCCTACTCTCCAAACTATCTCTCTCTCCAAACTATATAAACGCTATCCAAACTCTCAACTGACCGCAACTCTCCACCAACAACCCACATGTTGAATGGAGCCTGAGGGGTTTATATTGCTGTCAAACCTCCCGGCAAAATCTGAACCACTTCCCGAAGCAGTCGCGTGGTACAGCCGGGCAGCGAGGCTTCGGATGTAATCATTGTTGGCTCCTCCCCTAAATGACGCAAGCCTCGATACGCGCTTCGAGGAAACGCCCCCTCCATTACTCGACACACGCTTCGAAGCGTCGGCACATCTCGTAACATCAATAGTTGTCTCCTTACTTTGCTAAAACATATGGTTTTCTTAAGGTCCGCAAGCTAATCTTCTGAGGCCCAGAACTCGTCCACAGCCAAGGGGTTGGACATCTGTTAAATATATAGCCTACAGGTTTGGAAATGCTGTCTAAAAACCTCATGTTGAGTGTGGTAGTGTAGTTAGTGGACCCAAACGCACGCACACAGCAGGTTTACTCCAGCCAAGACTTTATTTAACGGTGCAGGAGCAGTCACAGAATGAACCAACAAAGACTAACTGTCCAACAAACTAAAGTCACTCCGATAATCTCCACCGGAGTCGGGAGGGAAACTCGACCGCACTCAAAACTGAAGGAACAGAAAACAACCAGGTAACGATCTTCACTGAATCGGTGTTCAGACTTACGTGACCAGACTGGTAACCTCTAACTGTTAACATCAAATTGCATGCATCACTTTCACAGCCTTCGCCTGCTGCTGCTGATTGTAGTTTGTGTCCTTGTGCATATGCAAATATTTACATGGCTGTTCTCTTTGTTGGACAAATCAACAAAGTGACTAATATTGTCGCCATGGTTTGGTCTGGTGGCAAACACGTTTAGTCGCTAACATTTTCTTTACACATGCTATATATATCCTGCAGAGATGGTAATGCTTTCTAAACTCTCATTTCAACCGGGCCAAATCTGCCCAGAGGGGAAATTACGGTAACCTGTAGCTGTCAACGCCACCTCAGTCGTGCTGCCCTCTGTGTGAACACAAACCAGCAGAGAAAACCTATTGCGATTTTAAATGGATCCATTTTCAAATGCATTATTCATGTTTCCTTGAATAGCACTAGTATGTTTACTTGCTGCAACGTTTAACTCATTCTTGGAGACATTTCTCTTGCCACCAAACTGGATGAAAACAAATGTCAGATATTGTGGGATATTTCTCAAAGGTTGTTATGTCCACTAAGACTGTATGCCCAGGATGGCACTAATGACTCCTCCAGCACCAAAATTGACCTTACTTTCACAGTACATATTTCTCTAGGGCAGTGGTTCTCAACTAGTCTGGCTGCGGGACCCACCATCACCCCTTAATGAAGCCAGGACCCACCACCCAAATTATATCTATCTATCTCTCCGCTCTGGCTCCCTCTGCTGGTGCAGCGGTTGAAAAAGGGGATTAGTGCAGTCCAGGGGGGAGAGTCGCGAAGGGGAAGACACCTCCTCCGTTGGCGGGCTCTTAGATGTAATGTCCCGCAGTGTGTTGATGAAGGAGGTGAGCTTCCTCCCATATCTTGATCTCCCCCACTGGATCGCTTTGTCAAAGGGGATCTGATTAAAAGTGGGGATAGTCTCCAGCCCCCAGCGATAACTGAGTCAGTTTCTCGCAGAGACTGTGCATGTTTTGCATCCAGGTGTCAGTGTTCTGTTTGACTTTAAGTTGGGTTATTTCATTGGGTGAGGAGGGCTTGATGAAGGAGGTGAGGCAAGTCACCTTCCTCATCATGCCCTGTGGAAAGGTAATGGCCTGTAATTTGAAATGTGTGTTACGTTCCCTGTTCTGGCATCAAAGGGATGTGGGGAGTAACTTATTTTCCCGGGGAAAGAGAGACTGAAGGAAAGGAGGAGAGATTCAGCAGCTTCTCATGATGAGCTCAGCGTATGTCTGATTGTCAACATGAGTTCCTTTATAATCAGGACATTTACCTCTACAGTATTTACCAAATCTCTAGAAACTGGAATATTACCAAATGAGCAGAAGGTAGCACCTGTGGGTGAAGTCCATTCAACAACTACCTCCTCTTTCTGTCCCTCCATGTTTCTCAAAGATTTTGGTAAAGTTGGTTTACAATAAAATGCAGGAGTGGAACTTCCTGTATTACCAGCAGTATGGATTCTGAGAAAAAGGTTTGACGTAATTGTCTGTGCTTCAAAATTGTTGCTTTTAAAAAACAAACAATATGCTTTATGAATATTTTGTATTTGACTGTCAATAAAAACCAATTTACAAAATGGTTCCAATAAAAAAAAAAAAACCATCTCTCAATGTCAAATCTAATCTGCTGAAAGTCTTTAGTGAATAAGTGAATTAGCCACAGGTCTCATCCACAGGTTTCCTTTGAGTCCTGACTGATGAAACTCTGAGCTTGAAGAGTCATATTCTGTCTGTTTTCAATAAAACATTGTAGAAATACGCTAACGGTATTTACAGGCATTAAACGTACAAGTGTGTGTGTGTGTGTGTGTGTGTGTGTGTGTGTGTGTGTGTGTGTGTGTGTGTGTGTGTGTGTGTGTGTGTGTGTGTGCTCATTTGCAATAGTGTTGCGTGTGTCATAGAGCAAAGGTTTGAATCTCCGGGTGAGGCACTCACGCGCTCCCCGTACAAAGAGGAAGCTCTGACACGCAGGTGGTTTAGTTTAAACTCTTAACTAGATGTGTTGTGAAACGGATAACTCCGTGGGATATTGTGTAGCAACCTGCAGGAACAGCATCTTCTCTGTCCCTGAGAACTGGAGGTCTCCCACACACACAGTGGCCCCACCCTGGTGTGTGTGTGTGTGTGTGTCGTCCCGTCCCGTCCCTGTGCAGGACGAGGTCAACTCCTCATGAGAATGAATAAGAAAAGAGGGAAATGATAGGACGGGGCTCTCACAAACACCGAGAGGAGAGATGCATATTCCGAGCCCTGGCTTTGAGTCTGTTGCTAGGGATACATAATCAATTCTTGTGTTGTGTGAAACCATAGATCTATGCATTATATGCTTTGATGCTTGACTTAATAAATTGTTAATACTTATAGATCGTCTACCGTCTTCTGTTCATCGAATGTAATTCCAATCAAACGATCTGCGCGGGGTCCTTCTGAAGGCGTAGTCTTTTGGACTCAGATTATACGGTGGGCTTTTAGCCCGAGGGCAAATGTGAGGAATTTAAGTTTTAAAGCGCTATCGATGGATATTATGAGTTACAATATGTTGACTTGCAGAATTTTTAAACTAAAGGGAGAGTTACTGAATTTGTTGTGCACTGTGAGAGAAACCAGAGAATTTATGACACCGCCATGAAGTCAGAGAGAGGGGGATGTTGCTGAAGAGTTTCTGAGCACTGCCTTCAAGAAGGGGGGAGGAAGTGGCCGACTGAAGTCCGAAGGGTTCAGCCAATCACTGAGCTGATCGATAGGCTAAGGAATGTGTAATACGAGACATTTCAGAGACTTTGGAGGGACAAAGAAACTGTGAATCCCCGGAGATAATCGGACCTCCTCTGGGCCGTGTGGTGCGGATTGGGCCTCTATTCATGAAATATTACTATTGATGGTGAAATTCAGTTTGTAACTGCATTTGATTTTGTTGGTATATTAAATTCCTTTTGATTTAAACTTCAACCAGCTGATTCGGCCCTGCTTGCTGATGGAAGAAAGGGGGCAGCCTCTTCTCCTCTAGAACAAGGAGGGGGGCTTTCTCCTTTGCCTTTAGTTTGAGACATTTTGAACATAACAGCAGTAAGATAGAGGACTGCTTCAACCTGGTACCAACCCTCACCATACTTTGTTCTGAAGCTTGTTTATCACTGTGTGTAAAAGACAGAGACTAGAGACAGATCTCTGAGCAGCCACGAGACGCATAACTGTATGTGCTGTATCCTGCTCCTTCTTACAAGAATAAATCTCCTGATTAATGATTTCACACTTGGTGTCGAGTAGAAACAGTTTCGTCCTAAAACGCTGTTTCTTTTTGTCCGAGGAGAGCTGAGAGGAGTCTCCGTCTAAAGAGGAGTGAAGAAAGAGAAAATGTGCAAATCACGGAACTTAGATTGTTACTCCATAACCAGTAGTGGAGGAAGTTATTCTGATGTTTGTCGGTTTGTGAAACACAACGTTAACAGTTGGCCCCTCCTCCCCGGCTCAACAGCAGGTGAAAGACAAACCCTGATTCACTCTCATGTTAGAACGAGCTTTGTCCGCTCGGCGTCTCGCCCCGCTGTGTGACCGCCATTTTCACAGCTTCCTCTTGGATGCACCATTTCTATCTGACACCTGGTGGCGCAGTTTATTTAGAGGTTGACGCTCTCTCTCTGCAGAGTGAACCACTTCTAGTGGGTCACAAGTGATCGCTGAGAGACATTGTTGTTATATGAGTCCGTGCATTGTTTTTGAGGAAAGTCCTCCTCATTCCTGTCCACCAGTTTATGGTTGCTGGAGATTCATGTTGTTCCTGAGGAGTTTTCTCAGTCGTCACTCAACCAGTGAGTGACTCAGCTTTTACAACAGCTGGAATATTTTAACATCAACAACAAATGGAAAATGTGCAGATTATATTAGGTCCAGTCATGACGTCATGAAATGAATAAATGTGAATCTTGAAACGCTGCTTTGCATCAGAATCATATCTTGAAACTCAACTCTTTTGAGACAAATGTTTAAAAGTTGATCATTAAATATGAGAGAGGTATTATACGACTATTTAAATGTTTCATATTAGTTTAATTTGATAACTCTTTTGTCAGCCAGCTGTTTTTAAGCAGTGAAAGAAAACTGAACAGAATTAGTCTTTTGATGGCGTCATGTTTGTCTATAACTCTTCCTCTGAGGAGACGAGAAATATTTAACAACTAAAGAAATGAAATGTTTTCAAAGGTGGAGCAGGTTTTAACCGAGGCTCTGTTTGTGAATGAGGAAACAAAGCTCACATTCACAGCGCTGCTCCCCTTCCTGGAATGAAGCACAGCTTGATAACTCCTCCTTCTTCCTCCTGCTCTCAAACACAGCCGGCTCCACTCTGTCCACATGTCTCCTTGTTCCCTCCCCTTCAGATCTACAGTTTTAAAGATGGCTGTAACGAACATGGTGGTGCAGCGATAGAGCTGACAGCCTCCATTCACTGAACAATCCACATGTTGTTCAGATCAGAAGTCAAAGCAGAGTCGCTTCTAGTGACGTGAATCTCAGACAGTTGTTGTTATTGAGAGGTGAAATGGCGCAGAAAGGAGTTGAGCTGGATCGGGAAACCTTCTCTTGTTCCATCTGTCTGGATCTACTGAAGGATCCGGTGACTACTCCCTGTGGACACAGCTACTGCATGAACTGTATTAAAACACACTGGGATGTAGAGGATGTGAAGAAACTCCACAGCTGCCCTCAGTGTAGGCAGACCTTCACACCGAGGCCTGTCCTGCTGAAAAACACCATTATAGCAGTTGTTCTGGAGGAGCTGAAGAAGACTGGACTCCAAGCTGCTCCTGCTGATCACTGCTATGCTGGACCTGAAGATGTGTCCTGTGATGTCTGCACTGGGAGGAAACTGAAAGCCATCAAGTCCTGTCTCGTCTGTCTGGTCTCTTATTGTGAGAAACACCTCCAGCTTCATTATGAATCCTCTGCCTTTGAGAAACACAAGCTGGTGGACCCCTTCAAGAAGCTCCAGGAGAACATCTGCTCTCGTCACGATGAGGTGATGAAGATGTTCTGCCGTACTGATCAGCAGTGTATCTGTTACCTCTGCTCTGTGGATGAACACAAAGGCCACGACACAGTCTCAGCTGCAGCAGAAAGGACTGAGAGGCAGAGAGAGCTGGAGGTGAGTCGACTAAACATCCAGCAGAGAATCCAGGACAGAGAGAAAGACGTGAAGCTGCTTCAACAGGATGTGGAGCCCGTCAATCGCTCCGCCGACGAAGCGGTGAAGGACAGCGAGAAGATCTTCACCGAGCTGATCCGTCTCATGGAGAAAAGAAGCTCCGATGTGAAGCAGCAGGTCAGATCCCAGCAGAAAAGTGAAGTGAGTCGAGTCAAAGAGCTTCAGGAGAAGCTGGAGCAGGAGATCTCTGAGCTGAAGAGGAAAGACGCTGAGCTGAAGCTGCTCTCACACACAGAGGATCACAACCAGTTTCTACACAACTACCCCTCACTGTCACCACTCAGAGAAGCTACAGACTCGTCCGCCATCGATATCCGTCCTCTGAGCTACTTTGAGGACGTGACGGCGGCTGTGTCAGAAGTCAGAGATAAACTACAGGACGTTCTGAGAGACAAGTGGACAAACGTCTCACTGGCAGTGACTGAAGTGGACGTTTTACTGTCACCTTCACAAGCAGAGCCCAAGACCAGAGCTGAGTTCTTAAGATATTCAAGTGAAATCACACTGGATCCAAACACAGCACAGACAAATCTGTTATTATCTGAGGGGAACAGAAAAGCAACAGCTATGAGAAAACAACAGTCTTATTTTAGTCACCCAGACAGATTCACAATATGTTGTCGGGTCCTGAGTAGAGAGAGTCTGACTGGACGTTGTTACTGGGAGGTGGAGTGGAGAGGAAGAGTTTATGTAGCAGTCGCATACAACAATATCAGCAGAACAGAGAGCGCTAATGAATGTGGATTTGGATTGAATGACAAATCTTGGGCGTTATATTGTAAAAAAAACTGTTTTGTATTTTGGTACAACAATATCAAAACTCGCGTCTCTGGTCCTCGGTCCTCCAGAGTAGGAGTGTACCTGGATCACAGAGCAGGTATTCTGTCTTTCTACAGCGTCTCTGAAACCATGACTCTCCTCCACAGAGTCCAGACCACATTCACTCAGCCTCTCTACGCTGGACTTTCTATTTTTGGTTTTGGACACACTGCTGAGTTCTGTAAACTAAAATAGTCAGAAGTGATTTAAGGAACAGCAAATTCATTTCTGTGTTTTAATCCTGAAACTCATTTTGTCTCCATCATTGTCGCTTAATTGCTGATTGTTCTTCAGCTGTCAATCAAACATTGTGGGCGGTGCTTTGACGTCTTCTCATTATTGTTGTGTAAATGTTTGAGTGTCTTTAGGTGGAGCTCCTTTCTGTGTCTGTTTAGCCATGGAGGCTATCACTGCTCATGATGATCTTTGTTGACCTGAACTGATATTTCTCTTCATGAAAATGTAAACTGCTCTGAGGTTTAAATGTTTGATAAATATTCGTATTGATGTATTTGTTAGTTGTTGTTTCTCTTCCACTGCATGGCTCTTAAAGAGAGAAATCACCAGAGCTTCTTTCATCAAAGAGATTTAGTTCTCAGCACTCTTTGTAAAGATTTCTTTAAGTGAAATTGTTTATTTTCTATAACAGATTAAATGTTGTTCTTGTTTTTCTTAATCGTTGTACAAAAGAGGTACTTTGATGTATTATATAACTAGTTATTATCATCATAATCAATAAGTGAATCATTCATTATTCTCTTTTGCATAACTGAGATTCTGGTCAAACAAATAGATGATGAGGATGAAGTGAATGTGTTCATGAAATCATTGAACAAGAGTCATTGAACAGACTTTACTGATGGGATGTGAACAAACTGAAGGTTTACATGATGAATAAAGTATTTCTTGATTCAAGAATGAACAAAGTCTTTTCTTCTTGTCTTATTTACAGGGTTTCATACAAAGCTGATGGAGAAAATGTGAAACTAATATGAGAGTATAACTGAGTCAGTTTTCCTCCTGAAACAGCACAAAGTACAGAGTTCATGTTTAGAGCAGAAGAACATGAGTCAGTCAGTCTCTGTCCTTTAAACTGTCCTCACTGAAACATCTTGGTCAGAGAAATGAGCAGAGTTTGATATCACGTGTCGCTTCTTACAACCAACATTCTGTTTGTGCACAAAGTCAGTGAAGAGGATGTTTGTTTCATCATAATTCAAGAAGTCAGAGAAACATTAACCCACAGCCTCAAACCTCACATTCACAAACACTATTTACAACCTGAGAGCTGATGTGAATACGGTTTGTAGAGTAGAAGCTCTTCTCTACCATCTTTCCCATGTGACCTGAATGCAGCATCTCATGATACTCACTGACTGGAGGTTCTACTTTAGTTTGGCCTCCTTTATTTCAACTAAAATCATCCATGCATTGTTTGATGCAATACAGTTCGTGATATAGTCTAATCAAAGTAATTTTTGTGTTCACACTGATATGTTTGTCCACTGTATTGTGCTGTTGATTTAGTGAACGCAAAGTAAGTGTTTACCTTTCTACCACTAGATGGCAGCATAAGTGTATTTAAACCACAGGTTTACTCATATTTACCTGTGCTTCTGTCAATTATCTAGGTTATTGATACAGACTAAACATACCTACATGGAAGAGCGAGCATGTGTTGACCACAAGGCAATAAATGACAATTGAAAAAAGAGACATTTGGTTTATTCTTATTGAACATTAAGCCTAATTTACCTACCTCATTGATTTAATTGTCACACTTATATCCTTATTTGAATGGTTAAACAGAAGAGGTCAAAGGGCCGAGATGAGAAGATATAATGTTGGTCAAATGCTGTGGTCCAAATAAAATGACTTCAGTTTTATTACCATTGAGTTACAGAAAGTTTGACTCTAGAATGTTTTCAAACAGAATATGGAAATACCATGGTATTTGGGAGATGAATTGGTTCTCTTTTCTTCTTTGCTGCCATGTTACCTGTCTCGTGACCCCTCAAGTTGATCACTGGAGCTGTAGGCGGATGCAGACCGTCAGGCTGAATTGAGTTGTGAACCAATGCAACAGACTACCAGCTCTTTAGCATGTTGGATGCACCAGCATGAAACTGTCCCGTAAAATTAAGTTCCCATCCAATAACACTGGTCTGCAGAAGACTCCTGCGGGAGGAGGGCTACTGAAAACTGCAACCGTGTTATGAGAGAATAAACATGTCCCTCGAAATGTAATTTGAAATTGCAGTTTAATGATATTGGAATGCAATTTTGTAGGAAAAGGGAATGTTTCTAGTCAAATACAATATTATTTTCCTCTTTCATTGTAAATTGGATTCATTTGCTCTATCATCACGTAAGTCAAAGGTCACATTTTGCCTGAGTACACTGTGTTGGCCTTTATAGGGGTTTAAATGATCAGATCCCCTTCCAGGTAGCAGGACACGTCTCCTTGAAATAAAAAAAAGTTTGGAATTTGATGCGATACCTTTTAGCTTCCAAGTCAATAAAGTAGTAAAGGAAAAACTTAGTTTGTTCGTGTAATGCAGGCACAGAAAACACATTTTGATAAGTGTAACCATATCTGATGTAATTGATCTTGTTTTAAACAATAATAAAAAGTTTAAAAATATGTATTTAACTTAAACAATATACAAAGAACTCACACAGATTATTTACAATGTAAAACAAGAACAAAAAAAAGAACCATCAACCAAAAACCTTGGCTGCCCCACAGCCCCTAAAACAAAATCGAACCTCTAAAGCAGGGGTCTCTAACTGGCGGACCGCGGTCCGGATCCGGATCCAGACACAGTTGCATCCGGACCCAGGACCTAAAATCGATATTTCGGAATCATACATATTGGGCAGCGAGTTTTTACTTTTAAGCGGCGCATCTTATACAGCCGTTACGGTACTTGTTCAGCGGTGCAGGAGACACCGACCAATGTGTTGTAAAGCTCAGCCAATCAAATGTGAGTATTCTGACACGTTTCCTAACTGAGCGAGGTTTTCACACACCGTAACAGACGGGGGAGAGACGAGGAAATAGAAACAAGAGCAGGAATATTGCGCTAATCAGAGAGGTTATCTCACATGACGTTCTCCAAAAAGAGAAACGTGTTCAGAGAGAATATAATTTACAAGCATGAATGAACAGACTCTTCTATGTTAATTCTTCCCGCAGGCAGTTAAATCCAGCATGTCTCATATGTTCAGAAACCGTAACTATTGATAAAAGCGGCAAATGAAGCGCACTACGAGACAACGCACAACTGTTTTGAACAAACCCACTCACATCTAAATGAAGACACAGAAAATAAACCGAAGAGCCCAAAATGATCAGAATCATAACACATGAATTCACTGTCCAACAATGATGTTACCAGAGAGGATAGAGCTGAAACAAGTGGTTTAATAACCACAGATAAAGTCCATGCTCACTGATTTAGAAGACAAAAATATTATATTGTGACTTTTTTGTTGACATCACTTCACACCTGAATGAAATGAATTTAAAGCTGCAGGACAATTCAGTTACATTAATGTTTCTAAAATGAATTACTTTATTTTAAGATGCACATTTTTCAAAAGCTTTCTGTTATGTCAGTTATTCTTTAATCCAGCCCTTATTATACTTGAAATGAGAAGAACATTTATTTATGTATTTCTATGTATTATTTATAATCCATCCAGTTAAATTTGACAGTTGTTGACTACACAGAGACATTGTTACTACTACTAGGCTTCTTCAATATATATATCACCAAATAGCGTAAATAGTTAGATATTATTGTAATGTTTCGGACCTTTGCCCGAGGAGATTTTCTCAATCTGGACCTTTTTGGAATTTTAGTTGAAGACCCCTGCTCTAAACAAGCAAACCCCAAACTGAAAATAAAACAGCTCGCTAATTCCGGATTGTGTCCCTTAACGCATCAATTACATCCCCCATCCCTGTAAGTGTAAAACTTCTGTTGACAAAGTCCTCATCCCTACATTTAGGGCAGTGTGGTGTGGTGGCTGTCCACTGGTCCACGCAGACCCGGCACCCAATCACACTCCGGCAACACTGTGCCACCACGACATCTGCAAGATTAAGAATTTTTTAACAATTTTAGATAATTTATGTAATGCAAGTCGCAAGCACTTTTCTTATAAGATATCTACATTTGTTAATGCTACTATGTGAAATATTTGTTTTCCCATCTACTGTTTTAATTGGGAATATGCTAAAATCTTAGGTAGTCCGTTTTAAAAAATGCAGACATTAACGGACAGATAGTGTTAACGGACTACACACCGCCGCTCTGCCTGCCTTCCGGTGTCGAGCCACGGGACATCTCTTTATTCAGGCTAAATAAAACCTGTTTATATCAACTTCTGTCTCCTGTGGTCTTGCTATTGTTGGGACTGGAAACAAAGGCCGCAGAACCTCCCCTCTGCTGCGAACTTCTTACAGTGCGCACAGTGGAAAAATGAGCTGGAACCGGTTCAAAAATTAACATCATATTTAATGTACTACATGAAATTCACTTACAAGCTGCATTGACTAATGTTCTCGAGAACAGAGACCGCACACACCTATCTCACTCACAGGTGAGGCTGAAAACCGAAGGCGGATGTGGTCTGAGGAATTCTCTCCAGAACAGTGTCTTTTGTATGTCGGAAATGTCCGAAAGTCATTAACACCTGAATGACCCTCCGTGGCGATTGGCTCCATTTGACTCCACCTCTGGTCACTTGTCCTCCCCCACTGATCGATGGGGTCGCCTCCATTTGCTGCTGCATGTCTGTGAACCCTCTCAGAATCCCTGTCTGACTCTTAAACTATTCTTAGTGTTTTAATACCTTCAGTGACTATACTTTTATGATTTAATACATTCAATTAGTTAATATACTGTAACACATAATATCTTCTATAAGCAAGAATATTGTAAACATATTGTGACTAACATATTATTATTATTATTATTATTATTATTATTGTGACACTTCTACTCATCACTAGGGGGGTTATTTAATCTTACTTATAATGCGTTTAAGACTGTAATTCTCCACACTATTGGGTCCTAACCGTGAACTCCCGTGACAGCTAGTTTCTTTTCTCATTCAGACTGTTAACATACAATGGTTTTATGTTTTCAAAAATAATCCTAGAGTGCATTGTAATTATCCATGTTCAGCTCTGTATTTGGTTTAGGTCTAAACAAACCTGGAAAAACTTCTCCCAACTTGGGCGGTTGCAGGTCCTGAGCGGCTAGCAGACGCCACAGGCCTGGCTCCAAAGCGAAAGAGGTTAGGTTGGGGTTGGGGGACAGGCAGGCTTGCCGTTGCAGCAGGTGTTTCTTCACCGCAAACCTCGTATCTGTCCTGGACAATTATCCCTCCAAAAAACCCAGTCATGCCGGGCACCAGGACAACACCAGTCTCGGATATGAGGTTCAGACTTGCTGGTGTAAATATCTTTGTCTGTTTGTTGGAGCCATAATGTAGTTTTGTTGTTGAGTTTTAGCTTTCACCTGCATCATTAAAAAGAGATACTCGCAGTGGCGGCTGGTGGAAAATTTTCTATGGAGGGCCATCCTATCAATTTCAGCAAACATCCCAGTATGATTTCATGCAAAAAAATGTTTGCATCAAACACGCATTATTACTTGGCAGTTAAATATTTAACATTTATTCCAACATGAAAAAAAAGCAGTAAACAACACTTATATAATATAATACAATATAATATAACATGTTTATTTATTGAGATGCCCCTATGGACCTTGTTATAGGAGGTAAAGATCAGGAGAAGTAAACATGAAGTGTAATTATGAATACTGATGTTAAATTAAGCTATGATGAGTTTTCACTGTTAATTTAGGGGGAAAAAGTGGCCCGGGAGTTACTGTCAGACCGGCCCACTCAATACACGGCGCGCTGCCCACTCAATACACGGCATGTATTTCGCCGGTCTACGGCGGCGATTCGCACCTCCGCCGGCGTCGCCCCGACAGACGCCCGGCACGACTGCACGGCGCAGACCGCGGTTATGGAGAAACGTTTTTAAAAGCACCGTAGTGTCCAGCCGTGCTGTGGCGTCCTCGGATCGCGAGGAGTAGTATAATGTCAGTTTATACTGTTGACACAGTTTTCACTGATTATTGACTTTCGGTATTAGAGTAAATTGAACTTGTTCTGTGAAGCATATAATATAGTCGGGGCCGACGATGTCAGAGACGGCCCAAACCCCGTCGGCCTACCGGGGATTCCCCCGGTATCCCCGATGGCCAGTCCGCCCCTGCCTGTGGATACGTATGGTATGTCGAAGTAATCAGCGTACTTTTAGGAAGAAAGGAAGTTGATTGACTGACTTGTACGAAGTAGTGAAGCTTCGCATGTAGTCTGCTGTCTGATTGTGAGGTCAGGCTGATCTGATATCAGCTCTTTGGCTGCAGAATCTCCTCAAAGTTGTCCTCTCAAACGGGTCTTGGAGGAGGAGTGCTCGCGCTGGCGCGGTCGCCTGTAGAGACTTCTCCTGACGAGAACGCGCAGCTCGGGGGGCCTGATCGTTCTGGCCCACAGCTGAATCTATTTGAGGCGCTGATTGGCTCAATTGTATGTCACTCATTTATATCTTGAATCAGCAATTGGCTAAACGGCTTCATAGACCCGTCTTTCTTGGACCAAAACGATCAAGCCCCCCTCGCTGCGCGCTCTCAGACGTGTCGTGCACACAGACAGAGAGCACGAGCAGACGAGCACACAGGGGGAGAGGACGAGCAGGAAAAGCATATATTTTGCGCAGATATCATATTGTACACACATTACTGGGTACATTCCATAGTTAAAAAACACAAATATTGACAATTTGTATAATTTATGATTATTATAATTATTATTATTATTATTTTTTTTTCTTGTGGCTCATGGTGGGGCCATGCCCCATGGCCCTCTCTTGACCAGCCGCCACTGGATACTCTTGCTTTTTTTTCAGGCGAACCTGAAACTTTTAAATTTGAGCTGTATGCCATCTTCATTTACTATTAACCAGTAACATATACACAATATTTACACATCTGAAGAAATCTCACAAGTGTTACCTGTATTTTAATTATAACATCAAAACTAGAAAATGCATTTCCTGCTGAAATGAATTGCAAAAACATTGCTGAAATAGGAGACTACCTGTCTGAAAAATGTTGAAGCCCGAAAGCAACATCTTGCACATGTGAGGAATTTAAGTTGTAAAGCGCTCCGAGTTATGGATATAATGTGACACAGTGTATTTACTTGTAGGAGTCTGGTCATTTCATGCATTAAGTGTCTGTGAGAGGGTGTTTGAGGAATGTGCTGGAGTGGGGGTTGTGTGAAAGTGGCTGCTTGATGTGTGAAGTTTAGGACAATGGGGCATAGGCCCAGGTGGGGCTTGTTGGACTTCAGCTGATCGATGAGCTGAGGAATGCAACTTTGAGGGGACAAAGGGTTTGAAACTCTGGGGGTTTTCAGATCTTCTGCTGAAGTCCAACAAGCCCCTCCTGGGCCGATGCCCCATTGTCCTAAACTTCACACCTCAAGCAGCCACTTTCACACAACCCATGCTCTCAGCACATTCCTCAAACCTCATCACACACTCAAACACATTTCTTGTCTAAACTTCCACAGGTAAACACATTGTAACATATATATCTATAATTAGGAGCTTCAAAACTTAAATTCCTCACACCTCTCACATCACTTGTGGAATGCAGTAGAGTCTGAAAACTCCTCCCTGTGTCTCCTGCTCTCAAACACAGTGAGCTCCACCTTATGAAGGTATTTGCTTGTTCCCTCCCCTTCACATGTCTGAAGCTCTAAAGTACAGATATAAACACGATGTTGTGAAATGAGGGAGGTGATTAATCATTCACCGAGGCTCTGTTTGTGAATGAGGAAACAAAGCTCACATTCACAGCGCTGCTCCTCTTCCTGGAATGAAGCAGAGCTTGATAACCCCTCCTTCTTCCTCCTGCTCTCAAACACAGCCGGCTCCACTCTGTCCACGTGTCTCCTTGTTCCCTCCCCTTCAGATCTACAGTTTTAAAGATGGGTGTAACCAACATGGCGGTGCAGCGATAGAGCTGACAGCCTCCATTCACTGAACAAACACATGTTGTTCAGATCAGAAGTCAAAGCAGAGTCGCTTCTAGTGACGTGAATCTCAGACAGTCGTTGTTACTGAGAGGTGAAATGGCGCAGAAAGGAGTTCAGCTGGATCGGGAAACCTTCTCTTGTTCCATCTGTCTGGATCTACTGAAGGATCCGGTGACTACTCCCTGTGGACACAGCTACTGCATGAACTGTATTAAAACACACTGGGATGTAGAGGATGTGAAGAAACTCCACAGCTGCCCTCAGTGTAGGCAGACCTTCACACCGAGGCCTGTCCTGCTGAAAAACACCATTATAGCAGATTTAGTGGAGGAGCTGAAGAAGACTGGACTCCAAGCTGCTCCTGCTGATCACTGCTATGCTGGACCTGAAGATGTGTCGTGTGATGTCTGCACTGGGAGGAAACGGAAAGCCATCAAATCCTGTCTCGTCTGTCTGGTCTCTTATTGTGAGAAACACCTCCAGCTTCATTATGAATCCTCTGCCTTTGAGAAACACAAGCTGGTGGACCCCTCCAAGAAGCTCCAGGAGAACATCTGCTCTCGTCACGATGAGGTGATGAAGATGTTCTGCCGTACTGATCAGCAGTGTATCTGTTACCTCTGCTCTGTGGATGAACACAAAGGCCACGACACAGTCTCAGCTGCAGCAGAAATCACTGAGAGGCAGAGAGAGCTGGAGGTGAGTCGACTAAACATCCCGCAGAGAATCCAGGACGGAGAGAAAGACGTGAAGCTGCTTCAACAGGAGGTGGAGGCCGTCAATCGCTCCGCCGACGAAGCGGTGAAGGACAGCGAGAAGATCTTCACCGAGCTGATTCGCCTCATGGAGGAAAGAAGCTCCGATGTGAAGCAGCAGGTCAGATCCCAGCAGAAAAGTGAAGTGAGTCGAGTCAAAGAGCTTCTGGAGAAGCTGGAGCAGGAGATCTCTGAGCTGAAGAGGAAAGACGCTGAGCTGAAGCTGCTCTCACACACAGAGGATCACAACCAGTTTCTACACAACTACCCCTCACTGTCACCACTCAGAGAAGCTACAGACTCGTCCGCCATCGATATCCGTCCTCTGAGCTACTTTGAGGACGTGACGGCGGCTGTGTTAGAAGTCAGAGATAAACTACAGGACGTTCTGAGAGACAAGTGGACAAAAGTCTCACTGGCAGTGACTGAAGTGGACGTTTTACTGTCACCTTCACGAGCAGAGCCCAAGACCAGAGCTGAGTTCTTAAGATATTCAAGTGAAATCATACTGGATCCAAACACAGCAAACACACGTCTGTTATTATCTGAGGGGAACAGAAAAGCAACAGTTATGAGAAAACAACAATTTTCTAGTCACCCAGACAGATTCACTACATATCCTCAGGTCCTGAGTAGAGAGAGTCTGACTGGACGTTGTTACTGGGAGGTGGAGTGGAGAGATAGAGTTTATGTAGCAGTCGCACACAAGAATATCAGCATAACAGATGTGTTTGGATACAATGACAAATCTTGGGCGTTATATTGTAACAAAAACAGTTTCACATTTTGGTACAACAATATCAGAACTCCCGTCTCTGGTCCTCAGTCCTCCAGAGTAGGAGTGTACCTGGATCACAGAGCAGGTATTCTGTCTTTCTACAGCATCTCTGAAACCATGACTCTCCTCCACAGAGTCCAGACCACATTCACTCAGCCTCTCTATGCTGGACTTTATATTCATGGTTATGGAAACACTGCTGAGTTCTGTAAACTAAAATAGTCAGTGATTTAAGGAACAGCAAATTAATTTCTGTGTTTTAATCCTGAAACTCATTTTGTCTCCATCATTGTCGCTTAATTGCTGATGTTTCTTCAGCTGTCAATCAAACATTGTGGGCGGTGCTTTGACATCTTCTCATTATTGTTGTGTAAATGTTTGAGTGTCTTTCGGTGGAGCTCCTTTCTGTGTCTGTTTAGCCATGGAGGCTATCACTGCTCATTGATGATCTCAGTTGACCTGAACTGATATTTCTCTTCATGAAAATGTAAACTGCTCTGAGGTTTAAATGTTTGATAAATATTAGTATTGATGTATTTGTTAGTTGTTGTTTCTCTTCCACTGCATGGCTCTTAAAGAGAGAAACCACCAGAGCTTCTTTCATCAAAGAGATTTAGTTCTCAGCACTCTTTGTAAAGATTCCTTTAAGTGAAATTATGTTTATGTTCTGTAACAGATTAAATGTTCTTGTTGTTTTCTTAATCGTTGTACAAAAGAGGTACTGTGATGTATTATATAACTAATTATTATCATCATAATCAAGAAGTAAATCATTCATTGTTCTCTTTACATAACTGAGGTTCTGGTCAAACAAATAGATGATGAGGATGAAGTGAATGTGTTCATGAAATCATTGAACAAGAGTCATTGAACAGACTTTACTGATGGGATGTGAACAAACTGAAGGTTTACATGATGAATAAAGTATTTCTTGATTCAAGAATGAACAAAGTCTTTTCTTCTGGTCTTATTTACAGGGTTTCATACAAAGCTGATGGAGAAAATGTGAAACTAATATGAGAGTATAACTGAGTCAGTTTTCCTCCTGAAACAGCACAAAGTACAGAGTTCATGTTTATCACTTTTTATGACTTATTTAAACGTAATCAATTATTCGAGCACGTTATGTGTGAAAACAAAACAAAACAGTCTCACCAGCAAAGGAAGAGAGCGACTCCATGTGAAGCTGAGCTTTGATAGCAGGAACCACACGGGGCCTCCTGCTCATGAAGCTCGGGACCCGCATCCTGCAAGACAAAGAGCCAGCGAGACAGAAGATACACGGACATCTAAGGAAAGGAGGAGAGATCCAGCAGCTGCTCATGATGAGCTCAGCTTATGTCTGATTGTCAACATGAGTTCCTTTATAATCAGGACATTTACCTCTACAGTATTTACCAAATCTCTAGAAACTGGAATAATTCCAAATGAGCAGAAAGTAGCACCTGTGGGTAAATGTGAAGTCCATTCAACAACTACCTCCTCTTTCTGTCCCTCCATGTTTCTCAAAGGTTTTGGTAAAGTTGGTTTACATTAAAATGCAGGAGTGGAACTTCCTGTATTACCAGCAGTATGGATTCTGAGAAAAAAGGTTTGACGTAATTGTCTGTGCTTCAAAATTGTTGCTTTAAAAAACAAGCAATATGCTTTATGAATATTTAGTATTTGACTCTGTTCATCAAACCAGATATTATGCGTTCCAATATGTTGACTTGTAGAAGGTTTAAATTAAAGGGAGAGTTACTGTTGAGGAGACAACTCGGATGCACAGACTGAGTTCGAGGCGTTTAGCTCAATTCAAGCAATAAGGTTTATTGTAACAGAAGTATTATGCCCAGCAGTTAAACGTGCACGGGCCTAAGAATGTCCGCTCCGTAGGAGCAGAAAAGATAAGAAAAGCTAAGAAAGGCGCTTAAACAGAGTGCGCATCATATTTAATAGGTTCTCCCTGTGGAAGGTGGAATACAAAGTAGGAGGCGGCTCTGCTTCCAGCTTTCAGAGAGCCTCGTTGGAGCACTGAGCATCTCCGCCCACACCGACTCACGTCCGGGACCCTCCTTCTCTGCATCATCAGTGTGCGTGCATGTTGTGGAACACATATTGTGCCGATAGAGTGTGATTCTAAGCTACTGCAGAAGTCTCTGCTGGACTAGATAAGCGAGGAATTCTCGTGTTATGGCGGTTTAAGCACGCGTCTCTTCCCAGGGTCACAGTATCTGTTTCTATCGTGCGAGCAGGCGCCGGAATGCCCTGCTCGGAGTATTTGACCTACTTACATGTGACCCCACAATTCCGCGATATAAGCATACAAGTATAGCGCATATTATTTTACATAACATTACTGAATTTGTTGTGCACTGTGAGAGAAACCAGAGAATTTATGACACCGCCATGAAGTCAGAGAGAGGGGGATGTTGCTGAAGAGTTTCTGAGCACAGCCTTCAAGAAGGGGGGAGGAAGTGGCCGACTGAAGTCCGAAGGGTTCAGCCAATCACTGAGCTGATCGATGGGCTAAGGAATGTGTAATACGAGACATTTCAGAGACTTTGGAGGGACAAAGAAACTGTGAATCCTCGGAGATAATCGGACCTCCTCTGGGCCGTGTGGTGCGGATTGGGCCTCTATTCATGACATATTACCATTGATGGTGAAATTCAGTTTGTAACTGCATTTGATTTTGTTAGTATATTAAATTCCTTTTGATTTAAACTTCAACCAGCTGATTCGGCCCTACTTGCTGATGGAAGAAAGGGGGCAGCCTCTTCTCCTCTGGAACAAGGAGGAGGGCTTTCTCCTTTGCCTTTAGTTTGAGACATTTTGAACATAACAGCAGTAAGATAGAGGACTGCTTCAACCTGGTACCAACCCTCACCATACTTTGTTCTGAAGCTTGTTTATCACTGTGTGTAAAAGACGGAGACTTGGAGACAGATCTCTGAGCAGCCACGAGACGCATAACTGCATGTGCTGTATCCTGCTCCTTCTTACAAGAATAAATCTCCTGATTAATGATTTCACACTTGGTGTCGAGTAGAAACAGTTTCGTCCTAAAACGCTGTTTCTTTTTGTCCGAGGAGAGCTGAGAGGAGTCTCCGGCTAAAGAGGAGTTAAGAAAGAGAAAATGTGCAAATCACTGAACTTAGATTATTACTCCATAACCAGTAGTGGAGGAAGTGATTCTGATGTTTGTCGGTTTGTGAAACACAACGTGAACAGTTGGCCCCTCCTCCCCGGCTCAACAGCAGGTGAAAGACAAACCCTGATTCACTCTCATGTTAGAACGAGCTTTGTCCGCTCGGCGTCTCGCCCCGCTGTGTGGCCGCCATTTTCACAGCTTCCTCTTGGATGCACCATTTCTATCTGACACCTGGTGGCGCAGTTTATTTAGAGGTTGGCGCTCTCTCTCTGCAGAGTGAACCACTTCTAGTGGGTCACAAGTGATCGCTGAGAGACATTGTTGTTATATGAGTCCGTGCATTGTTTTTGAGGAAAGTCCTCCTCATTCCTGTCCACCAGTTTATGGTTGCTGGAGATTCATGTTGTTCCTGAGGAGTTTTCTCAGTCGTCACTCAACCAGTGAGTGACTCAGCTTTTACAACAGCTGGAATATTTTAACATCAACAACAAATGGAAAATGTGCAGATTATATCAGGTCCAGTCATGACGTCATGAAATGAATAAATGTGAATCTTGAAACGCTGCTTTGCATCAGAATCATATCTTGAAACTCAACTCTTTTGAGACAAATGTTTAAAAGTTGATGATTAAATATGAGAGTAAGGTATTATACGACAATTTAAATGTTTCATATTAGTTTAATTTGATACTCTTTTGTCAGCCAGCTGTTTTTAAGCAGTGAAAGAAAACTGAACAGAATTAGTCTTTTGATGGCTTCATGTTTGTCTATAACTCTTCCTCTGAGGAGACGAGAAATATTTAACAACTAAAGAAATGAAATGTTTTCAAAGGTGGAGCAGGTTTTAACCGAGGCTCTGTTTGTGAATGAGGAAACAAAGCTCACATTCACAGCGCTGCTCCTCTTCCTGGAATGAAGCACAGCTTGATAACCCCTCCTTCTTCCTCCTGCTCTCAAACACAGCCGGCTCCACTCTGTCCACATGTCTCCTTGTTCCCTCCCCTTCAGATCTACAGTTTTAAAGATGGCTGTAACCAACATGGCGGTGCAGCGATAGAGCTGACAGCCTCCATTCACTGAACAATCCACATGTTGTTCAGATCAGAAGTCAAAGCAGAGTCGCTTCTAGTGACGTGAATCTCAGACAGTTGTCGTTACTGAGAGGTGAAATGGCGCAGAAAGGAGTTCAGCTGGATCGGGAAACCATCTCTTGTTCCATCTGTCTGGATCTACTGAAGGATCCGGTGACTACTCCCTGTGGACACAGCTACTGCATGAACTGTATTAAAACACACTGGGATGTAGAGGATGTGAAGAAACTCCACAGCTGCCCTCAGTGTAGGCAGACCTTCACACCGAGGCCTGTCCTGCTGAAAAACACCATTATAGCAGTTGTTCTGGAGGAGCTGAAGAAGACTGGACTCCAAGCTGCTCCTGCTGATCACTGCTATGCTGGACCTGAAGATGTGTCCTGTGATGTCTGCACTGGGAGGAAACGGAAAGCCATCAAGTCCTGCCTGCAATGTGTGATCTCTTTCTGTGAGAAACACCTCCAGCCTCATTATGATGTAGCTCAATTAAAGAAACACAAGCTGGTGGACCCCTCCAAGAAGCTCCAGGAGAACATCTGCTCTCGTCACGATGAGGTGATGAAGATGTTCTGTCGTACTGATCAGCAGTGTATCTGTTACCTCTGCTCTGTGGATGAACACAAAGGCCACGACACAGTCTCAGCTGCAGCAGAAATCACTGAGAGGCAGAGAGAGCTGGAGGTGAGTCGACTAAACATCCAGCAGAGAATCCAGGACAGAGAGAAAGACGTGAAGCTGCTTCAACAGGAGGTGGAGGCCGTCAATCGCTCCGCCGACGAAGCGGTGAAGGACAGCGAGAAGATCTTCACCGAGCTGATCCGTCTCATGGAGAAAAGAAGCTCCGATGTGAAGCAGCAGGTCAGATCCCAGCAGAAAAGTGAAGTGAGTCGAGTCAAAGAGCTTCAGGAGAAGCTGGAGCAGGAGATCTCTGAGCTGAAGAGGAAAGACGCTGAGCTGAAGCTGCTCTCACACACAGAGGATCACAACCAGTTTCTACACAACTACCCCTCACTGTCACCACTCAGAGAAGCTACAGACTCGTCCGCCATCGATATCCGTCCTCTGAGCTACTTTGAGGACGTGACGGCGGCTGTGTCAGAAGTCAGAGATAAACTACAGGACGTTCTGAGAGACAAGTGGACAAACGTCTCACTGGCAGTGACTGAAGTGGACGTTTCACTGTCACATTCACGAGCAGAGCCCAAGACCAGAGCTGAGTTCTTAAGATATTCAAGTGAAATCACACTGGATCCAAACACAGCAAACACATATCTGTTATTATCTGAGGGGAACAGAAAAGCAACATTAATGAGAGAAGAACAGTCTTATTCTAGTCACCCAGACAGATTCACGACATATCATCATGTCCTGAGTAGAGAGAGTCTGACTGGACGTTGTTACTGGGAGGTGGAGTGGAGAGGAGGAGTTTATGTAGCAGTCGCAAACAAGAATATCAGCAGAACAGGGTTCTCTGATCAATGTGTGTTTGGATGGAATGACGAATCTTGGGCATTAGATTGTAACGAAAACAGTTTTACATTTTGGTACAACAATATCCAAACTCCCGTCTCTGGTCCTCGGTCCTCCAGAGTAGGAGTGTACCTGGATCACAGAGCAGGTATTCTGTCTTTCTACAGCATCTCTGAAACCATGACTCTCCTCCACAGAGTCCAGACCACATTCACTCAGCCTCTCTATGCTGGAATCAGGTTTTATGGATTTGGGGTTTTTGCTTATGGAGACACTGCTGAGTTCTGTAAACTAAAATAGTCAGAAGTGATTTAAGGAACAGCAAATTCATTTCTGTGTTTTAATCCTGAAACTCATTTTGTCTCCATCATTGTCGCTTAATTGCTGATTGTTCTTCAGCTGTCAATCAAACATTGTGGGCGGTGCTTTGACGTCTTCTCATTATTGTTGTGTAAATGTTTGAGTGTCTTGAGGTGGAGCTCCTTTCTGTCTGTTTAGCCATGGAGGCTATCACTGCTCATGATGGTCTTTGTTGACCTGAACTGATATTTCTCTTCATGGAAATGTAAACTGCTCTGAGGTTTAAATGTTTGATAAATATTAGTATTGATGTATTTGTTAGTTGTTGTTTCTCTTCCACTGCATGGCTCTTAAAGAGAGAAATCACCAGAGCTTCTTTCATCAAAGAGATTTAGTTCTCAGCACTCTTTGTAAAGATTCCTTTCAGTGAAATTATGTTTATTTTCTGTAACAGATTAAATGTTGTTCTTGTTGTTTTCTTAATCGTTGTACAAAAGAGGTACTATGATGTATTATATAACTAATTATTATCTTCATAATCAATAAGTAAATCATTCATTATTCTCTTTCACATAAGATTGAGATTCTGGTCAAACAAATAGATGATGAGGATGAAGTGAATGTGTTGATGAAATCATTGAACAAGAGTCATTGAACAGACTTTACTGATGGGATGTGAACAAACTGAAGGTTTACATGATGAATAAAGTATTTCTTGATTCAAGAATGAACAAAGTCTTTTCTTCTTGTCTTATTTACAGGGTTTCATACAAAGCTGATGGAGAAAATGTGAAACTAATATGAGAGTATAACTGAGTCAGTTTTCCTCCTGAAACAGCACAAAGTACAGAGTTCATGTTTAGAGCAGAAGAACATGAGTCAGTCAGTCTCTGTCCTTTAAACTGTCCTCACTGAAACATCTTTGTCAGAGAAATGAGCAGAGTTTGATATCACGTGTCGCTTCTTACAACCAACATTCTGTTTGTGCACTTAGTCAATAAAGAGGATTTATTACACAGACATGAAATAATATATAAAAATAGTGAATTAATTTGGTGAATTTTGGGTGTGAAGGGATTTACATAATCTAATATTACTTTTCACATATTGCTCTGAAACATCCAACAATCAACTAAAATAAGATATTCTACTTGTGTGAGATTTGTTTTCTTTAATGGAGAGTGATTTTAGTTTAAAGTGTCTTTAGAAATGCTTCAATATCTGTGAAGTTCATTTAGTTTACACAGAGAGACAATCGTACAGATTACATCTCCTAAAGAACAATACTTGTTAGTCAGAGGAACACATGAAATTCAAACTTTGTTTTTCGCAGCTTTAAAAATGACGTTTTACAGATGAATAAAAACAAAACTAGAATCACCGCCCCGCAGTCGTACGCCTCCACCCAAACAGTCAAAAATGTTGTCACTTTATTTTATCCTGTTTGACATATTTGTGAAATTGCCAAAATTATTATATTAAGTTTTAGCCAAAAAGCTCACAGTTCCTCCTTGAGTTTGTGCCAAATTTGAAAAGTTTCCCTCCAGGCGTTGCGTTCAAGGACCAGACGGACGGATGAACAACAGGAAAACATAATGCCTCCGGCCATGGCTATCGCCAGGCATAAGAACCCCAAAACGTCCACATCACCAGGTCGGGTTAAAGGTCAACCCTGGTTGAGAGAGAGTTCGGTGCTTGGCTGTAGAACACCTCTCAAAAGAAAAGAATCTGAGGAACAACCCTGGTCACTTAAAGTCTGAATTTAAATGTTTTATTTTACATTGAAATGCACAGAACATCTGTGAACCGCTGGGTTTAAGGTCACTTCATTCTCATTGTATGACTCGAGTCAATAATCTTCATTGCATCCGTGTTGCAGCCCGGTGGCCAGAAAGGTTCTGCTTTGATGGACAGCTGTGATGTGCTTCTGAGCATCCCGACTCATTTTGAAAAAATATCTCCGCGTGTGCAGAATCATAGACTGCAGCGGCGTAAAATGAGCTTTAATTTCTGACATTTATTGCAGCTCTCGTGCTTTGTTTCGCTCCAGCAGATGCCGACCCGTTTGGTTTGTAGATGAGCTGAATGTGTTGTTGTCGCTGAAGACGAACATCTCTGTGTTTATTTCACTACTTTGTCTATTTGGGTGTGTAGATTTCTACTTCATCACCAAAACCTACCATTACATAATGCCTCATTTGCATATTTAAACATAACATTTCAGGAAACTTGCATCAACTGATGTTTCATGGTGATATCTATGAGTTCATTCTTTGTACCCTACTCACCTGTAGTGTCTTCAAAATGTGTGTCATTTCCAGCAGCTCTTTTTGGGAAATTTATGCAATTTAGCACATATTTGAGATTAACATTAAGATAATGCCTCATTATATTTTTAATTAAACAGATTTTCAGAAAAGTTGTAATTCAAAAAGTAATTGTTTTGATGTTAAAAATAAACTCCAGAAGTTTCATGGTGAGAAGGAGAAGGTGTAGGAAAGTGAGGTATGTCAATCAAACAGTTCGTTCGCCTGCACGGCCCCGAGAAGAGGTCCTAACATGACACATGAGGGGGGAAGGTGGTCGACAGACATTCAGAGGGTTTAATACAGAGGATCGATTGAAGGAGATGCTGTTTGGACTGGAAACAGACCTAAAACACGGAAATGAGTTCCACTTTTTGCACTTCCTGTTTTCCGTCTCAAAGTCAGTGGTTTTAAATGGGTTTTGGTTTGAAGCCTGAAATAAAGTCTGTGGTTAACACAAGCGTGCCAATCATAAAAACCCTCTCTTTAACTTTGAGTCTTCTCCATGTCTTTAAAAGACGGTTGTTAACAAGTGAATAAATGAGACTACAACATGATCTTTAGCTCAGTGGTGGCGACGTGAAGTCACGTGACCGTGATGTAGTGTCTTGAAAACATAACGTTCAGCGTTTAACATCTGGTGATGGCATTCACGCTTCAAGAATCACAAAAGTGTTTTTAAATTGCGAAGACACAAACCTGCAGCTCACAAACCCCCAACGAGCCACGAAGGCAGACCACCAGCGCCTCCTACTGGTTAAAGTGGGACACAGTTTGATTTTAGGAGGGATCAGTTTAACATCATCTGACTTGAACAATCTGAACAACTTTCTGAAGATGATGACGCTGTCGCCTGCCCTTCTGCACATTCAGGCCATACACAGAGGTGAAAGGTCAAGTGTGTCATTGTGGCTACCTGATGATCAATCACAATAAGGGACACAATGATAAAGTGAAATATACATATATATCTTTCCTTTTTATGGCACAAAGTTGTTTGTAGTTTCAGTAGTTAATGACACAAAAAAATGGAAAAATAAGCAAATATGAATGTGGTTGAACTACCAAGAAGCTTTTATAAATTTATTTAAACTAGTTAATTTACATAACACTGAGTATCACATCACATGATATATAATGCATCACATCTTGTACTCACGTCGCATGTAAAAAGGGAATACAGACAAATGAAAAGGTAACTCTGATTGTCTTGGACCGCTTTGTCTTCTCGTCATCATCCCCTCTTCATCATGTCATTGATTTATACTCTAATGACACATACGGCTGTCCGACTGCAGTCCGGTGCCGGGGCTGCCGAGCTCCGACTGAACCCTGTGCGGCCCCGAACCGGAGCCAAAGTGTTGCCAGGTCACCCTGCAGGAGTCGTATATCTTCATGTGCTGGGAGAACGAGCCAGAATGACGGAAACGTCTCCGGCAATTATTGCAGCGGTAGGGTTTCTCACCGGAGTGAATTCTCGAGTGTTGGACCAGGTGGTGTTTGTGTTTGAAGCCCTTCGTGCAGATGTTGCACTCGTAGGGTCGCTTTCCTGCAGATGAGAGAACAAAGAGTCGGACAGGGACTCAGTCGGGGAAAAGTGTCAAAACTACGACTGAGAATGGAAGTGGAGGAAAGATATTAACAGAGATGATAAAGGGGGTCAAACAATAAATGCAAATTCTTAAAAAAGAAGAAAAAACAGCCTCCCCAGCACCCTACCAACCCTTTACTGCCAGAGAAAAACACATATGGACACAAGCCCCTATTCAAATTATAAACAGATTAGTTCATACACATGAATATTGAAGGTGTGATTTCTAAAACACCATGTGCTTGATTGAGTATTTCAGAAGTAAAGCATAGCAGTAAATGTGTTCCTGTGTCTGAGCATACTGTGAGGCCTACCTGTGTGTTCATGTCTGTGCCTGAGCAGGGAGCTGCCCTTCTGGAAGACTTTGGAGCAAAGGTCACACGGGTCGACGCCGTTTTCCAGCCGTCGCTTCTTCATCAGTGCGGCCGAATCCGAGTCATTCTGCTCGTCCGCTGGTGAGACGCCGTCAGAGCTGCTGTCCAGCCTCTTCTCCTGCTGGACATGGAAGAAAAAGACATTGATCATCGTGGTCAAAGTATTTAATGCTGTGTCGGGTGAAGGCAGTCAGCTCAGTGACCACTGTTTGAATTGAACGTTAATGTCTCCTTTGGATCGAGTTATCCTTGAGACGTAGACATCAGGTGCTGCAGTGGAGCTGCGCTGCGGTCAGAGTCGTAGTCGTAGAATAGATATTAGAACTTGGTCATGAGAAATGAAAACAAATTGGCCCACAGAGGAAATATTGTTCGGTCGACATAACGTATCACATCACCAACCTCGTGGCCGTTCAGAAGGACAGTCTGGGCTCCAGTGGCGCTGCCGGCCGTGGTGGCGTAGGTGAGCTCTGGGATGAGGATGGTGCGTTTGGTCGTGGTGTTGATGGCGCTGAGAAAGCTCACCCTTCCATGACCAGCAATGGCCACTGACGTGGGCAGCTGTGCGGCAGTGAGGATGCTAACAGGTCCTCCGGTCTGAGGCGTGGTGACGTAGAGGGTTCGGCCCTCCAGCTGCTCCTTCCTCAGGCAGGTCAGGTTCAGCGGATGTTGCTGCTGCTTGGCGGGAGGCGTGGTGGTTTCCAATGCTGCTGTGATATGTTGAGGGAGGGAGAGGTCGAGCGGCTCGGCCTGAGAGTCCACCAAGTCTGGGTCTTCAGGCTCGCTACTCGCACTGATTGTTGTTGATTGTTAAATGTTTGCACCTCCCGTCATGTCCAATCCCTTGTATGTTCAACATACCATGGCAATAAACGGTTCTGATGCTGATTCTGATAAGTAGAGCAGAAGAAAGCCGTCAGCACGTGATGAGCGAAGTGTCATCAGAACAGAGAGCGCTTCTCACCTGACCTCATGTGTTTTCATATATTTACAGGAAATGAAATGTGTTGCACCAGAGTGAGCTTCGTGTCATTCTTGGTCCTGTAACATGAGCAACAAATCAATGCGTCTAAAACAGTCATGATGAGGGTTCCTGACCGCTGAGATTGATTTATTGCACCATCACATGTAAAGTTACTCCATCTTTTCCTGTTCAGAAGTTCTTCAGGAACAATTTAATAACCGTGATGATATCCATATGAAACGCTGCTTTCAGTTCAACCTGAATCAACATCAGAAGGACTCGATGTCTGAAAGCAGCAACGTGTTCAGTCTCATGTTGAGTCATCGAGACACAATCATTGATGGTTGCTGGAGATTCATGTTGTTCCTGAGGAGTTTCCTCAGTCGTCACTCAACCAGTGAGTGACTCAGCTTTTACAACAGCTGGAATATTTTAACATCAACAACAAATGGAAAATGTGCAGATTATATCAGGTCCAGTCATGACGTCATGAAATGAATAAATGTGAATCTTGAAACGCTGCTTTGCATCAGAATCATATCTTGAAACTCAACTCTTTTGAGACAAATGTTTAAAAGTTGATCATTAAATATGAGAGGTATTATACGACAATTTAAATGTTTCATGTTAGTTTAATTTGATAACTCTTTTGTCAGCCAGCTGTTTTTAAGCAGTGAAAGAAAACTGAACAGAATTAGTCTTTTGATGGCGTCATGTTTGTCTATAACTCTTCCTCTGAGGAGACGAGAAATATTTAACAACGAAAGAAATGAAATGTTTTCAAAGGTGGAGCAGGTTTTAACCGAGGCTCTGTTTGTGAATGAGGAAACAAAGTTCACATTCACAGCGCTGCTCCTCTTCCTGGAATGAAGCAGAGCTTGATAACCCCTCCTTCTTCCTCCTGCTCTCAAACACAGCCGGCTCCACTCTGTCCACATGTCTCCTTGTTCCCTCCCCTTCAGATCTACAGTTTTAAAGATGGGTGTAACCAACATGGTGGTGCAGCGATAGAGCTGACAGCCTCCATTCACTGAACAAACACATGTTGTTCAGATCAGAAGTCAAAGCAGAGTCGCTTCTAGTGAAGTGAAACTCAGACAGTCGTCGTTACTGAGAGGTGAAATGGCGCAGAAAGGAGTTCAGCTGGATCGGGAAACCTTCTCTTGTTCCATCTGTCTGGATCTACTGAAGGATCCGGTGACTACTCCCTGTGGACACAGCTACTGCATGAACTGTATTAAAAGCTTCTGGGATGAAGAGGATGTGAAGAAACTCCACAGCTGCCCTCAGTGTAGGCAGACCTTCACACCGAGGCCTGTCCTGCTGAAAAACACCATGTTAGCAGTTTTAGTGGAGGAGCTGAAGAAGACTGGACTCCAAGCTGCTCCTGCTGATCACTGCTATGCTGGACCTGAAGATGTGTCCTGTGATGTCTGCACTGGGAGGAAACGGAAAGCCTTCAAGTCCTGTCTGCAATGTGTGATCTCTTACTGTGAGAAACACCTCCAGCTTCATTATGAATCCTCTGCCTTTGAGAAACACAAGCTGGTGGACCCCTCCAAGAAGCTCCAGGAGAACATCTGCTCTCGTCACGATGAGGTGATGAAGATGTTCTGCCGTACTGATCAGCAGTGTATCTGTTACCTCTGCTCTGTGGATGAACACAAAGGCCACGACACAGTCTCAGCTGCAGCAGAAAGGACTGAGAGGCAGAGAGAGCTGGAGGTGAGTCAACTAAACATCCAGCAGAGAATCCAGGACAGAGAGAAAGACGTGAAGCTGCTTCAACAGGATGTGGAGGCCGTCAATCGCTCCGCCGACGAAGCGGTGAAGGACAGCGAGAAGATCTTCACCGAGCTGATCCGTCTCATGGAGAAAAGAAGCTCCGATGTGAAGCAGCAGGTCAGATCCCAGCAGAAAAGTGAAGTGAGTCGAGTCAAAGAGCTTCAGGAGAAGCTGGAGCAGGAGATCTCTGAGCTGAAGAGGAAAGACGCTGAGCTGAAGCTGCTCTCACACACAGAGGATCACAACCAGTTTCTACACAACTACCCCTCACTGTCACCACTCAGAGAAGCTACAGACTCGTCCGCCATCCATATCCGTCCTCTGAGCTACTTTGAGGACGTGACGGCGGCTGTGTCAGAAGTCAGAGATAAACTACAGGACGTTCTGAGAGACAAGTGGACAAACGTCTCACTGGCAGTGACTGAAGTGGACGTTTTACTGTCACCTTCACAAGCAGAGCCCAAGACCAGAGCTGAGTTCTTAAGATATTCAAGTGAAATCACACTGGATCCAAACACAGCATTCACACGTCTGTTATTATCTGAGGGGAACAGAAAAGCATCATTAATGAGAGAACAGTCTTATTCTAGTCACCCAGACAGATTCACTAGATATTCTCAGGTCCTGAGTAGAGAGAGTCTGACTGGACGTTGTTACTGGGAGGTGGAGTGGAGAGATAGAGTTTATGTAGCAGTCGCATACAAGAATATCAGCAGAACAGGGAGCTATGATGTAAATGGCTTTGGATACAATGACAAATCTTGGGCGTTAAATTGTAACAAAGACAGTTTTACATTTTGGCACAACAAAATCCAAACTCGCGTCTCTGGTCCTCAGTCCTCCAGAGTAGGAGTGTACCTGGATCACAGAGCAGGTATTCTGTCTTTCTACAGCGTCTCTGAAACCATGACTCTCCTCCACAGAGTCCAGACCACATTCACTCAGCCTCTCTATGCTGGAATCAGGTTTTATGGATTTGGGGTTTTTGCTTATGGAGACACTGCTGAGTTCTGTAAACTAAAATAGTCAGAAGTGATTTAAGGAACAGCAAATTCATTTTTGTGTTTTAATCCTGAAACTCATTTTGTCTCCATCATTGTCGCTTAATTGCTGATTGTTCTTCAGCTGTCAATCAAACATTGTGGGCGGTGCTTTGACGTCTTCTCATTATTGTTGTGTAAATGTTTGAGTGTCTTTAGGTGGAGCTCCTTTCTGTGTCTGTTTAGCCATGGAGGCTATCACTGCTCATGATGATCTTTGTTGACCTGAACTGATATTTCTCTTCATGGAAATGTAAACTGCTCTGAGGTTTAAATGTTTGATAAATATTAGTATTGATGTATTTGTTAGTTGTTGTTTCTCTTCCACTGCATGGCTCTTAAAGAGAGAAATCACCAGAGCTTCTTTCATCAAAGAGATTTAGTTCTCAGCACTCTTTGTAAAGATTCCTTTCAGTGAAATTATGTTTATTTTCTGTGACAGATTAAATGTTGTTCTTGTTGTTTTCTTAATCGTTGTACAAAAGAGGTACTATGATGTATTATATAACTAATTATTATCATCATAATCAATAAGTAAGTCATTCATTATTCTCTTTACATAACTGAGATTCTGGTCAAACAAATAGATGATGAGGATGAAGTGAATGTGTTCATGAAATCATTGAACAAGAGTCATTGAACAGACTTTACTGATGGGATGTGAACAAACTGAAGGTTTACATGATGAATAAAGTATTTCTTGATTCAAGAAGGAACAAAGTCTTTTCTTCTTGTCTTATTTACAGGGTTTCATACAAAGCTGATGGAGAAAATGTGAAACTAATATGAGAGTATAACTGAGTCAGTTTCCCTCCTGAAACAGCACAAAGTACAGAGTTCATGTTTAGAGCAGAAGAACATGAGTCAGTCAGTCTCTGTCCTTTAAACTGTCCTCACTGAAACATCTTGGTCAGAGAAATGAGCAGAGTTTGATATCACGTGTCGCTTCTTACAACCAACATTCTGTTTGTGCACTTAGTCAATAAAGAGGATTTATTACACAGACATGAAATAATATATAAAAATAGTGAATTCATTTGGTGAAGTTTGGGTGTGAAGGGATTTACATAATCTAATATTACGACAGGGTGACTTGTCATATTTAACTTTTCACATATTGCTCTGAAACATCCAACAATCAACTAAAATAAGATATTCTACTTGTGTGAGATTTGTTTTCTTTAATGGAGTGATTTTAGTTTAAAGTGTCTTTAGAAATGCTTCAATATCTGTGAAGTTCATTTAGTTTACACAGAGACAATCGTACAGATTACATCTCCGAAAGAACAATACTTGTTAGTCAGAGGAACACATGAAATTCAAACTTTGTTTTTCGCAGCTTTAAAAATGACGTTTTACAGATGAATAAAAACAAAACTAGAATCACCGCCCCGCAGTCGTACGCCTCCACCCAAACAGTCAAAAATGTTGTCACTTTATTTTATCCTATTTGACATATTTGTGAAATTGCCAAAATTATTATATTAAGTTTTAGCCAAAAAGCTCACAGTTCCTCCTTGAGTTTGTGCCAAATTTGAAAAGTTTCCCTCCAGGCGTTGCGTTCAAGGACCAGACGGACGGATGAACAACAGGAAAACATAATGCCTCCGGCCATGGCTATCGCCAGGCATAAGAACCCCAAAACGTCCACATCACCAGGTCGGGTTAAAGGTCAACCCTGGTTGAGAGAGAGTTCGGTGCTTGGCTGTAGAACACCTCTCAAAAGAAAAGAATCTGAGGAACAACCCTGGTCACTTAAAGTCTGAATTGAAATGTTTTATTTTACATTTAAATGCACAGAACATCTGTGAACCGCTGGGTTTAAGGTCACTTCATTCTCATTGTATGACTCGAGTCAATAATCTTCATTGCATCCGTGTTGCAGCCCGGTGGCCAGAAAGGTTCTGCTTTGATGGACAGCTGTGATGTGCTTCTGAGCATCCCGACTCATTTTGAAAAAATATCTCCGCGTGTGCAGAATCATAGACTGCAGCGGCGTAAAATTAACTTTAATTTCTGACATTTATTGCAG
This sequence comes from Lycodopsis pacificus, assembly GCA_028022725.1. NCBI lineage: Eukaryota > Metazoa > Chordata > Actinopteri > Perciformes > Zoarcidae > Lycodopsis > Lycodopsis pacificus. The sequence continues at coordinate 23,109,746 of CM051700.1, read as the reverse complement.
CTCTCGTGCTTTGTTTCGCTCCAGCAGACGCCGACCCGTTTGGTTTGTAGATGAGCTGAATGTGTTGTTGTCGCTGAAGACGAACATCTCGGTGTTTATTTCACTACTTTGTCTATTTGGGTGTGTAGATTTCTACTTCATCACCAAAACCTACCATTACATAATGCCTCATTTGCATATTTAAACATAACATTTCAGGAAACTTGCATCAACTGATGTTTCATGGTGATATCTATGAGTTCATTCTTTGTACCCTACTCACCTGTAGTGTCTTCAAAATGTGTGTAATTTCCAGTCGCTCTTTTTGGGAAATTTATGCAATTTAGCACATATTTGAGATTAACATTAAGATAATGCCTCATTATATTTTTAATTAAACAGATTTTCAGAAAAGTTGTAATTCAAAAAGTAATTGTTTTAATGTTCAAAATAAACTCCAGAAGTTTCATGGTGAGAAGGAGAAGGTGTAGGAAAGTGAGGTGTGTCAATCAAACACAGTTCGTTCGCCTGCACGGCCCCGAGAAGAGGTCCTAACATGACACATGAGGGGGGAAGGTGGTCGACAGACATTCAGAGGGTTTAATACAGAGGATCGATTGAAGGAGATGCTGTTTGGACTGGAAACAGACCAAAAACACGGAAACGAGTTCCACTTTTTGCACTTCCTGTTTTCCGTCTCAAAGTCAGTGGTTTTAAATGGGTTTTGGTTTGAAGCCTGAAATAAAGTCTGTGGTTAACACAAGCGTGCCAATAATAAAAACCCTCTCTTTAACTTTGAGTCTTCTCCATGTCTTTAAAAGACGGTTGTTAACAAGTGAATAAATGAGACTACAACATGATCTTTAGCTCAGTGGTGGCGACGTGAAGTCACGTGACCGTGATGTAGTGTCTTGAAAACATAACGTTCAGCGTTTAACATCTGGTGATGGCATTCACGCTTCAAGAATCACAAAAGTGGTTTTAAATTGCGAAGACACAAACCTGCAGCTCACAAACCCCCAACGAGCCACGAAGGCAGACCACCAGCGCCTCCTACTGGTTAAAGTGGGACACAGTTTGATTTCAGGAGGGATCAGTTTAACATCATCTGACTTGAACAATCTGAACAACTTTCTGAAGATGATGACGCTGTCGCCTGCCCTTCTGCACATTCAGGCCATACACAGAGGTGAAAGGTCAAGTGTGTCATTGTGGCTACCTGATGATCAATCACAATAAGGGACACAATGATAAAGTGAAATATACATATATATCTTTCCTTTTCATGGCACAAAGTTGTTTGTAGTTTCAGTAGTTAATGACACAAAAAAATGGAAAAATAAGCAAATATGAATGTGGTTGAACTACCAAGAAGCTTTTATAAATTTATTTAAACTAGTTAATTTACATAACACTGAGTATCACATCACATGATATATAATGCATCACATCTTGTACTCACGTCGCATGTAAAAAGGGAACACAGACAAATGAAAAGGTAACTCTCATTGTCTTGGACCGCTTTGTCTTCTCGTCATCATCCCCTCTTCATCATGTCATTGATTTATACTCTAATGACACATACGGCTGTCCGACTGCAGTCCGGTGCCGGGGCTGCCGAGCTCCGACTGAACCCTGTGCGGCCCCGAACCGGAGCCAAAGTGTTGCCAGGTCACCCTGCAGGAGTCGTATATCTTCATGTGCTGGGAGAACGAGCCAGAATGACGGAAACGTCTCCGGCAATTATTGCAGCGGTAGGGTTTCTCACCGGAGTGAATTCTCGAGTGTTGGACCAGGTGGTGTTTGTGTTTGAAGGCCTTCGTGCAGATGTTGCACTCGTAGGGTCGCTTTCCTGCAGATGAGAGAACAAAGAGTCGGACAGGGACTCAGTCGGGGAAAAGTGTCAAAACTACGACTGAGAATGGAAGTGGAGGAAAGATATTAACAGAGATGATAAAGGGGGTCAAACAATAAATGCAAATTCTTAAAAAAGAAGAAAAAACAGCCTCACCAGCACCCTACCAACCCTTTACTGCCAGAGAAAAACACATATGGACACAAGCCCCTATTCAAATTATAAACAGATTAGTTCATACACATGAATATTGAAGGTGTGATTTCTAAAACACCATGTGCTTGATTGAGTATTTCAGAAGTAAAGCACAGCAGTAAATGTGTTGCTGTGTCTGAGCATACTGTGAGGCCTACCTGTGTGTTCATGTCTGTGCCTGAGCAGGGAGCTGCCCTTCTGGAAGACTTTGGAGCAAAGGTCACACGGGTCGACGCCGTTTTCCAGCCGTCGCTTCTTCATCAGTGCGGCCGAATCCGAGTCATTCTGCTCGTCCGCTGGTGAGACGCCGTCAGAGCTGCTGTCCAGCCTCTTCTCCTGCTGGACATGGAAGAAAAAGACATTGATCATCGTGGTCAAAGTATTTAATGCTGTGTCGGGTGAAGGCAGTCAGCTCAGTGACCACTGTTTGAATTGAACGTTAATGTCTCCTTTGGATCGAGTTATCCTTGAGACGTAGACATCAGGTGCTGCAGTGGAGCTGCGCTGCGGTCAGAGTCGTAGTCGTAGAATAGATATTCGAACTTGGTCATGAGAAATGAAAACAAATTGGCCCACAGAGGAAATATTGTTCGGTCGACATAACGTATCACATCACCAACCTCGTGGCCGTTCAGAAGGACAGTCTGGGCTCCAGTGGCGCTGCCGGCCGTGGCGGCGTAGGTGAGCTCTGGGATGAGGATGGTGTGTTTGGTCGTGGTGTTGATGGCGCTGAGAAAGCTCACCCTTCCATGACCAGCGATGGCCACTGACGTGGGCAGCTGTGCGGCAGTGAGGATGCTAACAGGTCTTCCGGTCTGAGGCGTGGTGACGTAGAGGGTTCGGCCCTCCAGCTGCTCCTTCCTCAGGGAGGTCAGGTTCAGCGGATGTTGCTGCTGCTTGGCGGGAGGCGTGGTGGTTTCCAATGCTGCTGTGATATGTTGAGGGAGGGAGAGGTCGAGCGGCTCGGCCTGAGAGTCCACCAAGTCTGGGTCTTCAGGCTCGCTACTCGCACTGATTGTTGTTGATTGTTAAATGTTTGCACCTCCCGTCATGTCCAATCCCTTGTATGTTCAACATACCATGGCAATAAACGGTTCTGATGCTGATTCTGATAAGTAGAGCAGAAGAAAGCCGTCAGCACGTGATGAGCGAAGTGTCATCAGAACAGAGAGCGCTTCTCACCTGACCTCATGTGTTTTCATATATTTACAGGAAATGAAATGTGTTGCACCAGAGTGAGCTTCGTGTCATTCTTGGTCCTGTAACATGAGCAACAAATCAATGCGTCTAAAACAGTCATGATGAGGGTTCCTGACCGCTGAGATTGATTTATTGCACCATCACATGTAAAGTTACTCCATCTTTTCCTGTTCAGAAGTTCTTTAGGAACAATTTAATAACCGTGATGATATCCATATGAAACGCTGCTTTCAGTTCAACCTGAATCAACATCAGAAGGACTCGATGTCTGAAAGCAGCAACGTGTTCAGTCTCATGTTGAGTCATCGAGACACAATCATTGATGGTTGCTGGAGATTCATGTTGTTCCTGAGGAGTTTCCTCAGTCGTCACTCAACCAGTGAGTGACTCAGCTTTTACAACAGCTGGAATATTTTAACATCAACAACAAATGGAAAATGTGCAGATTATATCAGGTCCAGTCATGACGTCATGAAATGAATAAATGTGAATCTTGAAACGCTGCTTTGCATCAGAATCATATCTTGAAACTCAACTCTTTTGAGACAAATGTTTAAAAGTTGATCATTAAATATGAGAGAAAGGTATTATACGACAATTTAAATGTTTCATGTTAGTTTAATTTGATAACTCTTTTGTCAGCCAGCTGTTTTTAAGCAGTGAAAGAAAACTGAACAGAATTAGTCTTTTGATGGCGTCATGTTTGTCTATAACTCTTCCTCTGAGGAGACAAGAAATATTTAACAACGAAAGAAATGAAATGTTTTCAAAGGTGGAGCAGGTTTTAACCGAGGCTCTGTTTGTGAATGAGGAAACAAAGCTCACATTCACAGCGCTGCTCCTCTTCCTGGAATGAAGCAGAGCTTGATAACCCCTCCTTCTTCCTCCTGCTCTCAAACACAGCCGGCTCCACTCTGTCCACATGTCTCCTTGTTCCCTCCCCTTCAGATCTACAGTTTTAAAGATGGGTGTAACCAACATGGTGGTGCAGCGATAGAGCTGACAGCCTCCATTCACTGAACAAACACATGTTGTTCAGATCAGAAGTCAAAGCAGAGTCGCTTCTAGTGAAGTGAAACTCAGACAGTCGTCGTTACTGAGAGGTGAAATGGCGCAGAAAGGAGTTCAGCTGGATCGGGAAACCTTCTCTTGTTCCATCTGTCTGGATCTACTGAAGGATCCGGTGACTACTCCCTGTGGACACAGCTACTGCATGAACTGTATTAAAAGCTTCTGGGATGAAGAGGATGTGAAGAAACTCCACAGCTGCCCTCAGTGTAGGCAGACCTTCACACCGAGGCCTGTCCTGCTGAAAAACACCATGTTAGCAGTTTTAGTGGAGGAGCTGAAGAAGACTGGACTCCAAGCTGCTCCTGCTGATCACTGCTATGCTGGACCTGAAGATGTGTCCTGTGATGTCTGCACTGGGAGGAAACGGAAAGCCATCAAGTCCTGTCTGCAATGTGTGATCTCTTACTGTGAGAAACACCTCCAGCTTCATTATGAATCCTCTGCCTTTGAGAAACACAAGCTGGTGGACCCCTCCAAGAAGCTCCAGGAGAACATCTGCTCTCGTCACGATGAGGTGATGAAGATGTTCTGCCGTACTGATCAGCAGTGTATCTGTTACCTCTGCTCTGTGGATGAACACAAAGGCCACGACACAGTCTCAGCTGCAGCAGAAAGGACTGAGAGGCAGAGAGAGCTGGAGGTGAGTCGACTAAACATCCAGCAGAGAATCCAGGACAGAGAGAAAGACGTGAAGCTGCTTCAACAGGAGGTGGAGGCCGTCAATCGCTCCGCCGACGAAGCGGTGAAGGACAGCGAGAAGATCTTCACCGAGCTGATCCGTCTCATGGAGAAAAGAAGCTCCGATGTGAAGCAGCAGGTCAGATCCCAGCAGAAAAGTGAAGTGAGTCGAGTCAAAGACCTTCAGGAGAAGCTGGAGCAGGAGATCTCTGAGCTGAAGAGGAAAGACGCTGAGCTGAAGCTGCTCTCACACACAGAGGATCACAACCAGTTTCTACACAACTACCCCTCACTGCCACCACTCAGAGAAGCTACAGACTCGTCCGCCATCGATATCCGTCCTCTGAGCTACTTTGAGGACGTGACGGCGGCTGTGTCAGAAGTCAGAGATAAACTACAGGACGTTCTGAGAGACAAGTGGACAAACGTCTCACTGGCAGTGACTGAAGTGGACGTTTTACTGTCACCTTCACAAGCAGAGCCCAAGACCAGAGCTGAGTTCTTAAGATATTCAAGTGAAATCACACTGGATCCAAACACAGCAAACACACTGCTGTTATTATCTGAGGGGAACAGAAAAGCAACATTTTTGAATAAACAGTCTTATTCTAGTCACCCAGACAGATTCACTAGATATTCTCAGGTCCTGAGTAGAGAGAGTCTGACTGGACGTTGTTACTGGGAGGTGGAGTGGAGAGGAGGAGTTAATGTAGCAGTCGCATACAAGAATATCAGCAGAACAGGTGTGTTTGGATACAATGACAAATCTTGGGCGTTACGTTGTGTCAAAAACTGTTTTACATTTTGGTACAACAATATCAAAACTCCCGTCTCTGGTCCTCAGTCCTCCAGAGTAGGAGTGTACCTGGATCACAGAGCAGGTATTCTGTCTTTCTACAGCGTCTCTGAAACCATGACTCTCCTCCACAGAGTCCAGACCACATTCACTCAGCCTCTCTACGCTGGACTTTGGATGTATTATCATGGAAACACTGCTGAGTTCTGTAAACTAAAATAGTCAGAAGTGATTTAAGGAACAGCAAATTAATTTCTGTGTTTTAATCCTGAAACTCATTTTGTCTCCATCATTGTCGCTTAATTGCTGATTGTTCTTCAGCTGTCAATCAAACATTGTGGGCGGTGCTTTGACGTCTTCTCATTATTGTTGTGTAAATGTTTGAGTGTCTTTAGGTGGAGCTCCTTTCTGTGTCTGTTTAGCCATGGAGGCTATCACTGCTCATGATGACCTTTGTTGACCTGAACTGATATTTCTCTTCATGAAAATGTAAACTGCTCTGAGGTTTAAATGTTTGATAAATATTAGTATTGATGTATTTGTTAGTTGTTGTTTCTCTTCCACTGCATGGCTCTTAAAGAGAGAAATCACCAGAGCTTCTTTCATCAAAGAGATTTAGTTCTCAGCACTCTTTGTAAAGATTCCTTTCAGTGAAATTATGTTTATTTTCTATAACAGATTAAATGTTGTTCTTGTTGTTTTCTTAATCGTTGTACAAAAGAGGTACTATGATGTATTACATAACTAATTATTATAATCATAATCAATAAGTGAATCATTCATTATTCTCTTTACATAACTGAGATTCTGGTCAAACAAATAGATGATGAGGATGAAGTGAATGTGTTCATGAAATCATTGAACAAGAGTCATTGAACAGACTTTACTGATGGGATGTGAACAAACTGAAGGTTTACATGATGAATAAAGTATTTCTTGATTCAAGAATGAACAAAGTATTTTCTTCTTGTCTTATTTACAGGGTTTCATACAAAGCTGATGGAGAAAATGTGAAACTAATATGAGAGTATAACTGAGTCAGTTTTCCTCCTGAAACAGCACAAAGTACAGAGTTCATGTTTAGAGCAGAAGAACATGAGTCAGTCAGTCTCTGTCCTTTAAACTGTCCTCACTGAAACATCTTTGTCAGAGAAATGAGCAGAGTTTGATATCACGTGTCGCTTCTTACAACCAACATTCTGTTTGTGCACTTAGTCAATAAAGAGGATTTATTACACAGACATGAAATAATATATAAAAATGGAGAATTAATTTGGTGATTTTGGGTGTGAAGGGATTTACATAATCTGATTCACCACTAGTTCACCACGCCGTTGGTACCGGCTGAAGTTGCCGGTGCTGCCATCACAGGCTTGCACTCGTATTCCACAGGTTGAGATTTGACCTGGGTGACGGGGAGCTGCTGATGTGGGATCATTCACAGTTTCTCTCCTAAGAGGGGCACACAGAGAAATTACAAAAACTGTAAGAAAATAAATAAAATAGAAAGAATCTCTGTCACATCTTTCTTTAAATTAATCTTTTTAATGTTTTGTTGTATATGTCACCTTTCTCTCTGTACAGCTTAGTTGTCAGTTAGGCAGGGTATCAATCCTCAGCACTTTTTTTTTTTTAAATGACCGAAATGTGTATTTGGCACAGTAACAGAATTTAACATTAATTTAACTAACCATTGCAAAATGCACTCTTGTGCAATATTAAAAACCGACCAGCAGACCCCGCCGGCAGACGGAAACATAAGAGGCGGATGATCAGCTGATTTTACGCTTATAAGCACATCCTGTCCATCTACACGTAGACTTCAGGCTCTTTCCTATTTCCTGGACATAGAATTCTCACTCATCAGTTGAGTTTGTGTGTATTCTTGTGTCTTGTAAAGTCATCGGTTGGCAGACCTCGATGCACAACGTCACGATGTCAAGGAAAGTATTCAGGATAATTCATGAGGATTTAGGAAAAGACAACCCCGGTGCTCAGAGACTCCGACTCCACTTTCACTAAACTACGTATTTATGATGCTGTGATGTAGGTCTGCTGTGGCGAAACTACAAAGGAGGACTACAAAAAGCATGACGAAAATATGACTCCATGAAATCTATTGTTCTGAAGCATGCATCTGTTACATGCTCCTTCCTTCCTGCTGCTGTCACTTAATAATCAACACTATCAATGAAACTGTGAAATATCAATATTTACTTTGTGTAATAAAATAGATTCAACCGTTCAGTTATATTTTGCTTTTTAACAGTTTAATCATTTAACTGATGCTTCTTATTATTGAGAATAAGAATACATTCATTGACAGTTTGCTATATTTATTTAACTTATTTGTTACATGCAAATGTAATGTCAAGTAAATCAATACATATTAAATGAAAAGTCTAATTTCTATTTAATAAATTAACAGTTCACAGTGTGGTCATGAATCAATATATATATATCAATGACATAATCGCTTCTAACGTAAGTGTCCACAACTTTTATTTTGTATTTCTGCGTGCACTTCCTGCCCGGACAGCGGAGCCTGCACGCGCATGGCAGACCTTTCCCTTCATTGCTTTCTGCCAGTCAGGGTTTATTTTAACCAAAACCACGATGCGTTCCGAACCCTAAACAGGTATGTCTGCAGCCTAAACTTACGGAGATTTATAGAAAGCCCTCAAAGCAAACTTCTCCCACGTGCAGCCTACACCGGAAGCGACTCCCCAGAGTGGAGAACCTGATTACTAAAAAGAAAACAATACATCACTGTATTACCTGTGTACCGTCACGCGAGGTTGTGCATTGTTAAACCTCGGAGGTTCCTTCGCATGCATTTGAGCACACTGATTTGAAAAAATTAATTCAATTCGGAAAATAAACTTGGGTTTTGTTGATAAAGTGACGCCATGTGTTCGTGGGAACACTGGGTCCATGGGCGGGGCTTCACACACCGGTGCGAAACGTGAAGGATCCTGGGAAACTGAGTTCAATGGCGCTCCATCGTCAACAGAACAAAGGAGCATTGCAACACAATTAAGACTTAACAATTAAGAGGCTGCTCACCAGGAACACGCTTCCTCCTTGAGCCCCCTTTACTTCCCTTCATATTGCACATGCAGCAGTTGGCCCGCAGCTCAAAAAAAAGAAAACGCCGTCATCAGGTGCATCATGAATATTCATTAGAACTATATTAAGTCCATTTACAATGAAACCACTCGTACTACTGCATAATTCTGCTTTAATAGTGCGGCAGTTTGCTTTGGCTATAAGTGCATTTTAAGTGTACATTTTCATTACCTGGACATCAGGAGAGACATTTAAAAAGCTGCTCCCACTCTTTCCAATCACCTCTTATTCTCTTTCTTCTTCATGTGGATCACAGTCAACGTTGACTGCTTTGTCTTCTCGTCATCATCCCCCTCGCTATCATATCATTGATTCATACTCTAACTACACATAATAACATTCGCACACTGAAAATCAGCCCAGCAGATAATCTGTCATTTTCCCGAGAGAGAAAGAAACAAATGATGAGATTTCATGGATTTAAATGTGGACAGAGCTCCAAATTATCCTCAATACTGAGAGGACAATTTAATAATCAAAGATCATAACTCAGTTATTTATGAAGTGCTGATTTTGTGATTGCTTAAGGTGAATGGTTACACAAAAGCAGCAGAACCTCAACTCTTGTAACTATGCCTTATACAAAGTACAAACAGTTTCTGCTTTGAAATTCTGCAACACTCGTCTTACAAAGCACTGCTGAATGACTGTTCCCACATTAAACACGCGTTAAAAAAATAAATAAAATAAAAACCATTGGGAGAACAAACAAGCAAAACATACCTGGAATTGGCAACAGTTATATTGTAATGATCTTTCTCTCTTTTGTTTTTTCATGTTAAAACCTGCGATTGGAAAACAAAACGCCGTTATATTTATTTTGAAGCCTCTCTATTCATGTATTCACTGAAATGTGAGTAGATTTACTGCATCGGAACAATCGCTCCCAGAAGCCTGTGTGAGGAAATAAAAAAGGTATAGAAAGTACTAAATGTTTTCTATGAAGTCCATGAAGTGCTGTTGATGCTTTGAAAGATTCATTTGAATGTGTGCCTCATTTAGTTGTGAAAATGCAACATTTTGAGAAAGGATTGTTTCATTTTGACATAGAAGTGAGACATTGGTTGGTGGTGTAGCTTCTGAAACAATGAGCTAAATCCCACAAGTGTGTAAGAAATCGCAGGCTGAGTTTCCTTCTGGGTTTGTAAAGCTGTATTTGGTGGACTTCTAGCGCCACCTGGTGATAGATCCAAACTACAACATTCAGTGTGAGCTCTGCTCAGCACAACAAACCTGATTCCACTGAGCATCACATTCTTCTGCACTTAAAACAATATAGATTATTATAACCTGTATTGAATAATCTCATTGAGATCAAGATGTCTGAGTACAGCAGGAGAACTAGACCAGAGATAAAGACACACACGGACCAGAGACATCTCTGAAAGGTCCAAAACTAGAAGATTAAATTCATCCAATCGGATGAGACTTTCAAGCTTGAATGTCCTGTGAAGTTCAGACCATTCACATGGTGCAAAGTACTGATTCAGTATTTATTTGTGGGGAGTCAAGAGTTGGCCACTCCTGGGATCTGAACACTTTCAAATTTGAGATGATGTGATGAACCGAAGCAGCTTATTAAGAGAGATCACTTATGAAACAGGTGTTAGTGAGTAGCTCTCCTCTCTGAATCGTCACCATTGTCGTGACTTTTTCTGCTCAAAGTGTATTTTGTATTCGTATAATCGAGACTGTGGAATGAGCTGAGGAGATCAGGGCTGCAGTTGCTCAACTTTTATATCAAATTGCTTCTCTGTGGTTTTTATTTGTTTTAGGACAAGTTTGTTTTACTTTTCTGTTTTTAGTTGATTTCGTTGTGTGTGTTTTAATTATGTTCTGTTTCATTGTAAAACAATAAAGTTTATTATTATGATCTGAGCTGTTCATAGGCCTGTTGTATATAGAACACTACGGTATTCTACTGTAAGGTCTGTGGTGATGCAAGGCCCACAGTAACTGTCTCTCTCTTATCATTTAGTATTTCTCCAGATTCTTCCCAGTGAGCTGCATGTTTTTGCTTTCAACTCTCCGCTCACATATTTTTGGGTAGAGATCACGCATGCTGTCTCTCTGTTGAGCGAGCAGGCGTACCCGTCATAGTGAGAGACAGCTAGGGGCCATGTGTGATCGTTTGAGGGCCACTGTGGATGAAAATGTGTGTGTTCATAGGATTAACTCCCGATATCGTACGATTAATCAGCTATTGTCTGTTTCCTGCTCCAACCTGTCGTTATTATATCAGCCTTTAAAAATGCACAATCGGTCGACTTCTTAATTCTCAAGTGTAACCGAAGTATGACGTGCACCCCCCCGTCATCTCAAGACTAAAGGCAAAAATACTCAAAATGGTACTTAAGTCAAAACTAAGTCATGTCTAAGTGACTTAGATGTGAACCAAGTCCTTCTTTACATAAATCACTGCGGCTGTTTGGATTTTATTTTAATATTTTTACCCGACCAACTAGGATACTGAGAAGTAAAACAAGTACCTCAGACATGCTGTCTTATATTTTATTGTGATGGGGAGTCATAAAAATGGAGCAAAACTAAAATAAAAACAATACAAAAAGACAGTGGATGTACAAAGGGTGAGGCCAGAACAAACGGTATGCAGCCTTCGACAGTACAATGGAACGAGTTGGCACAGAACAGAAAACGGGGCGGCGGGACGATCCTAAATTTGGCTTCGAAATAAAAAAGGGAGGCTTCATAACAAGATCCTTCATTAACAAGGGCGACGACTCATGCTTCTTTAAAATCAGAGTTTTAGAATTCAGTAGCTTCATAACGACGCGGATGCACATGTAACAGTTTCTATTTCTCACTTCATTCCTGACTTTTTTCTTTTTTGTTTTAGCTTTAAACAGAAGTCATGTTTACAGAACATGGTTTTATCTTTTTTTTTTTTTTTTTTTGTTAAAACAAACTTCAGCTCCCAGAACCACATTTTGGATTTTTTTGTTGTTTGTCTTGAGATTATTTTTCATACTAAAATATATTATTGTATCAATTCAAACTACAGTAATGTACACTACAATGTGTAATAAATAACCATAAAAGAAAATATAAAAATAAGACACATAAATATAAAAAAGTCTTCTAAAAACTAAACAGGTACATTTTATTTTTTAATCTGTGAAAGGGTTCTAATACTGCCATTGTTGGAAAAAAACAAACATACAGAGGACACATCAAAACAATAAAACAGACTAATATTATCAACACTGTTCGGTAGAACCAACTGAGAACACCTCGACAGAGACCACGTTCACTGACGTTTGTTACCTGAAGTGCGGGACAGCTTGCCACAAATCATCTGAAAACAAGTGCACGGGTTTGGCAAAATGTAAAATCCTTCCGCCTACATTAGACTTGAAATTGATCTTGGGGGGTTTTTTGTACATTTTCTTTTCCAGAGAGTCAAAGTTGGAGCTGGACAACGTTCCCTGCATGTTTTTAAGCTTTGAGTATTTCAATCTGCTTCAACAGAACATTTTCAGGTTTTTCTTAAGCACTTATGTAAACATTTTTAAAACTCATGACTTCAAAACACATTAACTCGCATTCAAAAACAAAACGATGTTTTAACATCTTCAGGAAACTGATCACGTTAAGTTTACAAGGCATTTCATATCCGCATGTAAAGCTCAGTCTGGACTGTATTTCTCAATGGTTTCCACACTTCCAACGCTTAAAAACTTCTCAACTACTTTGTTTGAGTAACTGTCAACTGGGCCATAGCTGAAAACTACATCAAATATACATATTCATTATTTTTAAATATATATTGTGTAGAGGCAAAAGCATTAGTTGATGAATTGATTATTTAGTCGATCTGCAAAAATCAGCGGCAGATTTTTCGGATAACTGATTAATTCGTTCCTGTCATCTTTTTTTTTTTTTCAATTGTGGCAAATAAGCTGCTCTGTGCAAGTCGACAAACATTAGTCAATATGGGTCTTGTGTGAGTAACAGAGGGACATAACACTGGCTACATGTGAGGAGAAGAAACGATAACACTGTTCAATGGCACTTTTAACAGCACACAGGTCTTGCATAAGGCTGGAGGCATTGGGGTGGAGCAGGGAACAGCCCTGTTCCTTCACGTACAGTATGACTTCATGTACAAGCTGATAACACTGAAACACTGACTCACTACTGAAGTCGACCAAAAGAAGGAAAAGCTCGGTAAGAACCGGCGCCCGTGTTTCTGGAACCTCGGCTGAGCCGGGGGGGGCGGCAAGGTGGAGCTTTTCAATATTCACCCCGGAGACTCCACCCGCACGGGCTGCGCCGGGTTGCGAAACACTGGCGCCTGATGCTGGCTTTAAAGTTGTGACTCCACCTTCCCTGATAGGACAAATTTGGTTATGGCGCACAGGAGCCACCTTCTCATCCCGGACTCCCCATCCCACCCACAACCCCCCCCCCCCCCCAAGAATACTTAGTTTTCCTTAAGGCTAACAGTCAAACTGAAAAGTAAAAGTAATGCTAGCTAGCAAAGACTAACACTAACGCAAACAACATCTCGCTAGCTAGTGTAGGTATATAACACTGAAGGGCATACAATGCATGAGGCATGTATCCGTAGGTAAACCAGGAATACTGTAGTGCAGAGGTTTTTGTTCGTAGAACTCAATAAAATACTGATTTAGGAAACTTCATTGGCAATAAAAAGGTATAGAAATTCTTCTCATCTTTACAGGTTAAAATGTTTTTCAAACAATAAACAAGGTTAGTAACACTGACCAAATGAAAACAAACAAACGATAAAACGACCTGGGATGTCTCAGTAACGAGTTTGACGGGTGAGTTCTGCTTTAAAATCTGTACTTCTATAAACAAGTTTTAACACTGATATTTCATTTCCACGAAAAAAAAAAAAAAAAAAGTCTTGTTTTTCTTTTTTTTTTTCAAGTTCAGGCACACCTGGGTTTTTGTACACAGTAGTGGACCGTTAAGATCAGGCAACCGCCGAGACTTTCTTGACTTTTCTGCGGTTTTGTCTTAATCGACTCGTCTTCGTTAACCGAGGCGTTCGAGCTCTCCCGAAGACATTTTCCATCTTTTATTTGGCGTTTGTTGTCACCACTTCCTCTGTGGGTTCGGCGCCGTCCGACTCCTCCCTGACGCTTTTGTCCGTATTTGCTTCACAGTCTGGCATTTCCTCCATATCCGCACCTGTCGCTTCCTCCTTTTCTTCAGTCGTTTCTTCCATCTTTTCGTCTTCCATGTGATCTTCCCCGACCAACACGTCACAAACAACCTCCTCGCCCACCTTCTCTCCCTCTGCCTCTCCCTCTCCTGTCGCGTCTTCCTTCTCCCCCTCTCCCTCTCCTGTCGTGTCTTCCTTCTCCCCCTCCGCCTCTCCCTTTTCTGCTCCTGTCGCGTCTTCCTTCTCTCCCTCTGCCTCACCTGTCGTGTCTTCCTCCATCTCCTCTGCCTCTTCCTCTCCTGTCACGTCTTCCTCCTCCCCCTCTCCCTCTCCTGTCACGTCTTCCTCCTCCCCCTCTCCCTCTCCTGTCACGTCTTCCTCCTCCCCCTCTCCCTCTCCTGTCGCGTCCTCCTCCACCATCTCCTCTGCCTCTTCCTCTCCTGTCGCGTCTTCCTCCACGATCTCCTCTACCTCTGCCTCTTCCTCTCCTGTCGCGTCTTCCTCCACGATCTCCTCTACCTCTGCCTCTTCCTCTCCTGTCGCGTCTTCCTCCACGATCTCCTCTACCTCTGCCTCTTCCTCTCCTGTCGCGTCTTCCTCCACGATCTCTTCTACCTCTGCCTCTTCCTCTCCTGTCGCGTCCTCCTCCACCATCTCCTCCCCCTCTGCCTCTTCCTCTCCTGTCGCGTCTTCCTCCACGATCTCCTCTCCCTCCTCCTCCTCGTCGTCCTCAAAGTTCCCCTCGTAGATCTCGCAATCACCGTCGTCCACCTGAACCACCCGGATGTCGTCCATACACATGGCCTCGTCGTCCTCGTCCTCCTCTTCCTCGCTCTCCCTCTCGTCTGAGTCCAGTTGGGAGGGCGGGGTCGTGGTCCGACTGTCCGACTGCAGTCCGGCACCGGGGCTGCCGAGCTCCGACTGAACACTGCGCGGCCCCGAACCAGAGCCGGAGTTGGGCCCGTCCTTCTTGCAGTAGGAGTAGCGGTGGTTCATGTGCTGGGAGTATGAGCCGGAGTGAGAGAAACGCTTCCCGCACTTGTCGCACTGGTAGGGTTTCTCACCGGAGTGCAGCCTCGAGTGTTCGATCAGGTGGTGTTTGTGTTTGAAGGCCTTCTTGCAGATGTTGCACTCGTGCGGCCGTTTTCCTGCAGACGAGAGAACAAAGAGTCGGACAGGGACTCGTGCTGCCTTTGCCCGAAAATAACAAACTGAACTGCGTTTGGTTCAAATCCTGCTACCTGCTCTCAAAATCGTGACATATACTCAATTGAGTATAAGTATAGTAGAAGAAGTATCTCTTGATCGTGAGGCCTACCTGTGTGTTCATATTTGTGCCTGAGCAGGGAGCTGCCCTTCTGGAAGACTTTGGAGCAAAGGTCACACGGGTAGACGCCGTTTTCCAGCCGTCGCTTCTTCATCAGTGCGGCCGAATCCGAGTCATTCTGCTCCTCCGCTGGTGAGACGCCGTCAGAGCTGCTGTCCAGCCTCTTCTCCTGCTGGACATGGAAGAAAAAGACATTGATCATCGTGGTCAAAGTATTTAATTCAATGTGTCGGCTGAAGGCAATCATGTGAGGAAGATGAGCTCAGTGATTCCCTGTTTGAAATGAATCGTCTAAGAAGTTAAAAGGATGAATGTTAATGTCTCCCTTTGATTGAGCTGTCTTTGAAAATGATACTTCAGGTGCTGCAGTGGCGCTGCTCTGTGGTCAGAGTAGTAGAAGAGATATAAGATGAGATAATAAGCTCAGATCTTGTGCTGTGCTCGCCACCTGCTGACTGAAAGTGGAGAGGGTTAAGCCCAGAAGGCTCACTTTAAGGTGGACTAGCTATTCTCAATTTAGGGAAAAACTGCTCCTCCTAGCGGTAAAATGTGGTACCCCAGTCCGGTCCAGTGTTTGGATTCAAATCAAACCGGGTTGAGAATTTTGTACACTGGCCCAACCCTACTACCAACCTTGTGGCCGTTCAGTACGACAGTCTTTGCTCCAGTGACGCTGCCGGCCGTGGTGGCATAGGTGTACGTGAGCTGGGGGATGAGGATGGTGCGTTTGGTCGTGGTGTTGATGGCCTTGAGACAGCTCATTGTGCCCTGACCAGCGATGGCCACTAACGTGGGCAGCTGTGCGGCACTGAGGATGCTAACAGGTCTTCCGGTCTGAGGCGTGGTGACGTAGATGGTTCGGCCCTCCAGCTGCTCCTTCCTCAGGCAGGTCAGGTTCAGCGGATGTTCCTGCTGCTTGGCGGGAGGCGTGGTGGTTTCCAATGCTGCTGTGATATGTTTAGGGAGGGAGAGGTCGAGCGGCTCGGCCTGAGAGTCCACGAAGTCTGGGTCTTCGGGCTCGCTCTTAACGATGATGAGGTCCCCGATATCGCGGCTTAGTGGTGAAGAGTCTGACGGGGAATCTCTGCCAGATTCTGATGAGTCTTTGTTGGTTTCTTGGGAACTGTCTACCTCTGCCACCCCATTCTGATTCGAGGCGTCCTCTGAGCTGGAATTTGTGGTTTCAGTGTTTTTTGAAACGGCCATGGCTATTTTGCGGTATTTTCCCACATTTTTCCCAGAGTTCATCTTCGCAAACCACTTTCTGACCACATCCACGTGGATACTGACAGACTCTGAGATCTTTGTCAGCTCCTCCTCGCTGGGGTTGGCATTGGAGGCGAAGTAGGTCCTGAGGAGTGAGAGGAGGTCGTCCACAGGCGGCTCCTCCAGCGTCACCCCCGCCTCGCTTAGCAGAGCGGCGAACGAGGGGTCCAACGCGGCGGAGTCAACGGCCTCCCCATTGGCTGCTTTGCGGTGCTGGAGGAGGTGTAACGCCTCCAGGTTGTCGGGACAGTCATCGCATAGTAAACATGTACTGCTGCTGTTTACCTTTGGCATCCGAGCTGTGTGTGCGACTGCTTCTGTCTCCATGTCTGTGATGGCCACTGATTCTGGCTCTGTCTTTACGATAGAGAGGTCGGTCACCTCTGGGGTTGAGGGTCTGTCTGTCTTGGTGGGGGTGGGGGCTGCAGCAGTGGTGACGGTGGGAAGGGGAGCAGGACTGGTTTTAGCAACAATCGCAGCGGTCTGGGTAGTGGTGGCGGCTGCAGAGCTGATGCTGTAGTTGATGATGATCTTTGTGGTGCCGTCGTGATCCACAAAGGCCGGCAGGCTGATGATCTGGTGCTGTGGCTGCTGGACCACAAAGCCCTGCTTCCCCTGCGTCACCACCCCGTTAGCCGTACCCAGCACCTGCCTGAGCACATTTCCATCCATCGCCACCTTCAGCACATTCTGCAAGTCGCTCAGATTGATGCTGATGGGCGACATGAGGCCGACTGTTGGGACGACCATAGCCAAACCCTGAGGGAGGGTTGTAGCCGGAACCACAGCCGGCTGTGCCGTCCCGCCGTTGGTACCGGCTGAAGTTGCCGGTGCCGCGATCACAGGTTTGCACTCGTATTCCACAGGTTCAGATTTGATCTGGGTGACGGGGAGCTGCTCCTGCAGGGGTTTGCTGTCAGTCTTCTCCTTGAGTATCATGCGGGCCGGAGCAATTACAGCCGGGGTGGTCTGGGCGGTGGGTGCGGGGGATTTGATCGACGTTCGGGGGACGCCATTGGGAGGTGCTGCACCCACACACTTCTTACTGCTGATGTGGGAGCTGTAGGAGCCTGAGTGGGAGAATCGCTTCTTGCAGTTTGAGCATTCGTACGGTTTCTCACCTAAGAGGAGCACACAGAGAAATTACAACTGTTCAAAGAGAAGCTCCATCACATCTTCAATTAGGACTATTTCTATTTGAATTATTTGTTTTATGGTAGGGACTGGCTATGGTTCCTCTATTGGTATGAAATATCTGGTCAGATTTACAATCTTATGAACCTAATCCGTGATTAGATAGTTTTCTGTTTTTAAAACACAATTTGCCTAATTTTAGACTGAATTTCCAACATTTTGTCTTTTGTTTGTACGGTGATCGTTGGGTTCATGCACATGATTTATTTTAACTCAGTGAATAAAAGGAAAGCCTGTTGTAACAGAGAATCCAATAAAGAGATGACTTAGCTGATATAAATCCTAACAAAAGCTGTAATCAACTTGTGATGACTGTGTAGATTTGATTATAACCATCAATCAACTGCAAACACAGATAATTATTACAGATTTATTACAGATAATAAATAACTGCGACAAGCCTTAGCCTGAACCAGGCCAGACCGTGTCGGGACGTGGACTGCGTGAGCGTATGAGCGAGAATGGCAACAGCTCACCGCTGTGAATGCGCAGGTGCTCCTTCAGGTGGTGCTTGTACTTGAAGGCCTTGCAACATTCGGTGCACTTGAACTTGCGGGTTCCACCTGTCGACTGGGAATTGTGACGCTGAGACAGACAAAAAGAAAAGAGGACGGTGATGAGAAGATGTGTCCATAGAATAGATAAGTCACAAGTCTTCCTTTTGTTGTCGTTAGTGAGCCGTTTAGTATTCATGTAACACAGAACGCTTTGACCTTCTTGAAAACACAGGAGAAATCTATATTTTCTTAACGGTTTCAGAGGAACATTGATTATCTGAGCAGAGGTTTAAGTTTATGACTGGATTTGCAGATTGTAAAGTTGCGTATTGATTTTGAATGAATAATTAATGACATTGCATGAAAGGAGACCCCAGCGTCGAAGAATTTGTCAGGTGACCAGCACTTACAAAACCAAAAAAAGTCAATATCAAACCAGCCAATTTCAGTAAAAACAGAAAATGACTATGAATTATTAAGCCTTAATATAAGACTTGCAAAGACAAATAAAGAGGATTCTTTATACATATATTTTTCTTGTTTATTGTAAATTTGTGTTTGTACATTGAGAGCGGAGTGGAAACCAGAGACAAATTCCATGTATGCGTAAGCACACATGGCCAATAAAGCTGATTCTGATTCTGAAGTGAATACACTAAGACCTTTCCAGCCTTGAAAGCATACAATATGTTTTTAATATATTTGAGACCCAGGTCATGGACTCTGCTTTCATCAGGAATGATTTGATCTCGCGCTCGACACATCTTACAACAGCCCTTGGGGTCTTGGGGTCCCGATGGTTACCTGCTCCCTGGTGCCCCTGTGGTGGCTCATGTGCCTCTCCAGCTGCGAGCGGTAGGTGAAGGTGTAGTTGCAGTGCGTGCAGCTGTAGTTGTCCTCGCTGGTCTCGTGGCGATACTTGATGTGCTCCTTCAGCGAGGCGTTGCGCTTGTAGCCCCGGGAGCAGTAGGGGCAAGTGTGCAACTGGGAGAAGGAGTCTGGGGTGCCTGTGATGGAGACGACGAGGAGAGGAACATGGAGGGTGATGCTTAACTTCCGCCATCGCTCACAAAGTCAAATAGCTTCTGAGACCCACTCACACCCACACCCACACCTGTGCAACGTCTGATTAGGTCAACATTTCTGAAACTGGCAGTCACGCCCAGTTCAAGCTGTGATTGGCCAGCTGTCCCTCGAGTGAGTGAGATGAAGTCTTTATTTTCTTTGAGCTGAGTTGCCTCTAAAGGCTCGGCTTTAATTGGCTGCTATCTGAGCACAATTTAACATTGACGCATTTATTCTATTGCTATTTGACGGATGCAAACAGAAAGTCCAACATTTTATTCATTCGTAATCATTTAATTATGACCCTTGGCTCACTTACAAAAAGTCCCTAATTGAAGGGAAGCTTGAATGATGGCGTACGGGCACTCAGGAAACGAAAAAGCTTTTGATTCCAGCATTAATAAAACCAGGATGCAGTTCACAGCGCAGACAGTGAAGCGAGTGAGCAGTGTTGGTGTGTAGATGTTACCGTTTTCATCAGCGCCCCCCGTCTCTGCCGGACTCTGCTCATCATCCGGGGCTTCAGGATAGATGACGGCTGTGTCTCCCTGCTGGAGAATCTCGTCCACTAGAGTATCCTCCTCAGCCTCCTCTTCCTCTTCTGACACATACTCCTCCTTCACTAAAAACACACACACACACACACACACACACACAGACTTTAAATATATACAGAGGAGCAGAGTGACAAAGAGCATCCATCCGAGTAACACTGTCGATATATTTACACAACCCGGCCCACTAGAGAGCGCCACAGGGCCTCTATGATTCCCTGTGATGTGCATATTCCTCTCTTGAACACATTTATATTCCTAAAGTCAAAGCCTGGGGAGTACAATTTTATTTGGACCTTTGGACAATAAACCTTTTCTAAAGCTCCATGCGCTGATTGTTGATAATCCTGGTGGCTCCCCATCATCAGAAGACAACCACCTGCCCCGCTGTTGATGTTTAGAAGGAACAGGAGTCGTCAACAAGAGGAAAAAGAGTTTTTTTAAAGCTCTACATTGGCCAAACATTGTGAACTCTTCACACCTTCAGGAGAGGCCAAACCCCGTCTCCAGGACGCCGTGAGAGAGGTGAAGGGAATATAAATAAAACCACTCCAACGATTCAGCTGTCTCTTCTCGACCTCATTTCTGTCCAAAAACCGAAGGCTTAGCAGGCTCGGGTGAGAAGAAAACTACAGAAACTGCTGCGAATGTAATGGCTGCACTGTGTAGACAGTGTTTGATGAATGTTTTCTTTCCAGATAGCGTATCAGAGATAAAAGCATCTTAGACGTATAATATATACGTTGTGTACAGCTGATTATGGTGTTAAAGAGACAGGATGTGTTTCCCTGTAACTACAATCAGCCTCATGAGGAATAATTATACGACGGGACTTGATCCTAGTGTCACACTGACAGTCTGTCCTCCATCCAACACTTACCCCCATTTAACCAAACACTCAAATTCAATCCATACGAGACGCACAGCCACAAAGACATATAAACTCATATAAAAGTGTCATCGCCCACAAGCTGAATGTCTGAGTGCAATAAGATGCAAACAAGTTTGACATGAAGGCTGGAATGTATTCGTGGTGGTGTTACAGCGATACGTGGATGACTATAGAGCAGAAAGAGAGGATTTGAACAACACCATGAGTCCAGTTGACTCTATTAAGATTTACAATGGCTGGATTTTAGTCACTGATGCCAGCAAATCGAAGTAGCCCGAAAAAACAGCCCGTCTGAAAGTGTCAGTTGAGGAATGGTGGGCCGCATTTAGAACGCTGACTGCAGCTCAAAGCGAGTTAAGACTGTAACGCTTTCTCAAGTCGTCTCTCGTTTCGTACGTCCATCTGTGAACACTTACGGGATCACCGTTTAACAACTCTGATATATCAACTTTCAGGTTTTAGATGAAACAACAGTGGGAATAAAGGGTTAATGTGTTAAAGGGGCTTAGTGCGGCGCTCCTTTCAAGTTCTGGTGCTCGCAAGAGACAGAGTTTAAAACAACAGCAATGGCCCAAATCAAAGCAGCAGAGACATTTAGACGTTCACTCTCTAGTATCGAGCTCAAGCGGCCAACGAGGAACTTCCTTCAGACAACAACAACAAAGCTGAACACATCAAGAACAGACAGGGTTGTGTACTCAAGCAGTAAAAATCGGGTTAAATATACATATATATATATATAAATATATAAATGTGTGTATATAAAAGCCCCAATGACCAACAATTAAATAAGACATAAAACATCTACAAGTGTACACAATATAAATATGCCTGATATACATGGACTGTATGATTATAACACTGTATGTACAGCAGCGTTAGGATTTATGTTGACGCCGACCGATTTTATATACATATTAAAAAACAAACTATGATCAAGCTCCACAAACACGGTATCCTACATTTCCCACAATGCACCCGGATAGCATCTTTCATTCCACCCCCCACCTCTCACGTAACGCTGAAAGTCAAGTGAGGCCTCATTAATGAACTCATGATGTTGGATACACGGTTTATATTTTAGACTTTTTATTAATGCGTTCCATGTGTTTCCTTATCCGCTCTGCTGCTTTCGTTCCCTTCTCTCCCTCTTGCTTGGCCTCTTGACTGAGATCCATCGTTGCGTTGTATAATAACCTCTTTAACACAACAGTGGTGCAGCACACGGAGCAGAGACGTTGCCTCACTCCCTGTGCGTGAAAACGTTGATGAGAACGAGCAGCGATGGGGTGGACGAGGCATTCGAACCGCCGGTGGGACCGGTGCCAAAGGCCACGCCTCTTCCTGCGGAGCCTCGTCAGGGACAGGTGCAGCTGTGTGTGTGTGTGTGTGTGTGTCGCTAAAGCCTCATTTTAAACGGACAGATCTCAGCTTCCCATGATCTCATCCAAAAGATTTCCAAATCTCTCTTTTCCCCCCTCGGAGGCGCACTCATCTAACTTTCATCAAGCTCCTTCCTCTCTCCACTCGTCCCTCTTTCTCTTACTACCTCGTCCTTTCTCCCCCTTAACTTACTCGTCTGTCACCTCCTGTCTCTTCTCCTCGGCATCCTCATCTCTACCCTTCCTCCCTTCCTCTTCCTTCAGCATTGAGAGTGTGTAAGCTGCTAAATCTAAAAACACATCTTGGATTTACTTAAACGTTTTCCAGAATCACTTCTTTTAAATGTCCAGAGAGCTGACCACAGACTACAAGTGTTGTCATTAACCTGGACACCTGTCTGCTGATGACTTAGTGATCGTAAAACGGATGGCTGTTGTTCTCATCGTACGATAAATGGACATTTTGTTGTTTCTACATGAGAATGTCAGCGTTTTAGTCAACATGATGCCAGAACAAACAGCAGGTTTCAAGGACCTACGCGTTTAAAAGAAGAATAGCCAAGTGGACATTCTCATTATGCTATTATATCGTCATGATGTCAGTGGCATTAAATGGTCTTAAAATGACAAAATATCGTCCAACAAAGAGCAGTGATCGCGACAGTCAAACCCTCAGATGTTCAGTTTACAATCTCACAAAGAAAAGCAGCGAAATCCTCACGGTTCAGAAGTTGGAAGAGAGAAAAGTAATAAATAAATACATCTGTTTTATAATTGTTCAGACATTTAATGTGGACGGAGATCTTTAACAACAACCGGAGGACAATAGAAGAGACGTCGGCTGTTTTCACACGTGGGCAGAATCCTGATTGGGGTGTGTTATGGACGTCGCCTCACCCTCTTTTTGTCCTCCTCCCTCTTGCTCACTTCACTTCCCTCCATCACTCTCTGGTCCTACCTCTTCCTCCTCACTCCTCGGACCTCTCTCCATTTTCTCTTGTAACTTCCGTCTCTGCACCGTCGTCTTTTCTTTCGATCCTTTTCGTCCTCTGCCTCTGCCCCTCACCTCCCTCCTGACCCTCCCTCACCCGTCCTACCCCGTCGCTGATACACCTCGCTGCATATTTTCCCACCGCACTCTACAATTACACTTAATGCCTCACAAAAAGCCACGCAGTAATGACGACCAGGACCCCGCAACACACACACACACACACGTGGGATATCAGAAAGGAATGAAAACAGGAAATCATGTGACGCACACACACACATTCAATGGGAGTTATTCACAAGCATCCAGTGCAGACACACACACACACACAGAGCGCTGCACTCGTCTACCTTGCCAGAAGCTGTCACAGCGAGTCTGTGGTGGATTTATAAGGCCGGATGGATCGGAGCTGCAGTGCGGCCCAGACTGCAGGGGGAGCAGCGGATACTAATCTCTCACCAGAGGACCAATTCAACGCCAGCTGCTCTCTCCCTGCTTTCTCCTCTCCCCCTCAAGACGGGGAAGGAAAGAAAGGAGCGAAAGTCAGACAATCCCCCCCCAAAAAACAAAAAAAAACATCACGCGACGCCTTTGAAGGGTTCCCGACGTGGCTCAACAGCGCTGCAGCGTTTCATGACTTTTCCATGACTCCCCTCCAGCGCCGCCGGAGCTCTGGCACAGTGTGAAGACGGTTCTCCTTCCTGCTTTGTTAATGTTTCTCTAAAGCAGTGAGAGCAGGACGGTTTCTGCTGCAGGTGCGGCTGTAAAACAACAGGTATCGCCGTGAACGCACGACTCAAGTCAAAAACATCACGGTGCTCTCCCGTCCTGCGACCCCAAAGAAGCCGTTTATAAACTCAGTGTGAAACCTGTCTGTCTGTATAAAGGATATAGTTTACAGTGAGGGTCAAGGGTTCAAAAGGGTTAACAAACAGCCATCAAGACAATAAATCACTGACTTCCCTCTGCTCAACACTGCACACTCTACTCAGGCCACACGACTCAGCACCATGTTGCTGCAAGCAACACTGGCAACAGACAGAAACATGTTCGTACAGCATCCCCAAAAGAAGCTGCAACGTTCAGTCGACTAATCGATTAGTTGATTGACAGTTAAAGTCATTTTTCATGCAAAAATGGCAGAAAATGCAGTTTTCAGGCTGTGAAATGTGGAGATGTCCTGCTTTGCTCTGCTTGATGTCATATTAAACTGAATATGTGACAAAACAAGACATTCCGTGGACTTTGAGAAAGTGGGACGGACATTTTAAAACCAAGCCGGGCTTCAGATCTCATTTTTTTTAATTGCTGGAATTCTAGGGAGGCTGAAACCAAAGATACGTTTCCTACAGGACTGACTGGAAAGAAAAGAGATCAACAACCGGTCCGAGGAGCTGACGGATGAATATGACCGCTAATTAGAGCGGAGGTCCATAAAAACAAGATATGTGAAAAAAACAACATCTTAGTCATTTGCTTTCACGGCTCTTCTGTATCATTTCCCCATATTTGAAGAAACATCTGCCACACTCACTCATATCACCAGAGTTTCATCTTGGTGCAAAGTTAGAAAAGTTTGCTTCTCCACACACACAAAAAAAGCAAAGCGATGCTCACGTCAAGGTTTACTGAACAACAACAAGCTCAGCAAAACCCTCTGTGGATAATTAAGGGCTAATAATAAGCCGGAGCAGCACCCATCACTGCCAACACCGAGGAGAGGCTTTCACACCATATCTGAGCAGGAGGAGAAGAGGAGGAGGAGAAGAGGAGGAGAAGAGGAGAGGAAAGTAGGGAAACGAAGGCAAAGACGACGAGCTGGAGGAATATAAAGAGATGAAGAGAGACCAGTGACTGCAGAGAAACAACAAGTACACGGAGGAGAGAGAGACACAAAGTGGAAGAGAGCGAGCTCATGAGCTGCTCGCACCATGTAAGGCTTTATTCAGAAACAATGAAACGAGCCTCCAGAGCAATATCTCTCCGTGTCACATTTCTCGCCGTCTCCACGGTTTTAGTATTTCCTGCTTGGCTGTAACCGGCTGCTGTTGAGATGAAGGCAGACGCTGGCGTAGGCTGAGCCGTGTGCGGGGAACGGAGGATGAGACGGGCATTGAGAAGCCAGTCAACCTCTGCTGCTGAAGGCACACTCGGTTCTGCCTCGGCTTATTAAATCTCGCGGTCGTTTTGTTGTTCGGGTCGGATTCTGAGGTGCGACGGCGTGCTTGTGTGGCTAAGAGCTGATCCTGCAAACTGGCTTAGTTTTGGTTATCTGGAGGTTTAAATTCAAGAGTTTCAGAAGTGAAAAAGACGTGAAACCTTCCAAAAGAGTCTTTCTGCCTTCTGTCTGTGAAACTTCTGCAACTGTAAGAGGAAGGACAGCAGGAAAGTGATTGATGAGCTCAGTTTAATAAAGCAGACGTGGTGCATCCTGCATGATGAAACCTGTTCTGTGTTAATCTACAAGTGGGCATGCAGTGCAAATAAAACCTGTCTGCACAGACCAACAAGAAGCCGTTTAGCTGACTCAACTCCCCACAGACAAACACACACCCAGCAGTGCTAATGAGGAAACTCATTAACGTGATATCTCACTCATATCTCAGTCGTACATCTCGTACATCTTCTCTTCCAGATCCTTAATTGTGACGTCCTGCTGCTTTCCTTCGTATTATGTGATAGTAAACTACGATTTGTTATCTTAAAGGTGCAGCGTGAAGCATGTCGGGGGATCTGTTGGTGGAAATGGAATTGGATCGGTACTCGGTATCAGACGACACCCAAAGACCAGGGATCCGTAGCTCCACTTAAAACGTCAGATTACTGGTTTCCTATTTTTCACAATTGTCTGACATTTTACAGAGCAAATAAATAATCAATTAATACAAAAATCAACAGATTATTAATTGTTAGTTGCAATCAAAAGATGTTGCAATAGGATGCATTAAACAAAGGTATCAGAGTAGCTGTGATCCCTAAATAGGTACATTTATGCAGCAAATAACTTCTAATAAATATAGAGCGGACATCACTGAATATGTGGCAAGACATCGTAATAAGCCCTCTTATTTTTATGATACTCGAATAATTCAATAAGTCACATTTGGGGGATGTAATATTTCTTCAGACTTCGCATCGTTTTGGGGAAAAACCTGAGTCATCAATTTTGAACAGCGACACCAGAGATGACAAGGAATGATGATCGAGCTCGTTACTGTGTGTTATCAGAGAGGGATGGAGGGGGGGGGGTGCTTCATGCATGTGTGTGTGTGTGTGTGTGTGTGTGTGTGTGTGTCATTAGGATGCAGGGTTGTACAGAAACTCAGAGAGGAGAGCAGAACATCTGGCTGTGTGAGCGAGCAGGCGTTCCCTAAGGCTGAGAGGAGGACTGAACTAATCTGATCAGAGAGAGAGAGCGAGAGAGAGCGAGAGAGAGCGAGAGAGAGCGAGAGAGAGCGAGAGAGAGAGAGAGAGAGAGAGAGAGAGAGAGAGCGCATGAGAGCTCAGGAGTTGAGAGTTTACTGGGTTGGTGCTCCGGTCGGGTTAGCCATTAGTCAGCTGGCAATACCAGTTGATAACAAGACATAAGCACAGTGTTCTGTCCAAACGCCGAACAAAAGTAGTGTATGAATAACTGAAAAGTCTGCCATTTGACAAAACACAACAATTAGTTATTTTCTATGTATTCTATAAGCTTCACCTCTCTGACTGGATTACAGCTTCACTCAGATCCTCGCTTCATCAGTAATCTCATCCGAGCATCTCTTGTGTTTGCATTGTGCATCCTGCCGTCATACCAAACAATACAGACCTCCCTCACACAGGCAGTTGACCCACATAACGGAACATGTGCGCCGCTTGTGAAGTTGACTTCACTATCCTCTGTCACGGATGTAAGAGTTGCATCAAACAAGGGTTCATATCAAGTTATAGTACATATTTTTCTGTAGTTTCTTATTCATATTTTTATTGTAATTTTTCCTTTATTGCCAAAACCTATTCTACAGAGCTCAGACCACACACACACACACACACAGAAGCATTCAATGTTCAGTGTAAATAATACAAGTATTCAACTACAGAAAGTTGTGTCTCTGAGCTTTATCTAACGCAATAATAATGGTCCAAAGTTGTGGCTGCTCAGCAGCTAAGCCGTCTGAAAGCCCTGCTGTATTTCTGAAAGGTGTCAGCCTGTTAGGAAATGTACGGGATTTGTTATGGATGTGAGAGCTGGAGATTATACAGAAGAACCTCTGCATGTCAGGCAAGATTATGCAAGTTTGGTTCCACTTGACAACAGTTGGCGTGGATAATCTTCACCGCCTGTTCTCATGTATCCACTGAAACAGAAGAGCCAACGCGTGACCATATAAAGATGATCGTACTATCAAACACTGAGCCGACTCGCTCCGTTATTAATCCTTTTAGAGGTTGATTTACAGCGGCGATAGAGATGAATTGCACGTGCGAGCCATAGGACTTTTTTTGTGCACATTAGCGTGCTATCTCCGTCCAGGAAAGACTCCAGCTTTGTTGATTTAACTCTGCAGACAGTCTGGGAGAATCTGTGCAACATGAATCACGCTCCCCGGACTACATCTCCCGAGGCGCAGCTGTGTAAAAGTTGAACTTCCCTGCAGCAGAGCTGTGTGGCGACAGCTCGACTGCTGAGAAAGAGGAAACGCGCTCGGCAAACCTTCCCACGGATCAACAGACACGACGAAGATCAATCTTCAAAGTCCAGCGTAAAGCCACGGAATGTCTGACCGACATTTACTCTCACAGAAAAGATATTCGGCTGGAAGGAACACGTCCATACTGCTACTGACAGACCATGTCTACGATGGAGGTCTCACCTCCGTTCAAGCAGCCCTTGTGGGGTAATACTGTGGTGGCGGCGGCGGCGTGGCTGTCCTGCGTCTTGGTCCCATCGGCGTTGGCCACCTCCGGCTCCTGCAGGCTGTCCTCCTCCACGATGTGTAGCTTGTCCTCGTCGTCAGAGTCCGAACTGGCCTCCAAGCCATTGTTGAAGTCTGTCACTGCGGAGGGGGAGACACAGAGATGGGAAGACGTTCAAACATTTATATGGCGGCCGCACCTTCTTATAGAGCTCGCTCTGTCAGTGCAGAGGAGCCGGCACCCTGCCGCGGTAATCAGCGTCTCATTGTTGGAATGCTGTTAAGCATTCCAACTATTGTTCTTTGAATCTTTATTCCACTATTTCTTCCGTCCCCCTTTTTTTGAAACTCTTCTTCTCCTTCATATTTTAAGCTACAGAAACCGTTCAACTATCAAAATGTTCAGCTCTTTCAGCAGAGGGGTGCTATATCTCTTCATATTTCTAACCTTTAAACTTTTTGAATTATTAAGCTTTTAGCAACTTTTTTTTGAATGGGTTTCTATGGAGAAGATTTTCAAATCCTCTTAAACTGCTTCAACTTTCAAATCCTTCAACTTCCTCATACTTTCAGCTACAGACACCATTTCAGAGACTGTTCAAATATCAAAATGTTCAGCTCTTTCAGGAGAGGTGTGATATGACTTTTCATATTTGTAATCTTTAAACTTTTTGAATTATTAAGCTTTTTGCAATTTCTTTT